>JBBDGP010001009.1:1800000-2301671 GCA_037952835.1 Lithobates septentrionalis
GGTTTACTAGTGACATTCATCAGTAAAAGTGCAAGTTTCATCATGCAATTTGGTGCTACCATGCCCTAGTATTCCTCCATAAAAAAAACAAAAATTGAGAAAATAATGCCATGGCTGTTATCGTTAGTAAACAATCTGTTGTCTTGCTCTATAAACATACTGTGTGTGTGTGTGTATATATATATATTTTTTAATTTATATTGTGATGGAGTGAGGCTCTGTCCCTATGGAGATAGATTGAAAGAGGACACCGAGTTTGCATGTCTGCTGACTGAAAGGGTACAGAGTATAGATTGTAAATGGAACAAACTGCTCTGGCAACTTTCTCCGGGTCTTGCTATCTCTGGATGGGGCTCTGTAGTTTGGAGATCCCTAAGACGCTTGGGTGGGATGGGATCTCCAACCCTGTGTCTGGGTGTTGTGGACAGCCAACAGGGCGTGCCCAGGTGCACACAGCCATATAACGAGGGGGCTGGTGAGAGCTGTAGGGAGGTGAAAGGTGGAGTGTGAGCAGCTTGCTGCTGTTACTGGGAAGGTTGGGATGGCTACAAGGGCCTAGGAGACCAGAAGAGGGTCTGGGAGGCTGGGAGAGCTGAGGAGTCCAAGGGGGCTGGAGGAAGTCCTGAAGTCTGGGGGACAGGGAGAAAACTCAGGGGGCTGGCGAATCTTGTTAAGGCCAGGAGTAGGCCTGGGCAGCAAGGAACTGCAAACTGAGGCAGAGTAAGCCTAAGGCCAGGTGGCTTGGCATTTTTCTCATTGTTGCATTTGCTGGAGAAAAACCCCCATGTGGGAAATCCTGTATTTTGTTCCTTTTAATAAAAATTGGCTACCACACCCTTAAAACTGAGTACTGACTGCCTCACTGGAAAAATGCATCTACCACCGAGCTAAACACCCCCAATGTCCCAAGTGGTGGAAGATGTGGGCAGAAGACGGTGGAATCTGGGTCCTTGCTCCACAGTGAGCTCATGTCAGGAACTGTTGGCTGTGGGTGGAAGTGCAGTCAGGCACAATGCATTGCGTGTTTTAGGTGGTGTACCTGTGAAAGCAGAATCAAACATTTCTGCTGTTGTGAACTGTGTTACAAGTTGCTGTGTGCAAGACCGCAAGGATGGGGGTGGTCAAAGTAGAAAAGGGATGCAATCCTTGCTAAGGCAAGGGAAAGGCTACTATGGCTAGAGGGTATTTCACCACATGCCCCAGCCACACCAGAAAATTCATCATGGTGTGAATTTGCTGTGAACTGGTGTAAATTAATCAGGTCACCCCCAGTTAAAGGAGAAATGAAAGAGAATGTCCCTGGCAACAGGAATCCAGGTGGACAACAGAGTGTGCAAAGGAGTATGGTCGCCCGTTGGAGCAACGTCCAGGCCAGCCAGGATGTGTGGGATCCAAGCAGTTTGCCTGCTGATGTTTGTGACCAGTGGAGTCCTTGAGAATGGTATCCCGTGGCAATAAGAGAGAGACAGTCATTGAGGAGATGCCAAGACATTAAAGTGCAGCATCCAGTACCGTGCTTGGAGTGTGGCCAAATGTGATCTGTACTTGCCCAAGGTTCTGGAACACCACTGGGAGAGTCTGGAAATGTGTCGCCCTGTGGTCACAAAGCAATAATAGCTTGTGAGGATACAGCTGAGAGACAGTGCACTCAAATGAAGTCAAAGTTACCTGCTACAGGATATGGTAAGACAGTTGCAGTTTGTGGGACCGATCCCAGTGAAGTAGAAGTGTGTCCAGTGGGGAGATCCGCAGTAGTACAAATGGACATAGACTTGCTGCAATGTGCAACCCGGAGCAGTGGAGAGGCACATGGGGAAGCCCAACTGACAGCAAGGTTAAAGACTCAAACGGACATGGAGACTTTGTGTGTGCCTGCTATAATCCAGCAGAGTGCTGGGAAGGTTGAACTAGGGGTGACCAAATCTGTCCTTATGCCATGTTCCCTAGTGACAGGTGCTGCAGAGTTGCCCAGGGAAACTTCCAAGGAGCTCACAGTGACGGAGCAGAGAGTTTCCCAGGTCAGCTATGAAGCTGCCCAAGAAGGAAAGGGTTCCCCCTTAAAGAGAGAGGAGCAGCTCACAGGCTGTGGTTGGTAATAAACAGAGACAACCCACAAAAGCTGCAGTTATGTCTACATGTAATGAAAATGCTGATGTTCATCATTCTGTTGAAAGTGTTACTGTTGGTAAATGTGACGTTATTGGTGATCAACACATTGAAAAACTTGTTTCTTGTCATGTCGCAGAATGTGAGTAATGTGTTCACTACAAATGATGGGAGTAGCAGATCTCCCATGACAACCAGAGGCAGAGGCACAGGATTGTCCATGGGAGTCTCATGGGGTCTCCATGTGTTGGAGCCAGAAGCTCCAACACATGGAGACCCCATGAGACTCCCATGGACAATTACTTTACTGTTTACTGTTTACTTTTACTGTTGTACAAGGAGGATTTGGATTTAGTGGGAATTTCAGAGACCTGGTTCAACAGCTCTCATGATTGGCTGGCAAACATTCAAGGGTATACCCTATACCGCAAGGATAGAGAGGGTAAAAAAGGGGGAGGGGTATGCCCATATATCAAGAATAATGTACAAGTGAATGTGAGAGATGACATCACTGAGGGGGCTAGGGAGGAGGTGGAATCTTTATGGGTAGAGCTCCAAAGGGATGAAGCTAAGGGGAAAATAATACTGGGAGTATGCTATAGGCCCCCTAACCTGAGGGAGGAAGTGGAGACGAATCTCCTATCACAAATTGGATTAGCAGCAAGGATGGGAAGTGTTATCATAATGGGGGATTTTAATTATCCAGACATAGACTGGGCGGAGGGAACCGCGCATTCATTTAAGGCTCGCCAGTTCCTTAGTGTCTTGCAGGACAATTTTATGGGTCAGATGGTAGACGCACCAACTAGAAATAAAACATTACTAGATCTACTGATTACCAACAATACAGACCTGATAACAGATGTGGAAATACGGGGCAATTTAGGTAACAGCGATCACAGGACAATTAGTTTCAGTATAAATCACACAAATAGGAAACATGAAGGGAACACAAAGACACTGAATTTCAAAAGAGCCAACTTCCCTAAACTACAAACCGTGCTAAAAGGCATAAATTGGGATAAAATATTAGGAACAAGGAATACGGAGGAGAGATGGGTTTGCTTTAAGAACATACTAAATAAGGGCATTAGCCAATGTATCCCATTGGGTAATAAATTTAAAAGAGCGAACAAACATCCTGGATGGCTTAACTCCAATGTAAAAATGCATATAAAAGCAAAGGAGAAGGCCTTCAAAAAATACAAGGTTGAGGGATCATCCTCAGCATTCAGAATTTATAAAGAATGCAATAAGAAATGTAAGGGTGCAATTAGGATGGCTAAGATAGAACATGAAAGACACATAGCGGAGGAGAGCAAAAAAAATCCCAAGAAATTCTTTAAGTATGTAAACAGTAAAAAAGGGAGGACAGACCATATTGGCCCCATAAAGAATGAGGAAGGACATCTGGTTACAAAGGATGGGGAGATGGCAAAGGTATTGAATTTATTCTTCTCCTCAGTCTTCACGAGTGAATCGGGGGGCTTCAGTAACCAAAACTGCAGTGTTTATCCTCATGACACAACACAGGAAGCACCTACATGGTTAACAGAGGACGGAATTAAAATTAGACTTGAGAAACTTAACATTAATAAATCACCGGGACCAGATGGCTTGCATCCGAGGGTACTTAGGGAACTCAGTCAGGTGATTGCCAGACCGTTGTTCCTAATTTTTACAGACAGTCTATTGACTGGAATGGTACCAGCTGATTGGAGAAAAGCCAATGTAGCACCAATATTTAAAAAGGGCCCAAAAAACATCCCTGGGAATTACAGACCAGTTAGCCTAACATCAATAGTATGTAAACTCTTGGAGGGGATGATAAGGGACTATATACAAGATTTTAGTAATAAGAATGATATTAGCAGTAATCGGCATGGATTCATGAAGAATCGTTCTTGCCAAACCAATCTATTAACCTTCTATGAGGAGGTGAGTTGCCATCTAGATAAAGGAAGGCCCGTAGACATGGTGTATCTGGATTTTGCAAAAGCATTTGACACAGTTCCCCATAAACGTTTACTGTACAAAATAAGGTGCGTTGGCATGGACCATAGGGTGAGTACATGGATTGAAAACTGGCTACAAGGGCGTGTTCAGAGGGTGGTGATAAATGGGGAGTACTCAGAATGGTCAGGGGTGGGTAGTGGGGTTCCCCAGGGTTCTGTGCTGGGACCAATCCTATTTAATTTGTTCATAAACGACCTGGAGGATGGGATAAACAGTTCAATCTCTGTATTTGCAGACGATACTAAGCTAAGCAGGGCAATAACTTCTCCGCAGGATGTGAAAATCTTGCAAAAAGACCTGAACAAATTAATGGGGTGGGCGACTACATGGCAAATGAGGTTCAATGTAGAAAAATGTAAAATAATGCATTTAGGTAGCAAAAATATGAATGCAATCTATACACTGGGGGGAGAACCTCTGGGGAAATCTAGAATGGAAAAGGACCTGGGGGTCCTAGTAGATGATAGGCTCAGCAATGGCATGCAATGCCAAGCTGCTGCTAATAAAGCAAACAGAATATTGGCATGCATTAAAAGGGGGATCAACTGCAGAGATAAAACGATAATTCTCCCACTCTACAAGACTCTGGTCCGGCCGCACCTGGAGTATGCTGTCCAGTTCTGGGCACCAGTCCTCAGGAGGGACGTACTGGAAATGGAGCGAGTACAAAGAAGGGCAACAAAGCTAATAAAGGGTCTAGAGGATCTTAGTTATGAGGAAAGGTTGCGAGCACTGAACTTATTCTCTCTGGAGAAGAGACGCTTGAGAGGGGATATGATTTCAATTTACAAATACTGTACTGGTGACCCCACAATAGGGATAAAACTTTTTCGCAGAAGAGAGTTTAATAAGACTTGTGGCCACTCATTACAATTAGAAGAAAAGAGGTTTAACCTTAAACTACGTAGAGGGTTCTTTACTGTAAGAGCGGTAAGGATGTGGAATTCCCTTCCACAGGCGGTGGTCTCAGCGCGGAGCTTCAAGAAACTATTAGATAATCACCTGAATGACCGCAATATACAGGGATATGTAATGTAATACTGACACATAATCACACACATAGGTTGGACTTGATGGACTTGTGTCTTTTTTCAACCTCACCTACTATGTAACTATGTAACTATGTAAGCTGTCCAGGATGGCTCTGGTGCTACTCTGGTGAAACAACAGGGGACTGAGACACACTGTGAAAGTGTGTGGGTGCAGCCCCAGAATCCTAAGTGTAACCCAGTTGGCAAGGAGTTAATTCAGCCTGCTAAAGCTGAGCGTATAAAGCTGGATGTATTGGTAGCGCCAACAAAGCAAGCTGGTCAAAATTGGGCATGCAGCCTGCCTTGAGGGATGATGTGTCATCCCAATGTGAGATGTATAGAAGTGACAACTGTGCTGTTTTTGCTAGTGAATCCCAGGTTCCTGTGAGGCCTTCTAGAGCAGATGATGCAGTGCTGTGGAGCGCCTGTGATGGAACCACAAGGGACTGGGATGAATGGTGCAAGGAAGCACTCGCAACACTAGACAAAGTGACAATTAATTACAAAGCAATGATGTGTAACGAAGGTGTGGACAGAACACCTACTATGCCCAATGGAGGGATTGCAGAATGGCCGGTGCTCAAGGGCACATTAGCCCCTGCAAAGGTTGATGCCCTCCAGGCATGGCAGATGGGTTGTCCCCAGCCCAGCAGCTAAGTAATGACAAGTGTCAAGGTGTTGCTCTCGCTCTGACATTCGCGACAATACCTCATGTGTTGTGCGATCACAATTTACATATGCGTGCGGGAGTATTGTATGCGTTCGCATTTACACGTAAGCACGTGGGTACAGAGTGCTTTAAAAAAAGTATTATTATTTTATACAATACTTTTTTTTTATATACTCTTTTATTCTTATTTTTTTTGGATTAACTTTATTGCTATCGTGACATGTCCTTTATTTAGAGAGATCTGGGGTCTATTCGACCCCAAATCTCTCCTCTGGCCTCCAATGCAGTGGATCAGACACAGATTCCTGGCCGCTAACAGCCAGGTAAACAGAGGCAGAACCGGGAGAGGCAAATATGTCATCACTTCCAGTTCCGTCACTTGCTCTCTCTCTCTGTTCCGTGCTGCCAGTCACATCTCTCCCAGGCTCCGCGATCGGAGGGCAGAGCCCAGGAAAGGTGGCGGGAGGGGAGTAGGGTCCTCTTTCGCCACCCGCAGAAGTGATCGAGTGGCTTTTTAGCCACTTGAATCACTTCTGCTAGAAACTGAATCGTCCGCTGAAAAATGTCATACTGGGATGAAGCCTGTAGGTGCAGGCATCATCCCGGTTTAAAAACTGCAACCTTATGATGTCCATGCATGTCCTACGGGCGGGAACTGGTTAAATGGTCTACTGTATGTAGTAATGGCCGCTAGAAACACGATGGCCGTGTACTGGAACTTGCCTGCTAATATTAATATTTTTGACCCCAGATCTCATATTTAAGAGGTCCTGTCATGCTTTTTTCTATTACAAGGGATGTTTACATTCCTTGTAAAAGGAATAAAAGTGACACAATTTTTTTTTTAAACAGTGTAAAAACAAATAAAATCATGTAAAATAATAAAAATAATACATTTTTTTTTTAAAAACCCTCCGTCCCGACAAGCTCGCGCGCAAAAGTGAACGCATACGTGAGTAGCGCCCGCATATGAAAACCGTCATCAAACAACACATGTGAGGTATCGCCACAATCGTTAGAGCGAGAGCAATAATTCTAGCCCTAGACCTCCTCTGTAATGCAAAACATGCAACCTGTAGAATTTTTTAAACGTCGCCTATGGAGATTTTTGAGGGTAAAAGTTTGACGCCATTCCACGAGCGGCCACAATTTTGAAGCGTGACATGTTGACATGTGACATGTTGGGTATCAATTTACTCGGCGTAAAATTATCTTTCACAATATAAAAAAAATGGGATAACTTTACTGTTGTCTTATTTTTTATTCAAAAAAGTGAATTTTTTCCAAAAAAAAAGCGTGCTTGTAAGACCGCTGCGCAAATATGGTGTGAAAAAAAGTATTGCAATGACCACCATTTTATTCTCTAGGGTGTTAGAAAAAAAAAATATATAATGTTTGGGGGTTCTAAGTAATTTTCTAGCAAAAAACCTGTTTTAAACATGTAAACACCTAAATTCAAAAACGAGGCTGGTCCTTAAGTGGTTAAGGGGGCAAATCCTTCTGGGGCTGAAGTGGTTAAAGCATTTACACACAACTGCAGCGATCTTACCAGGAAGTGGGAGCAAATACTTGATTTTGATAGGTATCCGCCCCCCAAAAAAAGGTGCCAAATGTGGCAGCAGGGAGGAAGAAAACAAGTGGAGCTTCGCTTTAAAACCGAGATACTTTGCTTGGTTTTAGGGCTATGGAAGCTCATAGGCACATGCTGTTTGCCCACATCTTTGTGCAATTTGAAAAAGAAGCCAGCAGAGGGAGTGTGTTCAGTTAAAGCAGTTCTTCATCCTGAACATAAAAAAAAGTCAGCAGTTAAAAATACTGTAGCTGCTAACTATTAATAATAGGACACTTACAGTACTGATTTGTAGTTCACCAATCAGACATTGTGACTATTTTCTTTTTTTTTTTAGGCTTTTTTCCAATGGTGATCTGGCCAGTAACACACCTTCTGTATTATACAGACACCACTCTGGATGAATGAGCACACGAGGGGGGGATTTGGAGAGCAGCATTGTCAGTCTTTGGGGGGGTGGTAGAGTGTTAGATGTACTAGCAGACTAGATATACGATTGTCCACTGCATAGTAGCAGTGGTTGCGCTACTGTGGAATCGATCATTGGTTGGTACACAAATAATAAATCCCCAAAAATGGTGACATTAATATTAAAGTAGCAGCACTGAAATATATAACACTGTAGGTGAATTTTGGAATCCTAAGCGCAGTGTGAAGGATGAGAAACAATTAACATGACTAAAACTTTAAAATAGCTGACAGAGGAATATCTTTATTTTAGGGTCTTGTTTGTCATGATGACAACAGGATAGATAAGGTCTAGTAAGAACTGGTTTTGAAATGATTTCTTCAGACAAAGTCAGAACGTCAGCATTATATTGTTTAAATTATGTTATTAGATAATATCAATCGTCAGCTAAAATACTAGTTTAGACTATGTCTGAGATGCTATATGTTTATATAGGAATTATGCCCCATGTGATGAACTCTGTCCTCCCTCCCTCCCTACTTTTCTTTGTGCAATATTTTTTGTCCATAATTTGTATAAAGGTACGACCCTTACCATTAAAAGCAAGCATTCATTGAATGACTCTCATGTGCATCGGATGCTTCCAGAGTTCTGAAAGAATTCTCACTGATTGTCCAGGTCTAAGCAGATTTAACAGTGGTGGCAGTGTGTGGAATGCGATGATCATCTGAGGTACATGAATTGTGTCTGCTTGGTTGACGCTGTTCTTCTTGCCTTTGGCTCTGACAATAGGCATCCTTGTATAATGCAAAATTGCAAACTGTCGTGCTTTTGGCAAGCACATTAAGGCTCTGTTTCCACTACTGTGAGTTGTTGTGAGACTTGGCACATGTGAAGTCGCATGACAAGTCAAAACCCATGTATTTCAAAGGTCCCCATTTGAATTGGTGCGACTCAAGTCGCAGCGACTCCAAAAAAGGTTTTTACACTACTTTGTTCAGTCTTTGGCGCGACTTTTTCTCCATAGAAAGGAATTAAGTCGCAATGCAGTCGCATGTACATGTCTGACACCGCGACTTTGTTGCGACTTCCACGGAAGTCTACGGAAGCACATGATCTCTGCTCCTCCCAAATACATCACTTCCTATATTGATGTACGTGAGTGTGGAAGACAGCAAGAATCATGCCTAGGGCTAGAAAGAAAAAGCGACAAGTTCATGACAATGAAGAAATTATTCGGCTTGTCAGACAACGTCCGGCAATATATGACCTCAGAGATCCAGGTTACAAAAATAATGTAAAGAAGGAGAGAGCATGGTTGGAAGTGGCTCACATATAATATGATACCTGGGACAGTTTATTAACTAGAGAACGGTCTTCAAAAAGTAAGTGGTAGATATATGCTGCTTAGCACTTTGCGGCCTGCACCTATTTAAATATTCAGCAAACAATGGGTGTGTGTTAACAACGTGCACTGTGTTTTCTTGGTGGGTACCGCTTCTCCTCCTGAGATGACAATGGTTTGACAGGAGGGAATCCCCTGTCAACACTATCTGTGTTGATGGTGGAATTTAGCTAGTTTCTTTCCTGCAACCTGTGGCTGCAGGAAAGTAAATCTGTGTGTGTGTGTGTGTGGGCCACCAAATAATATTTGCCCATGGTCCAAACAATATTAAACATAGGCCCTGTTCACATCCTTCAGCACATGCCAAATTATGCAGGTGTCATGGATAATATATCTATCGGTTATTTTCCCACCATCAACATCAATTACGCAGCCTAGCAAATGAATGACTTATGGGCAGTTAATAAAGAATTATATTTTTAACTTGGTATTGTCTTTATATTTTGCAGTGCACTCATTACAAACTCGATGGAGAAGTCTCAAAGACTGTTACAACCGGTACTTACGCAAATTAAAAGAAGGAAGGAGTGGTTCCGGCTCAAAAAGATTAGTCCCATATGCCTATGCCGGAGATCTTGATTTATTAAAACCGGTGTTGAAAATGCGAGAGTAAGTTATCAGCAGGCATATTTTATGAATTTGACATATCAAATTGTAATGCTTATTTGAAAAATATGTTATTTGTATTTCAGTACCCAAGCAAGCTGGGAAGACAGCACACAGGGTTTGCCACCGGAGAATGAATCAGAGGAAGCTGCGGAGGAGGAAGAACAATTCCAAGACAATGCTGACAAGGAACTGTTCATAGATGAAACAAGGTCAGCAACAAACTCAATGAATAAGGAGGAAGCAGAACCAGGGCCTAGCAATGTCTCTAGGTCTTTGTGAAGATCTTCAAGGGGAAGTGCCAGGGCTGGGAAACCCATGGATAAAATCTTAGATGTAGTCAGTCAGATGTTCACTAAAATGGCTGAAAACCAGTGTGATGACACAGCATTTCTCACTGTAATTTTAAGCATATGTAAACAGGTCCCCCGAGAGAAAAAATATGCACTCAGGATGGCTTTGATGTCAACTGCTCAATCCTTTGTGGGTGAGGAGCCAACAACATCCTCAGCATATATGCAACCCCCCCCAATATCACCTTTATCAACAATACCCTCACTTTCAAAGTACACAGTATGCTCCACCAATAAACCGGCCATAATGTGACCAGTATGGTAATATGCTGAATCCCTCAGAGCCACGCATGTTGCATCCAATTCCTGCCCCCACTACCTCTACCCCTGGCCCCCGAACACTCAGCAACTTAGGCAGCCTACACCCAGCCAGGTTCCGCCTTTTTTTGAAAGGAAATACTACCTGGGACCATCAGTGGATTGCCCTGGACCAACCAATAGTTCAGTTTCCAGGACCACCGAAACCAAAACATACCAGCAATTGTAAGTTTATATTATTTTGCTGTTATTTGGAGACTTGTTAATTTTTTTGGTTTTGGTTGTGGTTGCCAAAACAACAACCCAAAAAAAAGTGTCAGTTCATGGAAATTATTTTTATTTTTTGCCTTCTTGCAAAAAGATTTTGCTGTAAAAAAAAAGATTATGATTATATATATTTTTTTTGTATGACTTTTATTTTTGTGTTGTTCAAATAGATATATGTTATTTTTTTATTCTTTGTTGTGGTTGTTTAAAATAAAAAACAACAAATGGTGTAGTTCACCCAAAAAAAACTTTATTTTTGGTGCATTCTTGCCCAAAATTTTAACAAATAAGAAATATTCTGGTTACATTATGTGTTTTATACGTATCCATTTTTTAAATTTGTGTTAAATACCTGTTATTCTGCATTTGGATGCAATTAAACATAACAGACATATAAATAATAATAAAATAAAAAATGCATGACATACATTATGCAATGGCATCCTGCTGCCAGGGGACAGAACCAGCAGCAGACATAAAAAACAACATGAATCCCTCACGCACAGTGTTACTATTGGTGGTGCCCCTACTGGCACTCCATCTTGCACCTTCCAGATCATGGGGGAATCTTCAAAAAGATAGCCATCACGAATTCTTACAAAATTATGAAGCACACATGCTTCTTTTACTGCAGATATTCAATTCTCAAGTTTTAAATTCATAGGTGTATATAGCAAACGCCACTTGTTCGCTAAAATGCCAAATGAACATTCTACCACTCGTCTTGCCCTCGTTAACCGGTAATTGAAGATTCGGTTCTCTTCACTCAGACCCCTTTTGGAATAAGGCCTTAATAGATGCTCACTGAGAGCAAAGGCCTCATCCCCAACATACAAAAATGGCATTGGCGGCCCATTTGTTCCTGGCAACGGACAGTCCTGTGGCAGGTCCAGGCCATTTTCCCCTCAACATTCTTCCAAAAGATGATCTTTGGAAAATACTGACAGTCCTGACCTTGTGAAATGGAATGATGAAATAGTTAATGCTTTTGTGCATCTTAAAACTGCTATGGTAACGGCTCCTGGTTTGGGATTACTGTAAAGTGTTTCATTTGTTTGCAAGGGACAACTGTAAAACCATGGCTGGGGTCCTTCAACAAGATCATGGAGGAAAGTTGAGACCTGTAGCCTTTTTTTTTTCTGGAGTAGTCGCAGTTCCGGTACAAGGCATGCCGGTGCGTCTCAGGGCTTTGGCCATTTGTGTGTCAAGGCTGTAGAAACGGCTACATCATTTACATTAGGTCACCCTACGGAAGCACACACACACAGTACTGATGATGATTTAAAGGGAAATGCACTGGCCGATGCTAAACAAGCTGCTTTGACGATCCCAGCTTTTATCCAAATGCTCCCTTACACCCCCAACTTTGCCCTTGGAAAAGGTTTTGCAGGACCTACAGGCTATGGCTTCACAAGAAGATCTTGTGAAGATCTGGAAGACGCAATTTTCTTGCGAAACGCAGCGTAGGGCTGAGCGGTATCATCGCGCCACCTCCCACTGTTGCCGTACATCCAGCAGGATGGGCTGTCTGTGGTCATCCGGCCGGTGCCACAGTTTGTTCTTCTACTGATGATGCTGATTTTCATACCTATATGTGAGTGTTTACGTTTTTTATAGCAATAAATTACTGGTTGATTTTACACTATGGGAGCCCTCCCTTTCTTTCTTCCTATGATGACAACATTATGCTGAGGGCTGAGCCTTTTTGCTGTGGATCCATCCATCTCCATCACAGTCCCTGACGTACTTTCCAGTTTCCATCTTCGCTCCTGGGAGTTCCAGACTAGCAGGATCTCAAAGCCCATTTAGACCCTCTGTAACGGGGGGTCATGGGGTTCTGGTAAGCGGCCAGGCTCTTACTTTTGGTGGTGGACCCACATATCTATGACTCCATACAATTGTATTACCCGGGATTGTCAATCACTATTTTTTGGGTTTTCTCCACATGGACTATTCCTTTAACTATTCACATTCATTTGTTTATTTACATTTTTTTCACATGGACTCATTTTGAAACAAGTTTGCACTAATTGTGATATATTATTGCACTGATTGTATATATATCCACTAAGGGGGCTTGTGAATTGCCCCAACTGTACATTATTCCTATTTACATATTTGTTGTATTTAGTTTTTCAGTGTGGCATTTCCCAGCCACACATTCACTAGTTTGTTCAGCACGAGTCACCATATTTTTCTTAACCCATGTTGTGTGTTTGTGTCACATTTAGGACATCGCAGCTTTTACTTTACTTTACCTTATATGCTTTTGAAGCGCAGTTATTTTTTTATTTTTTCCCTTTTCACAAGAAGATCTGGCCTATTGGCATACACAGGGTCTGACAATGAATCCTGAGACAGGACTCATTGCCAAAGAGGGGAAACCAGGCATACGAAAAGCAAGTGCACCTTTATTCATCTCACAGTACCATGGCATAGGACATAAAGGATGGAAAGCTATAGCTGTAATGTTAACACAAGACTTTGCAAATAGAGTGGAAATTCCATATCACCCACAGAGTTAAGGTATAGTGGAAAGAATGAACCAAACGATTAAAGAAAAATAAGGAAGGCTACGGGCGGCACATTTGCCAAATGGAAAACTGTGCTGCCTGCGGTTTTAGCAAAAATAAGAATGACCCCTTCCAAGACCAATCACTTGTCCCCTTTTGAGACCCTGATGGGTCGACCTTTTTCCACGCCCTGGATTAAGAAACCATTGGTAATAGAGCAAGGAGATCTGAGTTTGATACAGGAAGAATATTGTAGAAACTTGATTATGAAGCTGAAGGGCATCTACGGTAAAGTATTCTCTTCTTTTCCATTATCCTCACTGGAACCAACAAACGAGTTCCAACCCGGAGCTGGTCGTAATTCGCCAGCTGAACCAGACCAAGAAGCAAGATTATCCTTTTGGCCCGCCCACTAGCGTAGTCGCAGAGATCAGAACCGTTGTCCTCACGGAACAATCTGGAGCCTGGATTCACGCCGTGAGGATAAAAAAAGTACCACAAAAAAAAAAAAGTACCACAAAAGGACCCCAGAGGAAGACAAAGATAGAGGTGAAGCAGGAGATGCAAATCCTCGAAGAGCGAGTGAAACAGGTGATAAAAAGACTCTGAAAAAGATGACCTCACTTTTCTCACAACAGACTTTTGGGAAAGCCTTGTGCCTACTCTTTATGCTGACACTGATGGTGTTTCTACCCACATGGATCATCACTAACTGTATTTATCATGCTGAGGACTTGGGCACCATAAAGACCATATGCAGCCCCCCTTCTAATGGAACAGTAACTAGAGAAAGGAGGGAATCCAGCGTGGAGGGCTCAAAGGACTCATACCCCCCTACTGATAAAATGTTGTTATTTCAGTATAAGTTTTCTTATGCTCAGAACTCAGGTTATGACAAATGTTGGGTATGTAGTAAATTGCATCCAAGCACACTCTAAATTCCTCTCTTAGCTGCCCCTCTAAATATAACCCAGAACTTAATACAAATTTAAATTACTGTCTTGAATCGGGGAGCTGGTATCAACAACCCTGTAAGTTTAGTTTTGAACCAGTTGCCCCTGGCTGCCATTTCTGAAAGTTTTCAGGATACTATAAGCCAACGATCATTTTCCCTAGGGAATAGTGTATATGTATGTTGTGGCAAGGAATGTTATCTATGAATACCGGTTGGTTCCCGTACGTGGTGTTATTTGGCCTCATTGATTTCAGTGATGAGAGTCATAGGGGATGAAAAAGGAAAGTACCAACATCTTTCAAAAGCTAGCGCATACCTCAGGTACCCCCTTAAACACAGAGAAAAGAGTTTTCTGATACAGACCAAGCATGGGCATGGTTTCCATCATGGACAGGATAGGGAAGAGAAATAATGAAAAGATTGAATAACTACTCCAAAATTATGGATGAATTTATGGAAAAGAAATCTGTAGACATCAAACTGTTAAGTATTGAACAAAGGGCTATTCGTAAGCAATTAGATATGCACAAAGTAGCTACCAAATCCATAAGTACTGCTCTGACTGGACTGTGAAGTAACAAAGGACTATGAGTGCTGCACATGGACTCATAATACCAGTATTGAAATAACCAATTATTATGATATAATTGATAAACACAGAAAGAAGGTGTCAAACCTCCAAGCTAAAGCCAGAGATATTGCCAAAGATGGGTGGAACCCCTTTAAGGGACCAGGAAGTTTTGGTGATTTTTTTGGTTACATTTTTTCTTGGTTCTGACAGGCAGGAATGTGGATTTTAATGTGCCTGTTTTTTCACCCTTGTTTATATATATACAGTGGCTTGCGAAAGTATTCGGCCCCCTTGAACTTTTCAACCTTTTGCCACATTTCAGGCTTCAAACATAAAGATATAAATTTTTTTTTTTTTTTATGAAGAATCACCAACAAGTGGGACACAATTGTGAAGTGGATGAAATCTTTTGGATTTTTGAAACTTTTTTAACTAATAAAAAAATGAAAAGTGGGGCGTGCAAAATTATTCGGCCCCCTTGCGTTAATACTTTGTAGAGCCACCTTTTGCTGCGATTACAGCTGCAAGTCACTTGGGGTATGTCTCTATCAGTTTTGCACATTGAGAGACTGAAATTCTTGGCCATTCTTCCTTGCAAAACAGCTCGAGCTCAGTGAGGTTGGATGGAGAGCGTTTGTGAACAGCAGTTTTCAGCTCTTTCCACAGATTCTCGGTTGGATCCAGGTCTGGACTTTGACTTGGCCATTCTAACACCTGGATACGTTTATTTGTGAACCATTCCTTTGTAGATTTTGCTGTATGTTTGGGATCATTGTCTTGTTGGAAGATAAATCTCCGTCCCAGTTTCAGGTCTTTTGCAGACTCCAACAGGTTTTCATCCAGAATGGTCCTGTATTTGGCTGCATCCATCTTCCCCTAAATTGTAACCATCTTCCCTGTCCCTGCTGAAGAAAAGCAGGCCCAAACCATGATGCTGCCACCACCATGTTTGACAGTGGGGATGGTGTGTTGAGTGTGATGAGCTGTGTTGCTTTTACACCAAACATATCATTTTGCATTGTGGCCACAAAGTTTGATTTTGGTTTCATCGGACCAGAGCACCTTCTTCCACATGTTTGGTGTGTCTCCCAGGTGGCTTGTGGCAAACTTTAGACGAGACTTTTTATGGATATCTTTGAGAAATGGCTTTCTTCTTGCCACTCTTCCATAAAGGCCAGATTTGTGCAGTGTACGACTGATTGTTGTCCTATGGACAGACTCTCCCACCTCAGCTGTAGTTCTCTGCAGTTCATCCAGAGTGATCATGGGCCTCTTGGCTGCATCTCTGATCAGTCTTCTCCTTGTCTGAGCTGAAAGTTTAGAGGGACAGCCAGGTCCTGGTAGATTTGCAGTGGTCTGATACTCCTTCCATTTCAAAATGATCGTTTGCACAGTGCTCCTTGGGATGTTTAAAGCTTGGGAAATCTTTTTGTATCCAAATCCGGCTTTAAACTTCTCCACAACAGTATTACGGACCTGCCTGGTGTGTTCCTTGGTCTTCATGATGCTCTCTGCGCTTTCAACAGAACCCTGAGACTATCACAGAGCAGGTGCATTTATACAGAGACTTGATTACACACAGGTGGATTCTATTTATCACCATCAGTCATTTAGGAGAACATTGGATCATTCAGAGATCCTCGCTGAACTTCTGGAGTGAGTTTTCTGCACTGAAAGTAAAGGGGCCGAATAATTTTGCACGCACCACTTTTCAGTTTTTTAATTGCTAAAAAAGTTTAAAATATCCAATAGATTTCGTTCCACTTCACAATTGTGTCCCACTTGTTGGTGATTCTTCACAAAAAATTAACATTTTTTATCTTTATGTTTGAAGCCTGAAATGTGGCAAAAGGTTGAAAAGTTCAAGGGGGCCGAATACTTTCGCAAGCCACTGTATATATATATATATATATATATATATATATATATATATATATATATATATATATATATATATATATATATATATATATATACACACATACATACATATACACACACATACACACATACAGGGCATCCATCAGCTTTAGGCCTGGGCCCCCCGAGGCCCGACCCTCAACATTCCCCAGGGCCCGCCCGCCCGTGATAGTTGCAAGCGAATCCAGAAGGCTGGTTGTACCCAAGTTGATCGATCTATCAACTTGATACATTCAGCCTGCCCATTAAGATTTTACCCCCTTCCTGACCAGAGCACTTTTTACAATTTGGCCCTGTGTTGCTTTAATGGACAATTGCGCGGTCGTGCGACGCTGTACCCAAACAAAATTGGCGTCCTTTTTTTCCACAAATAGAGCTTTCTTTTGGTGGTATTTGATCACCTCTGTGGTTTTTATTTTTTTCGCTATAAACAAAAAAAGAGCAACTATTAAAAAAAAAAAATATATATATATATATATTTTTTTTTACTTTTTGCTATAATAAATATCCCCCAAATTTAAAAAAAAAAACGAATTTCTTCATCAGTATTCTTCTACATATTTTTGGTTTAAAAAAAAAACAAACAAAAAAAAAAAAATCGCAATAAGCGTATATTAATTGGTTTGTGCAAAAGTTATAGCGTCTACAAACTATGGGAAAGATTTATGGCATTTTGTATCATTTGTTTTTTTTAATAGTATTGGCGGTGATCTGCGATTTTTAGCGGTACTGCAAAATTGCGACGGACAGATCAGACACTTTTGACACTTTTTTGGGACCATTCACAATTACACAGTGATCAGTGCTATAAAAATGCGCTGATTACTGCGTAAATGTCACTGGCAGGGAAGGGGTTAACACTTGGGGGGATCAAGGGGTTAAATGTGTGTTCCCTCATTGTGTTCTAACTGTGTGGGGAAGGGAGTGACTAGGAGAGGATGCGTGCGTTGTGGAGACTGGAGGGATGAATGGTGCTTGGCGTGTGTGGAGATGTGAGGATGCGTGAATTGTGGAGACTAGAGGGATGGATGGTGCTCGGCGTGGGTGGGGATGTGTGCGTTGTGGAGACTGGAGGGATGGAGTAGATGCTAGGTGGGGATGAAGATGTGAAAATGGATGAGGATGACTGTGGGTGGGGATGAGAGTTACATAGTGAAGAGGCGGGCAGCGGTCACTCCAAAATGTAACTCATTTGCACCCAGAGTCATCCATTTTTACAATGCAAATCAATTTTAGGCAGCTAGGCAGCCTAAGGGTGTCCCATCCAAGAAGGCGGTAAAGTCCAACTAAAATGTACAAGCAGCACAGTCAGCAGCACACATTAAATTTTTGCGACTTGCCCTCCACGCTGCACTCTCTGACCGCTTATGTGTCCATGTGTCTGTGTCCATGTGCACCGTCAACGAGCTGGCCACTCCCCCTGTTCCGGCCAATCACAGTCCAAGCAAACCCTGCAGCAGCCATCAGGCTCTGCCTCTGCAGGGAATGGATGAGGAGAGTGCTGGCCGCGGTCACCAGCCTGGGGATGTTAACACTGCCAAGTTGCCATTGCCATTCCCAACTTGCTGTTGGCAAAAGTGAAAGTTTCACCTCCATGATTGTATGCAGCAGCTATTTAGCGGCAGAGGGGGGGGTGGGGGTGCTGCTGGCGAAAGTGTCATCTCCTCTTGATCTTGATGATTCTCTGCAGCAGCGCGCTGTTTAGCGGCGGAGCGGGTGCAAGGTTCCTTACATGTTCTGCTGTTGGGAGGAATGTGTCCTGGCCGGCCGGGCCAAGTGATAACTTTGTGATTTAAGAGGGGATTGAAGGATGAGAAAGAGTTAACATGACTAAAACTTTAAAACAGCTGACAGAGGAATATCTTTATTTTAGGGTTTTGTCTGTCACAATGACCACAGGATAGATAAGGTCTGGTGAGAACTGGTTTTGAAATGATATCTTCAGACAAAGTCAGAACGTCAGCATTAAATAGCTTAAATCATATGTTTAGATAATATCAACCGTCAGCTAAAATACTAGTTTAGACTATGTTTGAGATGCTATATGGTTTATATAGGAATTATGCTTGATGTGATGAACTCTGTCCTCCCTCCCTCCCTACTTTTCTTTGTACAATAGCTTTGTCCATAATTTGTATAAAGGTACGACCCTTACCATTAAAAGCAAGCATTCGTTGAATGATTCTCGTGTGCATTGGATGCTTCCAGAGCTCTGAAAGAATTCTCACTGATTGTCCAGGTCTAAGCAGATTTAACCCCTTACGCAGTGAAACACAAAATGTTCAGATGTACCTGCAGATTTAAATACAGTAACAAATTGAAACTGAACTCCAGATAATCAGTTACAGCAGTTTTTCCTTGTCGAATAAACGCTGTCGGATAAATAAATAATAGGATTTTTATTACAGCTTACCTGTAAAATCCTTTTCTTTCGACGGACATGATATAGTAGGTGAGGTTGAAAAAAGACACAAGT
This sequence comes from Lithobates septentrionalis, assembly GCA_037952835.1. Classification (NCBI taxonomy): domain Eukaryota; kingdom Metazoa; phylum Chordata; class Amphibia; order Anura; family Ranidae; genus Lithobates; species Lithobates septentrionalis. The sequence continues at coordinate 1,819,127 of JBBDGP010001009.1, forward strand.
CCATCAAGTCCAACCTATGTGTGTGATTATGTGTCAGTATTACATTACATATCCCTGTATATTGCGGTCATTCAGGTGATTATCTAATAGTTTCTTGAAGCTATCAATGCTCCCCGCTGAGACCACCGCCTGTGGAAGGGAATTCCACATCCTTGCCGCTCTTACAGTAAAGAACCCTCTACGTAGTTTAAGGTTAAACCTCTTTTCTTCTAATTGTAATGAGTGGCCACGAGTCTTATTAAACTCTCTTCTGCGAAAAAGTTTTATCCCTATTGTGGGGTCACCAGTACAGTATTTGTAAATCGAAATCATATCCCCTCTCAAGCGTCTCTTCTCCAGAGAGAATAAGTTCAGTGCTCGCAACCTTTCCTCATAACTAAGATCCTCCAGACCCTTTATTAGCTTTGTTGCCCTTCACGGGACACAGAGCCACAGTAATTACTGATGGGTTATAGGGTATCACTAGGTATTGGACACTGGTCACACCCTAATCAGGAAGTTCAACCCCCTATATAACCCCTCCCCTTCCAGGGATACCTCAGTTTTGTAGCAAAGCAGTATAGGTGTATTAGAAGAGGGGCGGGACCTCTGTGTCCCGTGATGTCCGTCGAAAGAAAAGGATTTTACAGGTAAGCTGTAATAAAAAATCCTATTTTCTTTTCTCGGACATCACGGGACACAGAGCCACAGTAATTACTGATGGGATGTCCCAAAGCAATGCCAACTGAGGGGGGGGGGGAATCACAACCAAGTAGGGTGCTATCAGACCTGAGGACCCTGTACCGCTGTCTGCAGCACACTACGCCCAAAGGCGATATCCTCATGCCTTCCTACATCCACCTGATAGAATCTGGTGAATGTATGAACTGAAGACCAGGTTGCGGCCTTGCAGATCTGAGCCATAGAGGCCCGGTGATGCACTGCCCAAGAAGCACCAATAACCCTTGTGGAATGTGCCTTGATCTGAGACGGAGGAATCTTCTGTTTCAAACCGTAAGCTTGAATAGTCAACTGTCGAATCCATTTAGAAATGGTCGCTTTTGACGCTGCCTGTCCTCTATTGGGACCCTCCGGCAGCACGAACAAGACATCCGTCTTGCGAATCTGAGCAGTTGCCTCCAGATAGGTCTTGACTGCTCTTACTACATCCAAAGAATGTAATGACCTTTCTTCCGAAGAACAAGGTTCTGGAAAAAAGGAAGGTAGCACAATGTCTTGGTTTAGATGAAAATCTGAAACCACCTTCGGTAAAAAACTAGGATGAGGGCGCAGTACCACTCTATCCTTGTGTATAATCAAGTAAGGCTCTTTACAGGAAAGAGCTGCTATTTCTGATACTCTTCTAGCAGAAGAGATAGCTACCAGGAAAATTAGTTTCCTCGTCAGTAAGACCAAAGGAATCTGACGTATTGGTTCAAAAGGTTGTTTTTGTAACACCAATAGAACCAAGTTCAAGTCCCAGGGGTTTAGGGGCGCCTTAACCGGAGGATTAAGACGCATCACCCCCTGTATAAAGTTTCAGATCAGAGAATGCGAAGCAAGCGGCCGTTGAAACAACACTGATAAGGCCGACACCTGGCCCTTGATGGTACTCAAGGCCAGCTTCATCTCTAATCCTAATTGTAGAAAATCCAGAATTCTACTTATGACATATTTCCTGGGATGCCAACCCCTGGATTCACACCAGGATACATAAGCTTTCCAGACTCTATGATAAATCATTCTGGAAGCTGGCTTCCTTGCATTGATCAAGGTAGATATGACAGGACCTGAATGCCCACGATTTTTCAGAACGTGGGATTCAATAGCCCACCCGTCAAATCTAGCATTTGTGAGGCAGGCTGGAACACCGGACCTTGAGCTAACAAGTCTGGGTGTATCGGTAGGGTCCACCGGGAACCCACCATCATCCCTGCTATTTCTGCTTATCAGGTTCTTCTGGGCCAAACGGGGGCCACCAGAAGTGCCGACTTCCCTTCTTGCCTGAGTCTGCGAAGGAGCCGTGGCAGTAGCAGAATGGGAGGGAATGCATAAATCGGTGAGAGCCGATGCCACGGAATCACCAACGCATCCGTCCTGCCTGCAAGAGGATCCCAGGCAACCGATAGCAAGGATTTCCCCTTCTGTAGGTTTTCGGGTATGAGCCATCAACTGAGGCTCTGACGCATCGCATGCGATAGGTGCATTGGAAAGTTTAATGCCTGCACCTTCCTGTTCCAGGTCAACAGAATACTGTGTTGCAACAGTTCTGCTTGGAACTGCGCATAGGGAACTGCTTCGAATGAAGCCACCATCTTCCCCTGCAGCCTCATACAAAGGCGGACAGAAAGACCCTTCTTGGCCCTGACTGTCAGAATCAGCTCCCTTAGAGCAGTGATCTTTGCCTGCAGACACTTCAGTTAAGCAGGAAAACTGGGCACATATAGGCCTGTATCTCTGATGCCTATTGATATCAGAAATTCTCCTCCCTGCAGGACGGAGATTACTGTCTGAATTGATTCCAAACGAAAGGACTGCATCCTTGGGAATCGTTTCAGATCTCTCAAATCCAAAATGGGTCTGTCGTCCCCATTTGGTTTTCGGACCATAGAAAGATTGGAACAGAGTCTCAATCCTTGATCCTTTGTGGGAACCGTCACAATGACCTCTTGCGACCATAGTCGCTTTATCGCTAGAAGGAGCGACTGCTTCTCTTCTGGTTTTCTGGGGACACCTGATCTGAGGAAACGAGGAGAGGGACATTCTTGGAACTCCAGTCTGTACCCTAAGGTTACCATGGAGATTACCCATCTGTCCTGGAAGTCCTTCTGCCAGGACCCTGAGAGCTGCAGCAGTCTTTCCCCCCACTCGAGCGAGCGGGGCGCCCCTTCATGAAGAGGTCTTAGTGTCTTGCTTAGAAGACCTTTTCCCCCAGGATTTCTTGTGTCCCTGGGGTTGACTCTTGTTTCTTGCCCCAGACGGAGGAGACCGTCGTGACTGCCTGAAGGCTGATGTCCCTGGCGCTGGGGAAAGAGTCCGTTTAAAAGAGGGACGCTTACTCTTCTTCTTATCAGGTAAGAGAGTGCTTTTCCCACAGGAGATCGTCTTGATATAATTATCCAAGTCCTCTCCAAACAACCTTTCACCACGGAAGGGAAACCCAGCCAGAAGCTTCTTACATGGTGCTTCGGCTGACCAGTTTTTCAACCATAAGATTCTACGTATATGCACCAACCCAAGCGAGAGGCGAGAGGTTTGCACGATAGAATCTCTAATGGCGTCAACAGCATAACATAAAGCTGCAGGAAGGTTAGCAAACCCCTGGGCCTGCTGTTCAGGCAATACTTTGATGACCTGCTTAACATGGTCTCTTAAGTATTGACAGACTCCAATCGCTGCTACTGCAGGTTGGGCCACTGATCCTGCTAAAGAGAACACATCTTTCAATAAGAAGTCCATCTTTTTATCCACAGGATCTTTGAGCATCTGAGCATTGTCTACAGGACAAGTCAGATTACTATTTAAAGAGGAAATGTCCGCATCAATGGCCGGTATTCCCCACCTCTTAATAAACTTCTCTTCCATAGGATAAAGTGTAGAAAACTTTTTCGGCAGAAGAAATCGCTTATCTGGGTGATCCCACTCAGAGTAAAGCAGCTTTTCAAGTAAATTATGAACAGGAAAAGCATGTGCTGCTTGGAAAGGTTTCAGTGACCCCAAAGCAGAAGAGGTTTCTGTAGTAGTTTCAGGTAGGGGCAACTTAAATGTGGAGCGGACCAAACTAGTGAGGATCTGCACTAAGACTTTCTCCTCTTGGGAAGTCGCAGAGGGTCCCTCTCCACCTGAATCCTCCGAAGAGGAATCTGTCCCATCCCGATCCTCTGAAAGGGATTCATCTCCTTTATCCCAGAGCTCCTCTGACTGAGGGTCTTGGGGAGCAGAGGAAGGCCTTTTGCGTTTTCTTCCACTCAGTGAAGATGTAATCGCGGCCATTAGTTTTTTCTCTAATCCAGAAATGGTTGAGGAAAAAACTTCTTGTGTAATGTACACAGGGGCTGAAGTGCCGGCAGCAGATGTAGCCCCTAACCCCAATGGCTCTCCCTGTCCAGCTGCCCCTGGTCCCTCAGGAGTGGATGGTAAAGCAGACAGGGGGTCCTCAGAACCTGAACGAGACCCCCTAGTGCCTCCGGTTCTAGGGGTGCTTGAACCTCTTCTACCCATAGTGCAAAGCAACAAGGTGTGAGGTATCAAAAACGAACACTGACTGCTGAGCGATGTAGTCTGGCTAAAAGCCTTGCTACCAAATGCCCAATCCGGTGTTCTTTAGTGAATGCAGCCTAGGGGAATGCCTGTGTCCCACCTTACATGTGACTGTCAGCTCTGTGTCTCTCCAAAGCTCAGAGCACCTGTACAGTGTGCTTTAAATAGCCATGCTTTCAGGCACTGTGGGCGTCTGGGCACGCTGATGCCCCGCCCCCCTCCCCCCCCTCGTTTTTGAAAAACGAGCGCTTCCCGCGCGAGCCGACCCTTTCTGACAAGCCTGAAGGGAGGCTGGGGTTGGGGGAATAAGGAGGAGGCCGGCAGTGATGGGCCCTGCATCGCAATGCGGCTTCGGTGTCGGCGGCGGTAGCGGCTGTGACAGTGCGGTCTCACCCGCCTTACAGCCTACCTGAGCCCTTCCCTAGCCTGGGGGGACCATCCCAGCAGAGAAAACCCCCCACCATCTACCTTTGGAGCTGGAGGAAGAGCCTGTGCAGCGGACGCTGAGACAGATCAAGCATGAGAAGGTTTGTGCTCTTGGCCGCCCCCGGTGGTCACAATAGGCACAGCATGCATTCACCTTAAAGGAGAAGAGCCACTAGAATTTAAAATTCTGTGGAATCTCCTCCTACCTTATCCAGGCCGCAGGGTTCAGTTTACACAGACCCAGCCTTCGCCTCTCATGGTGGGCTCTGTTTGTGAAAAACCGTCAGAGACTGGGGCCCCCATCAGTAGGGGGATCCTTCAGTTCTGGGCCTGTAAAGCACCTCGCCAGAAATTAGGAAGTTTAAAGCCATTTTCTGATCCGCGGGTCCAGCTCTCTAAAAAGAGAAGCGTTACAGGTAAAACCTCGTTTCTTCGGACACGAGGCCCGGGTACCATTCAATTCAGCCATGAAAAGACACTTTGAATGGATCCGGTCGCCTGGCTTGCCCCAGTATAGGATCTTAGGATATTCCTTTTGGAGCTTCAGCACAGGACATCTTTGCACGTCCAACACCTAAGACACTGGTGTAAAAACGGAGGTATCCCTGGAAGGGGAGGGGTTATATAGGGGGTTGAACTTCCTGATAAGGGTGTGACCAGTGTCCGATACCTAGTGATACCCTATAACCCATCAGTAATTACTGTGGCTCTGTGTCCCGTGATGTCCGAGAAAAGAAAAAAGCTTACTGATCACCAGAAGAAAACGAGAGAGACTAAAAAGGAAACTAAAGCAGCTATCATGTCTAAGGATTGGTAAACTGCAATATAATAAAAGGTTTGCTTTAGGGTTTAATGCTGCTTTAAAGCATTTGCTACCCCATTCCATATTCCTGATATATGGCTGCTGTACCATGTACTTGTATGAAAGAGTATCCTGTTCTCTTTGTATTGCTTCCTTTGTGTGAAATCCCTCGTGTTCCTGCCAGGTCCTCTGCTTTCCTTTTAAAAACTGACAACACTAAACAGGAGAACATACCATGACCAGTGCTCTAGCTGTGCTGGGAACTCAGTCTGCTCTCCTCCACTGGTCAGACTTGTCCTGCCTCCCCCACCCACCAGCCTTTCACTGGGAAGCTCTGTGTGATGCTGCTTCTTCTCTCCATCCCACTTTAATGCAGCTGAGAATGGAGGGAACAGAGAGAAGGTAATCACTTCTAAAAAAAAAAAAAAAAAAAGGGGGGGGGGGTGTATCTTTTTTTTTAATTTATACATAGTTACATAGTAGGTGAGGTTGAAAAAAAGACACAATTTCATCAAGTCCAGCCTATGTGTGATTATATATCAGTATTACATTATATATCCCTGTATGTTGTGGTTGTTCAGGTGCTTATCTAATCGTTTTTTTAAACCATCAATGCCCCCCCCCGCTGAAACCACCGCCTGTGGAAAGGAATTCCACATCCTTGCCGCTCTTACAGTAAAGAACCCACTATGCAGTTTAAGGTTAAACCGCTTTTCTTCTAATTTTAGTGAGTGGCTACGTGTCTTATTAAACTCCCTTCCACAAAAGTTCTATCCCTATTGTGGGGTCACCAGTATGGTATGTAAACTTAAATCATATCCCCTCTCAAGCGTCTCTTCTCCAGAGAGAATACGTTCAGTACTTGCAACCTTTCTTCATAACAAATATCCTCCAGACCCTTTATTAGCAACAAATTGTTGTCCTTTCTGTGGTCCCCAGAACTGGACAGCATACTCCAGGTGAGGCCGGACAAAGTCTTGTAGAGTGGGAGAATCATTGCTTTATCCCTGGAGTTAATCCCTTTTAATGCATGCCAATATTCTGTTTGGTTTGTTAGCAGCAGCTTGGCATTGCATGCCATTGCTGAGCCTATCATATGCTAGGACCCCCAGGTCCTTTTCCATCCTAGATTCCCCCAGAAGTTCCCCCCCTAGTGAGTAAATTGCATTCATATTTTTGCCACCTATTATTTTACATTTTTCTACATTAAACCTCATTTACCATATAGTTTCCCACCCCAATAATTTGTTCAGATCTTCTTGCAAGGTTTCCACATCCTGCGGAGAAGTTATTGCCCTACTTAGCTTAGTGTCATCTGCAAATACAGAGATTGAGCTGTTTACCCCATCCTCCAGGTCGTTTATGAACAACTTAAACAGGATTGGTCCCAGCACAGAACCCTGGGGGACCCCACTACCCACCCCTGACCATTCTGAGTAATCCCCATTTATCACCACCCTCTGAACTCACCCTTGTAGCCAGTTTTCAATCCATGTATGCACTCTATGGTCCATGCCAATGGACCTTATTTTGTATAGTAAACGTTTATGGGGAACTGTGTCAAATGCTTTTGCAAAATCCAGATACACCACATCTACGGGCCTTCCTTTATCTAGATGGCAGCTCACCTCCTCATAGAAGGTTAATGTATGTAGTCCCTTATCATCCCCTCCAAGATCTTGCATACTATTGATGTTAAGATAACTGGTCTGTAATTCCGAGGGATGCATTTTAGCCCTTTTTAAATATTGGTGCTACATTGGCTTTTCTCCAATCAGCTGGTACCATTCCAGTCAGTAGACACTCGAGTGCAAGCCATCTGGTCTTGGTGATTTATTAATGTTAAGTTTACCAAGTCCATTTCTAATTCTGTCCTCTGTTAGCCATGAGGGTGCTTCCTGTGATGTGTCATGAGGACAAACTATGCAGTTTTGGTTACTGAAGCCCCCCCCCCCCCCCCAATTCCCTTGTGAAGACTGAGGAGAAGAATACATTTAATACCTTCACCATCTCCCCATCCTTTGTAACCAGATGTCCTTCCTCATTCTTTACGGGGCCAATATAAATCTGTCCTCCCTTTTTTACTGCTTATATGCGTAAAGAATTTTTTGGGATTTTTTTTTTGCTCCCCTCTGCTATGTGTCTTTCGTGTTCCATCTTAAGACACCCTAATTGCACCCTTACATAGCTTGTTGCATTCTTTGTAAAGACTGAATGCTGATGATGATCCTTCAGCCTTGTATTTTTTTTAAGGCCTTCTCCTTTGCTTCTATATGCATTTTTACATTAGAGTTAAGGCATCCAGGACTTTTGTTTGCTCTTTTAAATTTATTTCCCAATGGGATTGCACTGGCTAATGCCCTTATTTAATATGCGCTTAAAGCAAACCCATCTCTCAACTCCAAGATTTTATCCCAATTTATATCTTCTAGCAAGGTTAGTAGTTTAGGGAAGTTGGCTCTTTTGAAATTCAGTGTCTTTGTGTTCCCTTTTTGTTTCCTATTTGTGTGATTTATACTGAAGCCAATTGACCTGTGATCGCTGTTTCCTAAATTGCCCAGTATTTCCACATCCGTGATCAGGTCTGTAGTGTTGGGAATCAGTAGATCTAATAACACCTTGTTTCTAGTTGGTGCGTCTACCATCTGACCCATGAAATTGTCCTGCATGACATTTAGGAACTGGCGATCCTTAGACGAATGCGTGGTTCCCTCCGCCCTGTCTATGTCTGGATAATTAAAATCACCCATTATAACACTTCCCATTCTTGCTGCAAATCCAAATTGTGATAGGAGATCCATCTCCCCCTCCTCCCTCAGGTTAGGTGGCCCATAGCATACTCCCAGTATTATTTTCCTCTTAGCTTCATCCCTTTGGAATTCTACCCATAAGGATTCCACCTCCTCCCTAGCTCCCTTATTGAGGTCATCTCACATTCACTTGTACATTATTCTTGCTAAATAGGCATACCCCTCCCCCTTTTTTACCCTCTCTATCCCTGCGATAAAAGGTATACCCTTGAATGGTTGCCAGCTAATCATGAGAGCTGTTGAACCAGGTCTCTGAAATTCCCACAAAATTTAAATCCTCCTCGTTCAACAGTATCTCTAGTTCACCCATCTTGTCCCCCAGACTACTGGCATTGGTGAACATGCCACGTAGTTTAGACTGGTCGCATACTGTCTTCTGATTGGGTGTTCTGAGGTTGCAACATAAATGTTTTGCCTTTCATTTATATTTCAAACAGAATGGGCCGTTTTACATGGTGATCGTTTACAACCACTTTAAGCCCAAGAACAGAATGATAATCGGTTCAACTGGCTAAAATAGATTAACTTCATTAAGTTTTATAACTGGTGCTAATTTTCCCCTAAAAATATTCAACTCCCAAAACAGAAATATTGTTTTGGTGCAATATCATTATTTTCTGAAATGGGCATTTAACTGTTAAAAGTCTTATTTTCTCATTAATCATTATTTGGCATCACAAAAGCGTGACAGCATGCAGTGTTGAAACTCTTATGCAAAAATTGCAAGTTTGGAACTTATTTTTTTATTGCACTAATCTGCTAAAATGATTATGTGTCTTAGGTTACTAATTATTTTGATTCCTGACAAAAAACCCCCACTAAGAACCTTTTTCACTTTACCTGACTCCACAATCATGTGGCCCTCAATGGTGCCTCTTTTACTGGTAGACTGGTGATCCGGCACTGCAGCCTGGACCCACAACTGACAAATTTCTTTGCCACCCCTCATTATGATGACACCCAACTGCTTTTGCTGGAATTTTCAGGACCTGTGAAATCTTTGCCAATAGACGCGTCTATATCACAAAGAACAAGCATGGACACTCAAAAAAAAAGGACTCTGCAGCAAGAAAGAGAAGACTAGGCATACTAAGTGGCCATGAATTTAAGGTATTTAAAGGCATTTCGTTTATGTTTTATTTTTAAATGCTGCAGCATTTTCTAGCTAGAAGGGTAACTTTCTTAACCAGATTTCAACTTTAAAGTCAGTGATCATCGCACCAATTACTCAAAATAGCACTAGCTTCCTACTGCTATCAATCAGTTTTTACGAAGTGTATGGAGAGCAGGAGATGGGAACAGAACAGTGAATTCTGAGATAAAACACCTATTTATGAGAACTATTAGCCTTTAGTTAAATGTTCATTTCATTAAGAAAAGCAAAAAAATGTCATATCTTAGAATTAAACATTTTGATCTAAAAATGATCATAAGCCAAGATCATGAATGCATGTAAAATAACTAATATGGTTTTGGAAGTTGCCACTAACTGCCTATTTAACTGTATAGGCAATATTAGATAAGAGGCTGCACTCAAGCCTGGTGCAACCATAAACAAAAAAATATTTTACAAATATTTAGTTTGTGCTGATGACAAGTAAAGGGTCTTAGACCATGTCCAGGTAACCCTTATAAAGAAGGTTTCTTTGTACCTGGTCTATTTTGTCCAGTGGAACAATTTTCCCCAATGTTGCAGTAATGCTCCTACTGTCTCTGCACACCAGGGAATTTTAGGTAATTCTAAACAATATAATTTTTATTACCTAAAACATCAATCCGCCCAAAAGTGATTTTACAGCAACAGCAGATGTGCAGATTAAGGAACTCAGTATTTTGTCAAAAGTCCCAGAAAAATAAAATTGTCATGTGTTTTAACTGTTCCGCATTTACCAAAAACTAAAATTCCTGATTTTAGAAGATTAGCCAAGTTCCATAAAGTTAAAGCTGAAGTTTAACCTAAAAGAAAAAAAAAATCTCGAAAGCTTTACTTACCTGTAACTAAGGATACCCAGCAATGTGCAGGTTGCTGGATTCTGTAGAAACTCCTGCTGCTGAACTGCCGGTGTTGTGAGGGATACCAGCTTCAGGTCTCCAAGAACAAAACCAACAGATACCCATGGGATTTTAGTTCTTTGCCAAAATAGAACAACTTTTTATCTCATTAAAAGCCCTTTATGGTTTAATATTACAAACAGTCCAAAAAAAAAAAAGAACAGTGACAATAGTAGCCGATTATACACGGCGGGTAAAATAAGTATTGAACAAGTCACCATTTTTCTAGGTAAATATATTTCCAAGTGCCAGTTCACACCAGACGCAGTTCGGTGCGCTTTTTTTCTTCACAAAAAGCATGCACAGTGTTTTCAATGTTTTCCAATGGCTCTAGTTCACACCATGCAGTCAGTTTCGGGTCAGTTTCTGCACCGGAAACTGCATGGTGGGAACTAGAGCCATTGGAATACATTGAAAACACTGTGCATGCATTTTTAGTGCAGAAAAAAAGCGCACGGAACTGAACGGAACTGCATCTGGTGTGAACTGGCCCTTAAGGTGCTATTGAAATTACATTTTCACGTCGGTAACAACCCATGCAATCCATACAGATAAAGTAACCAAAACAAAGAAGTTCAGAAATTAGGTTAGGTGTAATAAAATGGAATAACACAGGGAATAAGTATTAAACACGCTAACTGAAATTCATTTAATACTTCGTACAAAATCTTTTGTTGGTAATGACAGCTTCAAGATGCCTTCTGTATGAAAAAAAACTAGTCTCATGCATTGCTCTGGTGTGATTTTGCCCCATTCTTCCACACAGTCTTCAAATCTTGAAGGTTTCGTGGGCGTCTTCTATGAACTCTGATCTTTAGTTGTTTCCATAGATTTTCTATTGGATTCAAGTCAGGTGATTGGCTGGGCCATTATAGCAGCTTTATTTTCTTTGAAACCAGTTTCGTTGGCTTTGTGTTTGGGATCATTGTCTTGCTGAAATGTCCACCCTTGTTTCATCTTCATTATCCTGGTAAATGGCAGCAGATTTTTATCAAGAATGTCTTGGCACATTTTTCCATTCATCCTTCCTTCAATGACATGAAATTTGCCAGTACTGTATGCAGAAAAACAGCCCCACACAATGATGTTCCCACCTCCAAACGTCACTGTTGGTATGGTGTTTTTGGGGTAATGTGCAGTGCCATTTGACCTTCAAACATGGTGTGTATTATGGCATTCAAAGAACTCAATTTTGGTCTCATCTGACCAGACTATATTCTCCCAATATTTCACAGGCTTGTCTAAATGTTGTGCAGCAAACTTTAAACAAGCTTCAACATGCTTTTTCTTCAGCAGTGGAGTCTTGGCGTGGTAAGCGTGCATACAGACCATGGTGGTTGCGTGCATTACTTGTTTTCTTTGAATAAATTGAAGCTGCTGATTCCTGGTCTTTCTGAAGCTCTCCTCAAGTGGCCCTTGGACAACTCTTCTGAAAATTATTTTCACTCCTTTGTCAGAATTCTTGCAAGGAACATCTGGTCATGGCCAGTTTACGGTGAAATTATGTTCTTTCCACTTCCCAATTATGGCCCCAACAGTGCTCACTGGAACATTCAGAAGTTTAGAAATCCTTCTGTAACCATTGCCATCAGTATGTTTTGCAACAATAAGGTTGCAAAGGTCTTGAGAGAGCTATTTGCCTTTACCCATCATGAGAGGCTTCTTGTCTGACACCTTGGTAATGAGACACCTTTTTACATGTCATCAGTTGAGACTAAACCAGCTGATATTAATTTGCACTGACAAGGGGCAGGATTGCTTTCTAATTCCTGATAGATTTCAGTTGGTACCTTGGCCTTCCATGCCTTTTTGCACCTCCCTTTCTCCCTGTGTTATTCCATTTTATTACACATAACTTCAATTTCTGAATTTATTTGTTTTGGTTTGGTTTCTTTGTATGTATGGATTGCATGGGTTGTTACCGACATGTGGTGAACATTTCATGTCTATAGAACCTTTAGAAATATATTTACCTAGAAAAATGGTGACATGTTCAATACTTATTTTACCCGCTGTATAGTCGTTGGTATTACAATTGAACACAAATATATATCCATCCAGAAGATATTGTAAGTCTTGTGTTACAAGATTTATTTGATGGAATATAACTTCCATTGGATTGGCCGTAAAGTACCCTTCACAAACATCCTCTAGATAGGGAAGCTAGTTCTCAATGCATTTTGTGAAATTAAAATTTCACTTCATCAGGAGATTGCCATTTACAATAATCTGAAAACAATGACAACATTAACGTAAGTTATAGCGCTGTTTATCAAATGATTCCACCAAGACAATGTTTACAATTAGACACGGTTAAAAAAAAAAAAATACACTTGTCTCCAGGAGAGAAATGCTGGGGTTGGTCTAACTTGGGAGCCATAGGAGAGCAGGGACCTTCAAACACAGGAGTGCAGAGGAAGAAAAGACCGTGCTGCCTTCCTACTCTCTTCACCTCTTCTTGGTGTGTGAGGGTTCCTGCTTTCACATGGCCCCCAGGTTAGACCAAACCTGCCATTTCTCTCCTGGAGACCAGTATGTGTTTTTAAACAGTAGCTGATTGTAAGTGACACTCTTTTGTTCAGGTCTTTTAAATTTCATCCATATTGTGATTCCTATGTATATACAGTATATTGCTATAACTAGCGTTAGGTTGCCATTGTTTCAGATTATAGTTATCGATACCTCCTGATGAAGTGAATTGAATTTCACGAGATGCATTGAGAACTACCTTCCCTATCCAGGGGATGTTTGTGAAGGGTGCTTAACAGCTAAACCGGTGGAAATTCAGTTACCTCATATAAATCTTGTAACATGAGACTTACAATATCTTTTTGTATTGATAAATATTTGTAATACCAAATAGCTATATATCATCAGCTATTATTTTGTCACCGTGTTTTCACTGTACTGTTTGTATTATAATGTAAAGAGCTTTTAATGAGATAAAAAATGGTTATATTTTGGTGATGTACTTTCAACCAAAGTCTTGTAGATACCTGTTGGGTTTTCTCAATTAGGGTTCCTCCAAAAAGGTTGAAAGAGGTTCCTCGAGCAATGACCAATTTTTCCCATTGGTGATAAGTTCCCACTGACACCAATTATGTTGTTAGCTATCTGAAAGGGGGGCATTCTTCCCAATGACCACAAGTGTAAGAAACATTCTTCCCACTGACCATCACAATAATGCTTTATGAGTTCTAGGTATAGTCATTTTAGCAGGGGGTTCCCTAAAACTGGAAAGTTATTTCAAGGGTTCCTCTGTGTTGAAAAGGTTGGGAAAGTCTGCTCTAGTGTATATACAGGGATGGTGGTACACCACTATGTAAAACCCACAACTTCAATTATTCAGGTCTCTAACTTCAGCTTCATTAAAGACGATCCGACAGGGCGTGCCCTTCCTGCCCTCTCCTCCACTGGGGAAAGTTCTTTCATGGATTACATTGCCTGTAACACAATCTATGAATGGGGGGAGTCTGGTCAAATCACAGGATTCTCTCCCCATTTTAGTATAATCCGTGAAAGAACTTTTCACAACGAATAAGAGGGCGGGGAGGGGGTGTTTCCTTGTCAGAACATCTTTAGTGCAGCCGAGCCTGGAAAACCAAAGTTGGTAAACTCCCCCTCCCCGGGTCAGAAAAAGATAGATGATTTCTACAAAATCCAGAAGCCTGAACATAGTGAGACATACCTCATTGCAGGTAAGTGATATAACCAAAGCTGAAGAGGATTTTTTTTTTTTTAACTAAACTTCAGCTTCCATATCAAGTCAAAAATGTGATAGTATGTAAGGAGAGAAACGAACATAAATATGAACATAAGCATTTCATGCCATAAATCAAAGTAAATGAGGTACATAGTAGCAAAATGGATCATTTCCGCATCGCTTTATTCTTTATACACTCCAAGTGCACAATAAGACAGTAGCTTTCTCCAGTATGTTACTACTGGTTTAGTTTTATTTTCCATTAATAATTTCATAGATGGTATATAAAGAGGTATGGAATGAAAAGGTTCCAAGTGTAGCCTGAAATGGAATTGAAACAGGGAGATCTCTTCCGCACCTGTGTCAGAAATATTCAATATTTAAAACGCACAACACAGATCGGTACAACAGAATCACAGAGTTTATCTGGGGTTGCCCAGTGGGCTATTAAATTCACACATCTGACTTAAACAGAATTAAAAAAAAAAAACAAACAAAAAAAAAAAACAGTATACACACATTGCAGAGAATGTGAATGTACAATATTGCATATAAAATGCAAACACTAGAGAAAGTAGAAACCAAAAAAAAATTTCAAATTCACGAGCCACTCACAAACCAAAACATTTGGTCTTGGAGCACAGTCTTTGTGCTTGCTCAATGATTTTGCACAATTTAGTAATGTGTGTGTTTTTGTTTTTTTTACGTTAGACTCTCCCTAAAACCCAGTCAAGAACCTGCTGCAAGTGCAAAGCTCCTCTATTCTTTTCTTTCTGGAGGCTAAAACAACTTTGTTACATGCTGGGTCTATAGTCAAACAACCTTAGACATATTGTTTTACATGTGGCTACAGAAAATGTGTAATTCAATCTGAACGTACAATACTGAGAATCAGGCACCTTTTATTGAGTTACCGTGTTTAGCATTGTACTTGATTGCACAGTATTTAGGTCAGTCTGAAAGCATCTTGTTCCTCAACTTCACTAAATAAAAAAAATAAAAAAAAGGAAGGTTTGACATGTTACAGTTGCTCCAAAGAATATTTGTGGTATAAAACTAAAGCCTAGTACTTACGGTACCTGGAACTAGGAAAGAATATTCCACTTGTAACAACCAATAAGAATTTAAAGCTTTTAACCCAAACCTAACCAAGTTTCTCTTTGAACAAATAAACCAAGAGAAATAAACCACCTTTCTTCACATCAAACCACATGACAAACAAGGCAAATCTAGGAGTTTCTTAACGAATGAGTCTAGTAACACCATGAATGTTATTTGTATGTTGTTCATAAGCTTTAAAATGGTCCAGATCAAGTGTGGGCAACTTAAGTGGTCATATAATAACCATGCGCAGCTCTAGTCATTGTAAGAATACTACCGATCCAGCTGTTCCAAACAGATAATGGTCTTGGTCCAAGAGTTCTATACCCAATATAAAGGGCATCAAACTATTTAGGTACAATAATGCATAATCTACCACAATAATCAGCCCATGTATAGGCTTGCTTAGGCTAAGAGATGGCACTGCTTGCCTACCCCATTTAGCAGACAATGGCTCAGACAAGCTAGGTGTAAAGTGAATCTATTACTACACCTGTGCTTCTGTAGGGATAAACTCATACACACCTTTAATTTCACTGTGGAAACAATTAGACTACAGAGATTAAAAACTGCTAGCAGCATACATATTTCAGTGTTATGTCACATTAACGTTTAAACATCAACTTTTACAATTATAGGCAAGTTGCCAAACAAGTTCTCACTAAGACTAGAAAAGATGTTCCTCCCTCCGCCCATTTTTCTTTTTTAAACTGTGTTTCTGTTGCCGTAAAATGTGCCAAAACGACATTGAACGTGACAAGATTCCATCGGAAGGAATATATACACGTGTAACATACCAGAATCTGCATGTTGATTTTTCCTTTGACATATGACCCAATCAAAGAGTATATTGTAAACTGTATGAGTTTATCCACCTACTGGTAAAATACTGTTCCCTGAAACACGTAAACACATGATCATGACACACGTGTGAGTAGCAGCAAACAAAAAAAGTGAAAACAGATTAAAAACAGTCTTTTGACTTGCCTGCGTAAACACAATGGTGGTCTCTGACAATTTATGTTAAGAGAACACAAGTAAACTTTATCACATAATGCCGATGCTTAACAAGTAATACACACATTTGGCAGCAACTGCCACCTTAGGTATGCTAGTCTTAATAGTCCATAGACATCTCATCAAGCTAACGGGAAATCAAATTTGCCCATCACTCTAAACGTAAGCGGACATTCATGGCAAAAAACAATCTGTATTTATTGTGAAATTGCTTTAGCCATAGCTTGTAGAAAGGCAGTATAGAATGTAAGAATTTGATTTACCGTATATACTCGATTATAAGTCGTTCCGAGTATAAGTCGAGGCCCTAATTTACCACAAAAAAATGGGAAAAACGTATTGACCCGTGTATAAGACGAGGGTGAGAAATGCACAGCTACTGTAAGTGGAAAAGAGGGACAACAATGCCCATTTGCAGCCTCACTGTGCCCATTTGCATGCCTCACTGTGCCCATTTGCAGCCATAGGTCCCCCGAACTTCAAACTCGGTAGTTAGGGGTTCCTAGGTGCCCCCTAGCTGCAGCCAAAATTTGGTGTCTCTGAACCCAAAGTGTCCGGAAATGACATTGCTGCAGATGGACACAGTTGACCGAATATCTCGGGGCCACTTAGTGCTAAGAACCCCAAATTTGGTGTGCAAACCCAGTGGAACTAGCACCATAAAAAGCTGGGGTTCCTAGCACCAAGTGGCCCTGAGATATGGGGCCCCAAAGTCGGTTCAGAAAATGTCAACCACTTTTCTGCAGCAGAGAATTACATTTTCCGAACCGATTTTGGGGCCCTGTAACTCAGGGCCACTTGGTGCTAGGAACCCCAGCTTTGGATATGTTGTGCTACCAGTTCCACTGGGTTTGCACACCAAATTTGGGGTTCCTAGCACCAAGTGGCCCTGAGATACGGGGCCCCAAAGTCGGTTCGGAAAATGAATTTTTTTGCTGCAGAAAAGTGCTTGACTCGAGTATAAGTCGAGCGGGGCACTTTCAGCACAAAAAAATGTGCTGAAAAATTTGACTTATACTCGAGTATATACGGTAGTTAAACATAGTATATTAGGCAACCACATTGGATGTTCTTGGTGTTGACCTTTATCTTAGCCGTTAGATAAATAATCTGAAAATCAGGAAGTACACTGGTTTGTGTATATACATTTAGGGTTTTGGCAATTAGATGTTTTACTGTCTGGAGTCCATTGAACGTCTCCAATAATCATCACAAATAATCCTCTCCCCTTTCCCCTCCCCTCATGACTTTCTATTTATGCCCCATCGATATAGATACAACTGCTTTAACACACCTAATACTGTATTTTCAGTAATATAAATCCTGACACTGCCATTGGGACAAATTTGGTATTGTAAGGCAGGAAGTTACATATTCACCATAAATTAAAAAAAAAAATTAAATTAAATTCTGTCCCCTTTAACCTCTTCCCGACCTGCCGCCGCAGTTATACTGCGGCAGGTTGGCTCCCCTGGGCGAACCGGCGTAGCTATACGTCGGCTCGCCTTTTTACCACAAGGGGGGGGCGCATGCTCCACACAGAAACAGAACGGAGATCTGTCAATGTAAACAGACAGATCTCCGTGCTGTCAGGGGTGAGGAGAGCGATCTGTTGTTCATACCAAGTATGAACAACGATCGTTCTCCTCCCCCAGGCAGTTCCATCCCCCCCCCCACAGTTAGAATAACTCCCTAGGTAACACAGTTAACCCCTTGATCGCCCCCTACTGTTAACCTCTTCCCCGCCAGTCACATTTACACAGCAATTAGTGCATTTTTATAGCACTGATCGCTGTATAAATGCCAATGGTCCCAAAACAGTGTCAAAAGAGTCCGATCTGTCCGCCAAATTGTTGCAGTCCTGATAAAATTCGCAGATCACCGCCATTACTAGTTAAAAAAAAAATTAAATAATAATAAAAATGCCATTAATCTTTCCTCTATTTTGTAGACGTAGCTATTTTTGTATAACTTTTGCGCAAACCAATCAATATACGCTTATTGTGATTTTTATTATCAAAAATATGTAGAATACGTATCGGCCTAAACTTAGGAAAAAAAATGTGCTTTTTCAAAAAAAAAAAATAAAAAAATATGGGGATATTTAAGATAGCAAAAAGTACAAAATATTGTGTTTTTTCAAAATTATCGCTCTTTTTTTTTAGAGCGCAAAAAATAAAAACTGCAGAAATGATCAAATACCACCAGAAGAAAGCTCTATTTGCGGGAAAAAAAGGACTTCAATTTAGTTTGGGTACAACGTCGCACAACCGCGCAATTGTCAGTTAAAGCGACGCAGCGCCGTAACGCAAAAAAATGGCCTGGTTATTGAGCAGCCAAATCTTCCGGGGCTGAAGTGGTTAAAACAGGCTCCAAGTTCTCTTTTTTTTTTGGATCAGTGTTACCAAGGATGTGATCTATGCCCAACAATAAAGCTGGCTGCAGATAGATCTGTCCCCCCCCCCCAAAAATAAACGTATGGCTGCCCTCATGCAGGCAAGCAGGGTGGATGGAAGAATCCTCCCCGATGGGCAATTGTATTCGGACAGCAGGACTCATCCATGGCAGAATACACTGATAAGTGCTGCAGGCGAATAAAAATTTCCCAACATTCCCAATCGAGAGAAGCCAATCAAATCAACTTTTCTTGAGCGAGAACGGCCAAAGAAAAATCGTAATTTAGCCAATCCCTGCTGAACTGGTTAAATTTCGATCCACCTATGACCAGCTTTACAGCTTTTTTCTGCTCTGCTGCTTTTCAACTACCCCAGCACTGCTCTGGAGCCTGTTATTGTAAAGAGGGCCATTTAGAGACAAATGCGTCACTAAATATCTTACTGCTAGCTTTGAATAATTTGATACTCTGACCCCTGGTCAAGGAAAAGCATGATGAACTGCTCATGCTGTGGCTGGGCTTGATCAGAAATAACTAGTGAGATGTATCTAGTGAGAAGCATGCTGGGAATTGCACTGTAGGAAACCATGTGATAGAGTACACACGTGGGTGTACAAATGCAAACCGATCCAGTTTCCTGTCGTTGAGATGCTGTTAAGATTTAAAGGCTAAGTTCACCTTTGGAACAGATTACATGTTCCATCAGTACTTAGGATGGAACATGCAACATATTCCAACCCCTGCCTATTCTCCCCCCATCCCCTGTCCCTGTGATAACAGGCGGAGGATCTTCTCAATGCACCCGCAGTCTTAATTTACAAATAGAAACACAGGCGCCTCTAGGTTAGAACTGTAAACATTTAATGAGATGCATTATCCACTTAGTGACGTCCTCACGCCCAGCACCACGTTCCAGCCCTTACCATCGGCCTGATCCAAGCCTCGGTTTCATCGCTGTGGTCCCAGAAATCCTGCTGGCTAGGATTTCTCCCCCACAGGCAAAAAAAATCAGCTGTTCAGAACGCCGCTCTGCAGTGAATGCCACCACACCAGCGTGGATGGACTTGTGCATTACTTCCGGAACCTCCATGTAAGTGGATAATGCACCTGTATCTCATTAAAATATTTACAGTTCTAACCTAGAGGCGCCTGTGTTTCTCTTCTCATTTGCATATCCGGAGTCTGCTTTCAACTCCCCCCTCAAAGGCTGCCAAGGTTGTTTTGGACTGCTAAAGTAATCTATACAGGTCTCCCTTCTTCATCTCTCCCCCACCACATATACTGAGTATCCACTTCAAGCGCCACTACCCATATTTTTGTCAATTTAAAAATAGCGAGGCCATGCGTGCTCCGCCCACATGGCCACACCATTCATTCGCAAAGTTCTGTGGCCTACGGCTTGTAGTTCTCAATGAACTGCAAGGGCACTGGTGAGCACTCTTGTAGCTCATTGATTCTTCCTGAAATACAGTAACTGCTTGGCCATATCGGAGGTACAGGTACTGAGAATCTGCAGGATCCTGGCTTTGCACCTGCGATCTGCTGATCGCAGGTGCAATGCTTTACAGGCTCAAAAAGTAAAAAAAAAAAATGCACATTTTTTTTTACCTGCAAAAAATGTGCACTTATTTTTTTATTTTATTTTTTTTTTTTTATAGAAAAGGTGAACTTTAATTGATTTCAAAGTAGAAAAAGACTACTTCAAGATTGCCACCAACTTAAACAACTGCAAATAAATGCACAGAAAAATCTAGTATTTTAAAAGCTTATTTGAAGTATTTTCCTTCAATACAACATTTACTGTATGTTGCCTTGCAATGTACCTTTAAACGTGCTAGAACATTTGACTTCTTCAGGAAAAGGCAATGCCTTAGCACAGGACCTCCATTCTGGCACATCATAGCCCTCTCCTCACCTGGGAGTGTTTAATCATTTACTGTGCAGGCCTGGCTCCTCAACCCCTGCCTACATAACCTTCTAAGAGGCTGCTAGGGGAGAAGCAAAGGGGAATAAAATAGAGTGTCACTTGAATTAAAACTCCAAGATAGCTCACATCCAAGATGGCTGCGTACACCAGTAGTCTCAGGGCTATTCAATGTCTACACAAGGGAGGCTTTTACATGAAAAAACAAATACGCTAAATGGACATATAATCTTATGGGAAGATCTTTGTTGGAATAATTAGTCTGGTAACTAATCAACTTTGCGGGGAGCTAAATCGATGATGTCCAAGAGTCCATGTCCAAAAAGAGAAAAAAAAACTGTGTGTATGTGTTTTACAGACAGATGCAGAAAAATTATAGGGTGGATTTACTAAAACTGCACAGTGCAAAATCTGGTGCAACTGTGCATGGTAGCCAATCAGCTGCTAGCTTGTTCAATTAAGCTTTGACCAAAAAAAAAACTGGAAACGGATTGGTTTCTATGCACAGCTGATTTTGCACTCTCCAATTTTAGTAAATCAACCCCTATGACTCTTTAGTTAAGCAATGGCTCCCTGAAAAGCTTTAATATAATTTTATGCACGGTTTACAAACTAGGCAAATACTCTTTTCCTGCCTTTTTTCAGAAAGATATAATTACTCTTTAAATCTCTAGGTTTATAAACATTCATTCAAGATAAGGTGACAAAACGTGTAGAATAACCATCATCTAGAGTGCTGTTCAGCGAGTTTAACACTGGCTATATTCTCCATCTGTACACTATGTACATTTGGGAAACCCTAAGTGTGACCAATGAGTTATGTTAAGTAACAGTACATAGAAGGATTTCTTTTAAAATGGCACAAGTATAAATTTTTGGCACTTATCATTCAAGTAAATGCAAAAACATGGGCATGACATCTAGTAAATATTCTTTAGCCTCTGAAATGTTTAAGTTCTCCCCATTCCACTATTGTACACGTATGCGCGCGCGCACACACACACACACACACACACACACACACACACACACATATATATATACAGTACATATATTACACTTTTACTTTTCAAATGCTGATGAAGGCTTATTTTTCAATATAAGATTATGCCTAGATTATGCAAAAATGCAATCAAGGGGTATATACATTTCTTAGTTTGTCACATGCTAATGTCTTGATGCTTTCACAAGAGGTACAAGCTTCAAATCAATGAAGCACGTTGGTCAAAGTAGTAGTGACCTTAAGCATCTGTTTCGGAGCAGGTCCGATTACTTAGGGCACAATATGGCATGGGATGTTTACAAAAATAAATAGAAAAATAAGTTAAATAAATTAATCAGTAAATGCAGAAAATGCCATCTATAAATGCAACAGTAATAAAAAAAATAAACAAAAAAAAAATGAATGTTAAAAATAAGCACAAACATTTCATTCAAGAACATTTTCAGCAAGATGCCAACATGGTCGCAGTCATCAGTCAGACGTTCAGGTGGCCCCATTTGTAGAGAGGAAATATATGGAGTATTCTTGTGTAGCTTTTAACAATCCCTCCATTTTTCTCCGCTTGATAAACGAGTGTTCACATTCTGTTCAGTAATAGGTCTGCTCTGAAGAGTAACAAAACAGAACCTGCACAAACTACAGTTTAAGAAGTCCGATATAGGAAACAAAGAAAAGACAGGTAAGAGCCGCAGAGATGGCTTTTGTAAAAGGTCAGAGAGACAACACTAGAACCAGCATCATTTACAGGGGAAGGTCTGTGCTGTTATGTCGAGTTTTTCTGGAGGTGCCATCATCCCGGGGCATAGCTCTCTGTAGGCTGGACATAGCAGCTGTCTTTTTGAGGTCAATGACAGCATAAGAGTCTGCACAACGCGGTGGATGATTTGAAGCTGGGGTACAAGTAATCTGAGGGATTTGTCTTCCTTTTCCTTCACTCTTGCCCTCCAGCTCCACCTGGATATAGTTAAGTTGCCTTTGCTCTGTTCGTGGCCGTCGGAAATCAAAACTGAAGACATTGGATGGGCATCCCCTATGTGGCTGGCAGTCTGGACGATGGTGGTGGTAACCACCACATGCAGTGGCACTTTCAGCATTCACATAGTTTTGCACAGGGTCATCATGGTAACCATTAAGAGATGGAGTCATAGCATCTGCAGAATCTTCCTCCTCCTCTTCATCATCATCATCATCAACAGGGTGCATGGACCTGCATTCCCAAACAGGGGGTAGAGGGGGTAGATTCTCATAGTGTAACATTGCCGTCCTGCGATGTGAGCAGCTGTTGTATGGCAGACCTTCTGCTGACAACTTGAGGCCCCTATTACCAGTCCGGCTACGAAGAGCTATACTTCCTGGTGGTACTAGGCCATTGATATTCTCATATGCACACTTGTGTGAACTCCACTGATCTTTGCATTCATTGTTATTGTTATGTGGTGGTATTGGTTCTCTGTCACCAGCACAGACATGGCCCTGACAATCCCTGTGGTGTCTACAGAAGCTGTCTCCCCTTAGAGGCATTCGTCTATAGGCTGGTGCTGGTCCAAGTACAAACTTCACTTCTCCTGGTTGCAAAAAGACCTGGGGATTGCGTTCTTCAATGGAGCAACCTGAGCCAAGCATGTGCCTTGGTGGTTCATGGTATGGCGCATGTGACTCGGGCAAAGAGTGCATGCAGTGTCGCCCTCCGGTCTCCTCTTCACCACTGGCTGTATTCACATAGGTATGTGACTGGAATAAAAAAGGGAGACAAAAAAAAACTAGATTTATTAAAGTAAAAAAAAAAAAAACAGCAATTGCTAGACAAATTGTAATTTTGAAAGAGGAAGTATAAATTCAAACACGATGTTCCCTTTCTAAAGATTATAGAAAGCTGAAGACAGCAGATATACATGTAAAACTTATGTAGGGAATTTCATCTCTGTATCATCTGAGGCTGTTCACTTCACTGGGTATAGGAGAGGGTTTACATCCACTTTAAGGGCTCCCAGAGCCACAAGAGCTCCGTGCAACATACAATTGGATGTAATTCTCTGCTCAGGAGTCAGGACACAGTCTGCTGCCAGCAGGCTGTCAAAATCAATGACAGGCTGAAATATGCAGCTTCCATATGTAAATACAGTGCCTTGAAAAAATATTCATACCCCTTGAAATTTCCACATTTTGTCATGTTACAACCAAAAACGTAAATGTATTTTATTGGGATTTTACATGAGAGACCAAAACAAAGTTTTTTTTTACAAATAAATATGTGAAAAGTGTGGCGTGCATTTGTATTCAGCCTCCCTGAGTCAATACTTTGTAGAACCAACTTTGGCTGCAATTACAGCTGTAAGTCTTTTTGGGTATGTCTCTACCAGCTTTGCACATCTAAACAGTGACATTTTTGCCCATTCTTCTTTGCAAAATAGTTCAAGCTCTGTCAGATTGGTTGGAGTGTCTGTGAACAGCAATTTTCAAGTCTTGCCACAGATTCTCAATTGGATTTAGGTCTGGACTTTGGAGCCATTCTAACGCATGAATATGCTTTGATCTAAACCATCCATTGTAGCTCTGACTGTATGTTTAGGGTTGTTATCCTACTGGAGGGTGAACCTCTGCCCCAGTCTCAAGTCTTTTGCAGACTAACAGGTTTTTTTCTAATGCCGCGTACACACGATTGGAATTTCGGCCCGCGATAGACAGATGAGAGTTTTTCGTCGGAAAATGCGACCGTGTGTATTCTGCATCGGTCTTTTGCTGGCGGAATTCCAGTCAGCAAAAGATTGAGAGCATGCTCTCAATTTTTCGGTCGGGAAAAGTTCCTATCCGAAAATGCCTAGCCTGTGGCAATTCCGACGCGCAAAATCCCTACTCATGCTCGGAAACAATTCGACGCATGCTCGGAAGCATTGAACTTCATTTTCTCGGCTTGTCGTAGTGTTGTACGTCACCGCGTTCTTGACGGTCGTAATTTCAGCAAACTTTTGCGTGACTGTGTGCATGCAAGGCAAACTTGAGCGGAATCCCATCAAAAAAGCCGCTATATCTTTTTCCGTTGAGAAACCCACCCGTGTGTACGCGGTATAAGAGTACCCTATTTGGCTCCATTCATCTTCCCATCAACTCTGACCAGCTTCCCTCCCTGTCCCTGCTGAAGAAAAGCATCCCCACAACATGATGCTTCCACCAGTATGTTTTACGGAGGATATGGCGTGTTCAAGGTGATGTGCAGTGTTAGTTTTCTGCCACACATAGCGTTCTGCTTTTAGGCCAAAACGTTCAGTTTTAGTCTCATCTGACCAGAGCACCTTCTTCCACATGTTTGCTGTATACCCCACATGGCTTCTCGCAAACTGCAAACGGGACTTTTTATGGCTTTCGTTCAACAATGATTTTCTTCTTGCTGCACTTCCACAAAAGCCAGACTTGCTGAGTCCACGGCTAATAGTTGTCCTGTTCTCCTACCTGTGCTGTGGATATCTGCAGCTACTCCAGAGTTACCATGGGCCTCTTGGCTGTGTATTCTATTTACTAATTAGGTGACTTCTGAAGGCAAATAGTTCAACTAGATTTTAGCTAGGGGTATCAGTAAAGGGGGCTGAATACAAATGCAAGACACACTTTTTAGATATTTGTAAAAAACAAAAACAAAAAAACATTCATCACTTTCCCTCCACTTAATTATCTGCCACTTTGTGTTGGTCTATCACATAAAATCCCAATAAAACACATTTACGTTTTTGGTTATAACATGACAAAATGTGAAAAATTTCAAGGGGTATAAATACTTTTTCAAGGCACTGTATATGCACATCCTTGTATATGTACAGTATCTCACAAGAGTACACCACTCACATTTTTGTAAATATTTTATTCTATCTTTTCATGTGACAACACTGAAGAAATGACACTTTGCTACAATGTAAAGTAGTGAGTGTACAGCTTGTATAACAGTGTAAATTTGCTGTCCCTTCAAAATAAATCAACACACACATACATACATACATACATACATACATACATACATACATACATGTATGTATATATATATATATATATATATATATATATATATATATATATATATATATATATATATATATGTATATATATATATGTATATATATATATATATATATATATATATATATATATATATATATATATATATATATATATATATATATATATATATATATATATATACATATATACATATATACATACATACACACACATATATATACATATATACACACACACACAATATATATATTTTTTTTTTTTTGTGTGGCCGCCATTATTTTCCAGGACTGCCTTAACCCTCTTGGGCATGGAGTTCACCAGAGCTTCACAGGTTGCCACTGGAGTCCTCTTCCACTTCTCCATGACGACATCACAGAGATGGTGGATGTTAGAGACCTTGTGCTCCTCCACCTTCCGTTTGAGGATGCCCCACAGAAGCTCAAAAGGGTTTAGGTCTGCAGACATTCCATTACCTTTACCAGTCCATTAACTTTTACCCTCAGCTTCTTTAGCAAGGCAGTGGTCGTATTGGAGGTGTGTTTGGGGTCGTTATGTTGGAATACTGCCCTGCGGCCCAGTCTCCGAAGGGAGGGGATCATGCTCTGCTTCAGTAAGTCATAGTACATGTTGGCATTCATGGTTCTCTCAATGAACTGCAGCTCCCCAGTGCCGGCAGCACTCATGCAGCCCCAGACCATGACACTCCCACCACCATGCTTGACTGTAGGCAGTAATCCATGTCCTTAGTCTGCTTGTCTTCAGCAAACTGTTTGTGGGCTTTCTTGTGCAGCATCTTTAGAAGAGGCTTCCTTCTGGGATGACAGCCATGCAGACCAATTTAATGCAGTGTTTCGGCGTATGGTCTGAGCACTGACAGACTGACCCCCCACCCCTTCAACCTCTGCAGCATTGCTGGCAGCACTCATGCGTCTATTTCCTGTTATACAAGCTGTAGACTCTCTACTTTACATTGTAGCAAAGTGTCATTTCTTCAGTGTTGTCACATGAAAAGATATAATGAAATATTTACAAAAATGTGAGTGGTGTAACTCACATTTGTGAGATACTGTACTTGCGTACAGGTACATATGTTCAGCCCCAAACTCGCATGTGCCGGTATCTGGGCCATTTTAGATCCCGAAGATGCAACAGCCATATGCAGTGGGATAACCACCCCCTACCCCACACACACTTCTGCTTTGGCTCACAAGGGGCACTGTAATCTCTGGCCTAGCAGCAGCTCACACCACCTAATATATAACCCTTCAGCACCTTGCTCATGTGGGTTAACCCCTCAGCATGCATGTCTCCAGGTTATGTGCATTAACCCCTCAGCAGCCAGTTGCCAGCAGATGTGTTAAATGCACCCCTCCCTTGCACATACTGCCAACCATCATACTTTATGTACACATCTCCTGAACGTGCCATCTGCTTTCAGGCCCTCCGCATTCCTCTCCTATACATATTACCCCCACCCCGCCAATGGCTCCCGCTGCTCTCAGCAAAGCCTGAGAACAAGGAAAGAGCTACAGACAAGCACAATCGCTGGATGGAGATCGGCTCAGGTAAGTTTAAGGGGGATGATGCACATACTGAAACATTTTTAACCTTAATGCAGGGAATGCATTAGGTAAAAAATGTTTAGGCTTTAAAACCACTTTAAAGTTCTTCCTTAATGCAGACACCACAAGATGGCATGCAATGCCAAACTGCCAATTTTGGAAAGACTAAGGTGCAGCTGCCACCTAATGGATATCTATTCTCGCTGTCAAATTTTCAATTTAAGCAGCCTTTGTAGACTTACCAGGGAACTAGAGAGTTTTATAGAAAAATAATACATTTTTGTTTTGCCTCACTTCACCCTAACTAAATATATCATGTACAAATGTTCAAAATCAAAAGCTACGACATGCAAATTAAATGAAAATTATAAAAAGGTGCAAGTGCTTATGAATACATTTTTCTCAAACACTATATTGTCAAAAGTATTGGGGTGCCTGCCTTTACATGCACATGAACTTTAACCACTTAAGGACCAGCCTCGTTTTGGATTTTAGGTGTTTACATGTTTAAAACAGTTTTTTTTTGCTAGAAAATTACTTAGAACCCCCAAACATTATATATGTTTTTTTTTCTAACACCCTAGAGAATAAAATGGCGGTCATTGCAATACTTTTTTTTTCCCCCCGTATTTGCGCAGCAGTCTTATAAGCGCACTTTTTTTGGAAAAAAATGCACTTTTTTGAATAAAAAAAATAAGACAACAGTAAAGTTAGCCCAATTTTTTTTATATTGTGAAATATAATGTTACGCCAAGTAAATTGATACCCAACATGTCACGCTTCAAAATTGCGCCCGCTCGTGAAATGGCGTCAAACCTTTACCCTCAAAAATCTCCATAGGCGACGTTTAAAAAATTCTACAGGTTACATGTTTTGCGTTACAGAGGAGGTCTAGGGCTAGAATTATTGCTCTACCGGTCGCGGCGATACCTCACCGTTTTCATATGCGGGCACTACTCACGTATGCGTTCGCTTCTGCGCGCGAGCTCGTCGGGGGGGGTTTAAAAAACATTTTTTTTTTATTATTTATTTTACATTCTCTTTTTTTTTTTTTACACTGTTTAAAAAAAAAAAAAAAAAGTGTGTCACTTTTATTCCTATTACAAGGAATGTAAACATCCCTTGTAATAGAAAAAAGCATGACAGGAACTCTTAAATGAGATCTGGGGTCAAAAAGACTTCAGATCTCATATTTACACTAAAATGCAATAAAAAAAAAAAAAAAAGTCATTTAAAAAAATGACATTGAAAAAAATATGGCTTTAAGAGGCGTGGGCAAAAGTGATGTTTTGACGTCGCTTCCGCCCAGCAGTGTCATGGAGACAAGTGGGCGCCATCTTAGCCTCACTCATCTCCAGGCACAGGAGGGAGGCGGACGCGATCGCCTCCGCCGCTACCAACGGCTCCGGTAAGCGGCAGAGGGCACCGGATCGCGGCGGGAGGGGGGCCCCCTCTCCCGCCACCGATAAAAGTGATCTCGCGGCGAATCCGCCGCAGGGACCACTTTTGTCAGAAAGCCGGCCACCGCATGAGAACGGGGATACCGGGGTTATGACAGCTAGCTGCTGCCATAACCCCGGTAACCCCCTTCAAAGTTGGACGTACATCATCGTGCGGCGGTCCGGAAGTGGTTAATGGCATCCCAGTCTTAGTCTGTAAGGTTCAATTTTGAGTTGGCTGCGAGCCAGGCCTTCTCTTCCAACATCAGTGCCTGACCTCACAAATGCGCTTCTGAAAGAATGGTCAAACATTTCCATAGACACACTCCTAAACCTTGTGGACAGCCTACCCAGAAGAGTTGATGCAAGTTCATGTACGTGGAAAGGCAGGCATCCCAATACTTTTGACAATATAGTGTAGCTCCAAATAGTCCACTCCATTAAGCATGGTGAAAATGTTGGGAGTAATTGCCCAGAGCAGTTTTACAAACCGACAGGAGTTATGATGACGACAACTGTGGAATTCACAGGAAGGCTCCAGCAACTGGAAAAATGCTCTTATAGAACATCTTCATGGTTTGTGTGGGTCAGCTTTTGAGAAGCTGCTTAGTACAGTGAAAAGCATCTCAGCATGAATATGTTCTGTTTCACTTTTACATTTTCAAAACAGAATCATTGAGGAAGATGGCAGATGTTGCATTATAGGGGAGGGGACCCTTTTTAGAGGGCAAGTGTGCCCATCATGACCTGCAGGTGCCACTGTGGTTTCCAAAGCTGAAGGGAGCAGTTCCGGTGGCCACCAGTGGGCGGTCTCCCAGTAATTAGGCTCCACCTGATGCTAGCTGCTGGAAAGGTATATAATCCCTCCCTTGATTTGCATCAGTGTTTTGGCGTTTTGCCTGTTAGCCATATACCTGCTTGCGGATTATCCAGATCCCTGCCATATCCTGTACCTAGTTCCTGGTTACTCCATCTCTACTCCCCTTGGTCCTAGTCCCAGGCATGCCCAGGTAATTTGTATATAGTGTATTATAGTTAGGTGTTTGGTTTGGTTTTGTTTCACGGTCACGTTTATTTTTCACTTTTGCTTTTCTTCTGGTTTGTTGGTGTTTGGTAGATGTTGTATGCATTAATAAACTTTATTTTAATAATACCTGGTCTGATTCCAGTTTCCTAATTAAAACTTCGCTGAACTGGTCATCCCTGCTGCCACTGGATACCTGTATTCAGTATGCCTTACAGTGTCATAACATGATAATATGCTGTACATGTATAAAGTAGATGTCTCGCGCTTACCCAAAAAACAACCAATTTGAATGTGCATATGAAGGTGCTGCAACATAAAAAAAAAAAAGTCTAAATACTCAACTTAAATATATGTAAAACAAATAAGTGTGCAACCTATTTAAATATAACAGCGCTAAAGAGCTCAGCAATAAGAAAAGTCTACACTTAAAAGTGTCATTGAAATCTCATAGTAAAAAAAAACGTGTCCAAAAAAAAAAAAGTCTCCGTTTCCAGTCGATGCCTCATATGTGGAAATGCATCGGGTGGAGCAGTGTTCTGTGACATCACTCTGACGAGGCCCACGGCTGTGTCTGTTTTTTTGCCTTCTTACGTCTAAATTCTTGTACATGCAACCAGTTTCTTTTACTAAATGCCCATTATTTCATACTACACCATGAAGTTTCTCCCTTCTTGATACCTTTTGTGCCGGAGAGCACAAACAGCAGGATGATCAGTGGAACCGGGAATAAATGCAATATTTTCGTATACAGGCGAAGTTAATATCCTACCAGGAGGGAGCTTTCTTACCGAAGTCTCAGGAGTGGAACATCGCAGCTGGTTTAAATCATAGCAAGCGTGTGAGATCCCTATCATCTGGTATCCACTACTTCTGGTAAGAGGCGCGTGATTCCCTTTGTGTTGGAGAGAGCACCGTTTTAAGCATAGATGTGTATGAACTCACACAAAGAGCACTGTTTTGAACACTTTTTTCAATGACACTTTTAAGTGTGGACATTTCTTATTGCTTAGCGCTTTAGCACTGTTATATTTAAATAGGTTGCACGCTTATTTGTTTTACAATATGCTGTGCATACTTGCACATTATGGCAAAAGCCCGCCAACCATGTCAACTTTAATTCTGTTTAATTTGTGCGGATTTCTTTTCTCCTTTCAGCATGTTCAGTTCTGAGTACAGGCTTGAAACACAAGTATACAATTTTATAAAAGTAATGGTACCTGGTCATCTGGTGTAATCAAGCCATGTGTAGATTCTTCTCCAACCGAAGGGTGTCTGAGATTCCCCATTGATGGGTGGCGTACAGATGGGTAAGATGGTCCATCTCGAGGAAAATGTTGAAACCCATTGGGAAAACCTGTGTATCCTAAAGCTTCAGTTAAAAATATAATAAACGAAAAATCATCAAAAGAGGGAAAAGTTTTAGTTTACATTTCAATTTATGTTGAGTAAAGTAATAGTTTAAAAAGTATTTTTGTAACCAGGTAAATATGAAACACTACATACTATATAAATATTTCATATTTATGTGGGGGTGCTAAAATGAGAAGGCCTGCTAATTATTTAGTAGTATTAAACCATGCTCATTCTCACGGCAGCAAATCAGGTAATAGCTAGAGCTTGGAAGACCCTGACTGTTCCCTTCACTGAAGTCAAACACCAAGTCTCTCAGATAATGATCTTTCAAAAAATGACAGTGAAAAAATGACAGTGAAAACACAGGAACCATTGACTGAATCCTATATGCCGCCCTCTTTCGACTCAGAGTCAATGCTTTTATAAGAGGGTGGAACCCAGAGGTGCCTTGGTATTGAGAACTACTATTTTCCCCTCCCCACCCCTTTTTTTCTCTCCCCCATCGACTTTTGCTGAAGGTGAGAGCTTCTTGTACTGGGCTGGAGGTGTAATCTGAGCCTTTTTCCTCCTGTGTTAGGTTGCATAATATACTGCTTTCTTCACCCCCCTAGAACACAGGGCTCATATCCTACCCAAACATTATTCTTTCGTAAGGCCTCTGTATTGTGCTTTGCTAACTAAATTGTAAAAAAATATATATATTACTCCTTTATGTTATCTCATTTTGACACCCTGGTCCACTTCTGTATTGATTAGGGTTGCACCGATACCACTTTAAGACCGAGTACAAGTACCGATGCTTTTTTTCCAAGTACTCGCCGATAGCGATTACGATACTTTTTTTTAATGTCACGTGATAGTTGCACTAATATGCATTACTGATGACGCGTGGACTGTGTCAGTAGTTTATTTTTTTACAATTTTATTTTTTACAATTTTTTCTTACAATGCTTTATTTGGGGGGGGGGGGGGGGGGGAGTGGACTGTGTCAGTGTTTTTTTATTTTATTTTTTAACTATTGTTACAATTTAACCTTTTAAATATTTATTACAATTCTTTATTTTTATTTTTTTTATCAGCCCTGTGGGGGGGCTTTGGTGAGATATCAGGGGTTTTAACAGACCCCCGACATCTCCTTTGTGAAATGCAGAAAGTGACTGGGGACAGATTCCCATGTCCCTTTCTCAGCAGCCTCAGCTGCACTGGAGATGGACAGGAGACAGCGGCTCCTCTCCATTCATAAACTGAAGTATCGTAAACACAGTTTACGATGCTCAGTTATGAATGGACAGAGTCAGTGATCACTGACTTTGTTCATTTGGAATAGGAAGGAGCCAACAGCTTTGCTAGCTCCTTCCTCCGCTCTCCATCCTGAAAGATTGACACAAGGGGGACAGGAGCGGAGTACATCGAGGGGAGGACCGGAGCGGGGGACCGGAGGGGAGGACACGGAAGGGGGACCGGAGGGGAGGACACGGAAGGGGGGGACCGGAGCAGAGTACACGGAGGGGGGGACCGGAGCAGAGTACACGGAGGGGGGGAACCGGAGCAGAGTACACGGAGAGGGGGAACCGGAGCAGAGTACACGGAGAGGGGGAACCGGAGCAGAGTACACGGAGAGGGGGAACCGGAGCAGAGTACACGGAGAGGGGGAACCGGAGCAGAGTACACGGAGAGGGGGAACCGGAGCAGAGGACACGGAGAGGGGGAACCGGAGCAGAGGACACGGAGAGGGGGAACCGGAGCAGAGGACACGGAGAGGGGGAACCGGAGCAGAGGACACGGAGAGGGGGAACCGGAGCAGAGGACACGGAGAGGGGGAACCGGAGCAGAGGACACGGAGAGGGGGAACCGGAGCAGAGGACACGGAGAGGGGGAACCGGAGCAGAGG
Organism: Lithobates septentrionalis; assembly: GCA_037952835.1. Taxonomy (NCBI): domain Eukaryota; kingdom Metazoa; phylum Chordata; class Amphibia; order Anura; family Ranidae; genus Lithobates; species Lithobates septentrionalis. The sequence continues at coordinate 1,851,879 of JBBDGP010001009.1, forward strand.
ACACGGAGAGGGGGAACCGGAGCAGAGGACACGGAGAGGGGGAACCGGAGCAGAGGACACGGAGAGGGGGAACCGGAGCAGAGGACACGGAGAGGGGGAACCGGAGCAGAGGACACGGAGAGGGGGAACCGGAGCAGAGGACACGGAGAGGGGGAACCGGAGCAGAGGACACGGAGAGGGGGAACCGGAGCAGAGGACACGGAGAGGGGGAACCGGAGCAGAGGACACGGAGAGGGGGAACCGGAGCAGAGGACACGGAGAGGGGGAACCGGAGCAGAGGACACGGAGAGGGGGAACCGGAGCAGAGGACACGGAGAGGGGGAACCGGAGCAGAGGACACGGAGAGGGGGAACCGGAGCAGAGGACACGGAGAGGGGGAACCGGAGCAGAGGACACGGAGAGGGGGAACCGGAGCAGAGGACACGGAGAGGGGGAACCGGAGCAGAGGACACGGAGAGGGGGAACCGGAGCAGAGGACACGGAGAGGGGGAACCGGAGCAGAGGACACGGAGAGGGGGAACCGGAGCAGAGGACACGGAGAGGGGGAACCGGAGCAGAGGACACGGAGAGGGGGAACCGGAGCAGAGGACACGGAGAGGGGGAACCGGAGCAGAGGACACGGAGAGGGGGAACCGGAGCAGAGGACACGGAGAGGGGGAACCGGAGCAGAGGACACGGAGAGGGGGAACCGGAGCAGAGGACACAGAGAGGGGGAACCGGAGCAGAGGACACGGAGAGGGGGAACCGGAGCAGAGGACACGGAGAGGGGGAACCGGAGCAGAGGACACGGAGAGGGGGAACCGGAGCAGAGGACACGGAGAGGGGGAACCGGAGCAGAGGACACGGAGAGGGGGAACCGGAGCAGAGGACACGGAGAGGGGGAACCGGAGCAGAGGACACGGAGAGGGGGAACCGGAGCAGAGGACACGGAGAGGGGGAACCGGAGCAGAGGACACGGAGAGGGGGAACCGGAGCAGAGGACACGGAGAGGGGGAACCGGAGCAGAGGACACGGAGAGGGGGAACCGGAGCAGAGGACACGGAGAGGGGGAACCGGAGCAGAGGACACGGAGAGGGGGAACCGGAGCGGAGGACACGGAGAGGGGGAACCGGAGCGGAGGACACGGAGAGGGGGAACCGGAGCGGAGGACACGGAGAGGGGGAACCGGAGCGGAGGACACTAGGGGGGACCGGAAAAGCCTGGAGAAGGACACAGAGGGGGACTGGAGGAGTATACAGGGACAGTCAGGGGTGATCAGTGCAGCGGCGGTGGAGGGAGTTACAAGCACCGATCACCCCTGTACAGATTTCAATAAAGCAGCTGGAAGCCGCAGAGGGGAGAGGAAGAAAAGCGGCTGTCAGCTACTTTATTGAGATCTATACAGGGGGGATCGGTACTTGTAACTCCCCCCACCGCCGCACCGATCACCCCAGACTGTCCAGGTATCGGATAAAGCATCGGATCGACCCTAGTATTGGTATACTAGTATCGGTGCAACCCTAGTATTGATTGTGTAATGCGTTGTGCCACTTTTCTATACAACATTTGTTTACATGAGCATATTGATCCCTTCTATTCTGTATCGTTAGGTTTGTCAGACCCAATTCTGAAAATTGAATAGAAAACGTATTGAGCGAAAAAGTTCACCTTTAAAAAAAATAAAAAAATAAAAAAAGTTGTATTAAACCCTCACAGCACAACAAAACAAATATTCCCCAGTACACTATAAACATTCTTACCCAGCACTTGCAATTTACAACATTCAATGCTGCTGGCTCCTGCTCTCTCAGTGCCACTCCCCTGAACTTCTGGTCTTCACAGGAAAGATTTAACAGTGGACAGTGCTGTCTCCAGTCAGTCTGCTAGCTTGGAGAAGGGAGAGGGTAGGAGCAGGGAAGTGCCCAGGTTATGGGGCTGTGTTTCATATGATGCACACAGTGGAGGGAGACACAACTTGGCAACAACAAAGCAACCAGCGGCAGACAGGCCCACAGAAAATAAGGGTCAACAGGCCTGAAACATTTCAATGACCACTTGAAGCACCTAAAGCTAAAGCTTCCATCAGCAGAGGTCTTGAGATCCACCTGGTAAAACTTTGAGAAGGTAATAACAGAGGACTAGGTGGCGGCCTTGCAAACCTGATAAATGGATGCTTGATGCCAATAAGTTGAAGAAACAATGACAGATCTGGTGGAATGGGCCATAGAGAAAGGAGTAATCCTTTCCTTGAGGGCATAAGCTCTGGAAATGAGCAGCTGGACTCACCTAGCAATGGTGGAAGAGGAAGCAGGATGTCCCTTCCTTGGACCTTCAGGAAGAACAAAGAGAAACTCTATTTTTCTCGAAAATTATGGGAGAGAGAAAAGGGAATGAAGTGCCAGCTAAGTGTAGTATCCCAGTAAAAGGTTTAATAGTAAGGGATTAAAAACAAACACTCACAGAGAAAATAAAAAGCTATGCTCATCTGGTACAAGGATTATAGCTGTTAGTCTCTCCAGCATCCATCCTGCAGGACCGCTGGCATCGGTTCTGGCTTCCGGGGATGGTGATGGTGGGCTCCAGAGCCTGGAGGAGCCCCGGAAGACCACGGCAACCAGCGTGGAACGCACGGCGGAAGTGAGATCAGCGGAAGGATGGGAGGACCAGTCAAGAGGAAGGCTATGCACTAGAAACAACCGGCTCCTACCACAGGCCTGCAGCCACAGGTAGTCTTGTGCCCCCTCTAACTTCTTCCACCACGAATCAGAGAGATTTATGGACTTATAGGATTAATTATTATTATCCGGGTCATAGGATTTATATTGGTTTTGACCATATATTCTCTGTGTGCCAGAAGTTCTTTCTTTTTCGAAGGGAAGATGTTGCAGCTAGGTAGATGCTAAGTGCACTGACCACATCCAGGTAGTGGAGCGATTCTCCAAAACCCTTTGCGGAGTTATATCTTATGGAAAGTTTATGAAAAAATGGTCAGTTCCAGTAGTGGATCCTGCCATTTCTGTTCTCAGCAAGCTTCTCACTGTTCCTTTTAAAAAGGTATAAGGATTTTGTTCATGTAGGCTTAGAATTTGTTTTGAAAGCAACCTTTTCACTGGTCCTGCCTTGCAATTGGCCAATGCGGCTAGGTCTGTTGGTTAGTCACTAACTGTACTGGACAAATGAATATCGAACACAATCCTGTCTTTGAGACCCCTGTTCTGCTGAGAAAATTGCAGCTCATGCACTCAGCACTGCTTTTTTGCGTTAAAATTTTAGTTTATAGAGGGATTCACCAAACATTTATCAATTAGGTTATGGCAGGGAAACTGCTTCTACCCCACAAAAAAACAGCCTAAGCCTACTACTAGCATGGCTACTACCTCCTTCCATAGAATGAGGTCCTTTCATTCCACCCAGGCATCCTCCTCAAAGTCAAAACAGATGTATATATTTTTTTTTACAACTCTTGCATCCCAAAACCATGCAAACCTAACCCAGAAACCCTTCTTACAATGAGGGGCACCCTCACTCTCCAGAGTAAGGGGGGGACCTCTGTTGACAACTGTGCCAGTATGAATCAGAGACGTCCCAGACCTTTGGATTCAATCTCATTTCCAGGGCCTACAAAATTGTTTCTATCCATGCCCCCTCCTCAATTCCTAACCTCAATTCTGGCAGTCAGCTTCAGGCACACGAGGTGCCAATCCTATTTCCTGCAGGAGGAAGCTTCAAAGGATTTTATTCAAACCGAGATATTTACCACAAAAACAAAAAGGGTATCAACCCAGTAGTGTGGGGGTATCCTCGTCTCTATGTTAAACCAACACAATTCAGCTACTTGGGATTTTAAAAGGTAGATAGTGGTATATAGAAGTCAAACACTGTCAATTGAAACCATGTTAAAAATGTGTAAAACCATCACATCAAACAACATGTACCTCCCGCCGTCATCCCAGAATGCCTATAGATCTTGTTTGCAAAAATATATAAAAATCTAATTTGAATAATGCTTAGTGACGGCTTTGTGCTTAGATCCATGAGATTTTGGAACCCACTGGAGGACTTTTATACCCCACTATTTAAAGACACCAATTAGGAGTGATATTGATGTCCCTCGCCTCTCCTCCCTAACTACATTAATGTTTTTTTTGTCATCCGATGATGCCACTATTGATTTTCGAAATTCGGCCAACCAAGCCTTCAATTTCACCTCATGTTGCTACAGAAAAGAATTTGTGGCCGGGAATCTTCTTTTCTCTCCGTAAATTTTCTTTTCTTATTACATTTCTCGCACAATTCTCCCATCATTGATTAGAAAAGTTTTTTTTATAGTTTTTTAAATTTCCAACATGTCCGATTACTCAAATTTGATTGCCGCACGAAAATCGGCCGTTGCTGCAGCCCACTAATGGTGAGAAATTCGTACGAAAATTATATATTATATATATATACATACATATATATACATACATATACACACACACACACATTTTTTTTTTTAATTTCCTGTCCTTTTAAACGGTTTTAATAATTTGGAGATATGGCAATCTTTCTCTCTATATATAGTATAGATTTTACCAGTTTTTTTTACAGTTTTACAAGTTTTTATAAAGTTGTTATAAATGCGGTTTACTACTGGAGGGTCTTTTTAGTCCCTCCAGTGATTATAGGGATTTACTACAGTTAAATTTGTTTTGTATTATCCTGCATGCGCAGTAAGGTTCCCAGCGTGAAGCCGGAAGGCTACACTGCCGGGTTACCTTACTCGCAATGAAAAACAAATGGAAATCGCAAATAGAAACATTAGCTGCGGTGCCGACATAGCTGGATACCCAGGACAGGTAAGTGTCCGAGTTTTAAAAGTCAGCAGCTGCAGTATGTACAGCTGCTGGCTTTTAATTTTTGCAGCGGTGGACGGACCTCTGCTTTAAAAGTATTCCCATGACCTTTCTAGGAGCCAGGGTTTCACTAGGCTCAGCAGACAGACCTTCAAGTCCTGAGGTATCTGAATAGCTGTTACAGCTGTGATGAATTGTATAATCCGTGACCAGTAACTAACATTCACTGGACAGGTCCAGAAAATATGGAGAAAGTCTGCCTGTGGGCTGGAACACTGTCAACATACTCAACAGTCATTAGCTGCAAATTTCCCCACTCTATCTGGCGTGAGGTAAAAACCAGTGAACAATTTTAAGTGAAATCAATCTATCCTTCAAAAGAATAAGATATTGGAAGGGTTAGTCCCAAACATCGTCCAAGACTTGTCTAGACTTGGAATGTCCAACGTCCACTTCTCTCTACATTTGCATCAGTGTCAAGTGGGCCTTAGGAAGGGATTCAGTGCAGAGCAAGGATTCCAGGTCAGTGGCTTGAAGAACAATAGTGACTGAACCAAACTGTGATAAGCTTGCATGATGTAATTGCAGATATCAAAATTAATAATGGAGTTTATTCAGCATAAAATGGAGCTTAGTTATGTTAGCATGAGGCTGCATATTCTGCAATATTTACCTTTTTGGTAAACTCGTTCAATGAATCCAAGCTCTGCAAGCTGAGACAACATTCACACAATTTCACAGTAACCATGAGATAAAACAAAATTCAGGAATATTCCATTATCCCATTGTTTTGCAAATCTATGTACACTACAAACTGTATGACTGAATCGGTTCGGATATCGCCATTTTACTAACTTGACAGCTTATTATTCTAAATAGGAAACCTTCATTTTGTTTGCAAATATTAAAGATTCTAGCTACCAGCACGAATGAGTCCTTACATTTAAAGAGCACCTGTCATTTCAGATCCGTCATGGCAGCACCTGTTAGTGGGCATCCACTCACCTGCTGCCACCACGTTCCCTCACCTTGTTGTGTCACTGCCGCATCACCAGCCATCCCATTAAAGTGAATGGAACTGTCGGTGAGTCAACAGCGGGTCAGAGGAGCCGCTGTGGGACAGATGACAGTTGCACTTTAAAAATTATGATTTAAATCGAGTTGATTTAAATCAAGCCTTTTTTTTTTACTAGGGATTTAAATCATGATTTAAAATAGACTTGCCGTATTCATCTGCCTATAACACGCACTTTTTCCCCTGTAAATAGGGGGCAAATCACGGATGCGTGTTATACGCCGATAGTGTACCTCGGAGGGGAACGAGCACCGCCGGAATTCACAGAGCCGTCATCTCCTGTATAATCGGCTCTCACTTGGCTCGGATGTCACACACACAGTCCCGCCTCTGCCACCGGCATTGGACCAGTGTTCTGTCAATCACAGGAGCTGGTCAAATGCCGATGGCGGAGGCGGGACTGTGATTGCCGACGGAGAACCGAGACAGGAGATAACGGCTTGGTGATTTCCTGCATGATTTTACTGCATGAGCGATGGTGAGGCTGCATTGATGGGAGATGGATGCAGATAAGGCTGCAGATGGGTGCATATCAGGCTGCATGGAGGCTTCAGATGGGCGCATATCAGGCTGCATGGAGGCTGCAGATGGGCAGAGATCAGGCTGCATGGAGGCTGCAGATGGGCAGAGATCAGGCTGCAGATGGCCACAGATCAGGCTGCATTGAGGCTGCAGATGGGCAGAGGTCAGGCTGCAGATGGCCACAGATCAGGCTGCAGATGGCCACAGATCAGGCTGCATTGAGGCTGCAGATGACCACAGATCAGGCTGCAGATGGCCACAGATCAGGCTGCATTGAGGCTGCAGATGGCCACAGATCAGGCTGCATTGAGGCTGCAGATGGCCACAGATCAGGCTGCATTGAGGCTGCAGATGGCCACAGATCAGGCTGCAGATGGCCACAGATCAGGCTGCAGGTGGCCACGGATCAGGCTGTATTGAGGCTGCAGATGGCCACAGATCAGGCAGCATTGAGGCTGCAGATGGCCACAGATCAGGCAGCATTGAGGCTGCAGATGGCCACAGATCAGGCTGCATTGAGGCTGCAGATGGCCACAGATCAGGCTGCATTGAGGCTGCAGATGGCCACAGATCAGGCTGCATTGAGGCTGCAGATGGCCACAGATCAGGCTGCATTGAGGCTGCAGATGGCCACAGATCAGGCTGCATTGAGGCTGCAGATGGCCACAGATCAGGCTGCATTGAGGCTGCAGATGGCCACAGATCAGGCTCCATTGAGGCTGCAGATGGCCACAGATCAGGCTGCATTGAGGCTGCTGATGGGCACAGATCAGGATGCAGATGGGCACAGATCAGGCTGCATTGAGGCTGCTGATGGGCACAGATCAGGCTGCAGATGGGCACAGATCAGGCTGTATTGAGGCTGCAGATGGCCACAGATCAGGCTGCATTGAGGCTGCAGATGGCCACAGATCAGGCTGCATTGAGGCTGCAGATGGCCACAGATCAGGCTGCATTGAGGCTGCAGATGGCCACAGATCATGCTGAATTGAGGCTGCAGATGGCCACAGATCATGCTGAATTGAGGCTGCAGATGGCCACAGATCATGCTGAATTGAGGCTGCAGATGGCCACAGATCAGGCTGCATTGATGGGCACCGACCATTATTTTGCTTCAAAGTGGTTTATTTAAAAAATAAAAAAAAAGTTTTTTTCCCTGAAACTTCCCTCTTAAATCGAAGGTGCATGTTATACGCCGATAAATACGGTAATTTAAATCAAATCCACCCTGCTTGTAATACTGCAAAATGATGGAAGACGTCCATTATTATATCACCTAGCTTTTTGATGCCCCTAAGCACCCAAATGACTGGCTCCAAGACCAGAAATAACTGAGGAAGATTTGGGTTGTTCCACAACGGAAGGTGAGGAGACCATGAGCAGGAAATCTCAGGATGAACCACGCTAGCTCTTTTCCATGCCCTAACCATAGCCCTCATGCTTTGAGTAAGAGGGTATGGGGCTCGGCAACCAGTACAAAAGGAGTGATTGGAGCGATTGCAGTGCCTCGCAGGACCAAGCACCGTAGCCTCCCCCACCATTGAGGCTTTCCCTTTATCCAGTGACAGAAAGTTATGAGCATGTACAAGCTGCCCGGCTAGGAAATATTAAAAGAAGTTAGGGAGGATTAGGCCCCCCCCCCCCCCCCCCCCCCGGTAGCTACCGGATGCTTTTGTTACGAGTCTAAGGAGTTTATTATTCCACAGAAAGGAGGAGATGTTTGCATCCATTGTCTGAATAGACACTGGAGGATCAAAACAGGTGCATTTCTAAGAATGTACAAAAAGACATGGGAGCAATTTCATCTTGAGTAGCATAATCTTGCCCATAAGTGAGAGGGGCAGTGACTTTCAAGACTCAAATCTGGATTTTGCCATCATCAAAAAAAAAGGGGGGGGTAAAATATTTTAGGATAAATTCGGCCTGATAATTAACTGCACAAGTACTTAATTAGGGTCACCCATTGGAGAGGTAGGGCAACATCACGATCTATCTGTAGTATTGGATCAATTGGAGGAAAGTCTTTCAGTTGACTTTCAGCCTTGAGAAGCTGGCAAAAGTATCCAATATTGTCAAGGCATTATGCAAAAGGAGCATGTCATCGGCGTATAATGCCACTTTTTCCTTTTTCCTCAAGATTATGAAGTTTAAGTCCTCTCACTGAAGGGTTAGTTTGGAGAGCCACAGTTAAAGGATCTAATCATCAAGGCAAAAATTGTGGGAGACAAGGGACAGCCCTGTCGTGTACCCCATTACACCATACTGGGGGCTGTTACCACATTTCCCAACTTGATCGATGCTTCGCGGATCTATATAGGAGGTCCACCTGCTTCAGGAAAGAGGGACCAAATCCCAAATGTTCCAGTACCGCACGCTTGTAGGCCCAATCTACCAAATCGAAATCCTTTGATATCGAGGGTCACTGCCAACCGCCTATCCATATTGGAATAAGAGGCTTGAATATTGCTGAAAAGCTGGCAGATATTAATGTCCGTGGAGTTTGGAGGAACAAAACTGGCATGATCAGTATCAAAAAGCAGGTCTACAATTCTGGGACAGGCGAGTAGCTCAGACCTTTGATAGAATTTTGAAGTCCATATTTAGTAGTGAGGTTGGGCGGTAGGAGCCACAATATAAGGGGTCTTTACTCCACATAAGGGGTCTTTACTCTGTCTATGTTTCTGTATGAGGACCACCAGGATGGGTCCCCCGCTTATGACATTGGGCATAGAGATCCCAAAAGAGTGGGGAAATTTCTTCAACATACCAGTCCTTACCACTCAGCTGGTTTTGGCAGAGGGAAAGGACATCATGGCAGCCTGCACTTCCTCTAATTATATGGGGGCATCAAGGCGATCTCTATCCTGGAGATCATTTGGGTTGCATCACATGCCAAGGTAAGCACCTAATGCATGATCCAGTGCCTGAAGAAAAAATTACAGACTGGCTCTGCTGCTAATCTGGGTATGGTTCCAAATATATGTACCAAGGGTAACTGATCAGGAAACTGCTAGCGAGCCCTAAGGCAATAGGCAGCTGGACCTTAACAAAAGTGTCAGCTGAAGTAGTGAAAAAAAAAATGAATAAAGAAAATTCTCCATAGGAGAGGAGGTCAATCACCTAAGAAACACCGGACTGGGTGGTGTTATTCGAAGGTGCACTTGGAACGTTTCCAGCAAAGCTTTTGCCAGTGTCCAGCCACCTGAAGGGAACGGAATATAACCCATGGTCTATGACTAAAAGTCTTGTGTCCTGTACTATACAATTAAGATATCAACATCAGATATCTGCTTGGGTATAATGGTGATCATTTACTGTTCCCTTAGCAAGGGAATGTTCACTTTTATACACTATATATTTACCAAAAGTATTGGGACACCTGCCTTTACACACACATGAACTTTAATGGCATTCCAGTCTTAGTCTGTAGGGTTCAATATAGCATTGGCCCACCCTTTGCAGCTATAACAGCTTCAACTTGTCTGGGAAGGCTGTCCACAAGGTTTAGGAGTGTGTCTATGGGAAGGTTCGACCATTCTTCCAGAAGTGCATTTGTGAAGTCAGGCACTGATGTGGACGAGAAGGCCTGGCTCGCAGGCTCTTCTCTAATTCATCCAAAAGGTGTTCTACCGGGTTGAGGTCAGGACTCTGCAGGCCAGTCAAGTTCCACCCCAAACTCGCTCATCCATGTCTTTATGGACCTTGCTTGTTGGAACAAGAAGGGGTCATCCCCAAACTGTTCCCACAAAGTTGGGAGCATGAAATTGTTCAAAATGTCTTGGTATGCTGACACCTTAAGAGTTCCCTTCACAGGAACTAAGGGGCCAACAGAGGCGGCTCTAGGTTTTATGAGGCCTTAGGCAAATCCTAGACATGAGGCCCCACTCACGCCCATAATGGGAAATATAATTCAAACATTTTCCTGGTCCCCACCCCTAGCAATTTCGCTTCCCATCCCAACATCCCAAAAAACAAAATGCACATAAACTTATCTAAAAAAAACTTTAATAATGTAAACAAAGATTTAGTTCACACTCACTGATTGCTCCAGGCTCACTGATTGGTTTCTAGAGGTCACTGCACATCATTACTGCTTACTGATTGGTTGCTAGAAGCTACTGCACATTATTACAGCTCACTGATGGGTTGCTAGAGGTTACTGCACCTTCACTACCGCTCACTGATGGGTTGCTAGAGGTTACTGCACATCATTAGAGCCTACCCACTGGTTGCTAGAGGTTACTGCATGTCATTACCGCTTACTCATTGGTTGCTAGAGGTTACTGCACATTATTACCGCTCACTGGAGGTTTGCTAGAGGTTACTGCACATTACTGCTCACCGATTGGTTGCTATGGGTTACTACTTATTATCACTCACTGTTTCCTCACTGGGTGGCAGGGCAGTATTATGGTGTGTGATGCAACTGTTGGGGTACAGTTAGTTTGACGACAGGATGCAGTTTGGGGAGATGGTGGCAGTATTGGGGAGAGGCTGAGATCATATCTCCCCTATAATGATAGGCCAGAGGTGGGGTACAGGAGGGTAGAGGATGATAATGACAGGAGGTAGGGTGGTAGTATGCCAGAAGTGGGGTACAGGGATGATGGGGATGTTGATGAAAATAGGCGCGGTGGTAGGATGTCAGCAGTGGGGTACGGGGGGGGGGGGGTGATGATGAGGTGGTAGGCAGCTGACAGTGGGGTACAGGGGATGAAGAGAATGATGATGATAACAGGGGAGGGTGGTGGATGCTAGAGGTGGGGTACATGGGGGATAAAGATAAGGATGATAACAGGGGTAGGGTGGTGGATGCTATAGGTGGGTTACATAGGGATGATGATGACAGAAGGCAGGGTGGTAGCATGTCAGGGTTGGGGTACGGGGGGGGATGATGACGGCAGGGGGTGGGGTGGTAGAAGGCTGGCAATGGAGTACCAGGAGGGATTAAGATGAGAATGATGACAGGGGGTGGGGTGGTAGGATGCCAGAGGTGGGATACAGAGGGATGATGGGGATGTTGACGAGTGGGATGTCGGCAGTGGGGTACAGGGGAGGGGGGGTGATGATGATGATGTGGGGTGGTAGGCAGCCGACAGTGGGGTACAGGGGGGGATGATGATGACGTGGGGTGGTAGGCAGCTGACAGTGGGGTACAGGGGGGATGATGACGACGTGGGGAGGTAGGCAGCTGACAGGGGGGTACAGGGGGGGGATGATGATGAGGGGGGGGTGGTAGGCAGCTGACAATGCGGTACAGGGGGGATGATGATGACATGTGGTGGTAGGCAGCTGACAGTGGGGGATGATGATGTGGGGTGGTAGGCAGCTGACAGTGGGGTACAGGGGGGATGATGATGACGTGGGGTTCGGGGGGGGATGATGATGACGTGGGGTGGTAGGCAGCTGAAAGCGGGGTACAGGGGGGGGGGGATGATGACGTGGGGTGGTAGGCAGCTGACAGTGAGGTACAACAGGAGTAGGGTGGTGGATGCTAGAGGTGGGGTACATGGCAATGATAATGACAGGGGATGATGGTGAAAGAGGGTGAGGTGGTAGTCAGCTGGCAGTGGGGTACAGCAGAGATGATGGTAGGGTGGTGGGATGCCAGGAACAGGGGGATGAGGATGAAGATGATGACAGGGGTAAGTTGGTAAGAAGCTGACAGTGGGAAGTATTACAGGAGTTAGGATGCCAGGAACAGGGGGATGAGGAGGATAATGATGATAGAATTGGGTCAGTAGGTGGCATCATATGCCGGACTGCATGCATATCATCACTCAGGGCAGTGTGTGTGAGGTCACAGGGGCGGAAGGCAGCGGTAATTCTCGGGGCGCCCTCAGTCAGGAGGTGACATCACGGGTCGAAATGTGTCAGTGTCTGGCACGGGCAGGACTGTACCTTTGAGGCTGTTCATTGCAGACTGGCTCCTGGGTGATCGCCGGGCGTCAGCTGACAGGTTCTCCTCGATTTCAGATCGTCCACCCTGCAGAGGAGATCAGGGAGCTGCTCAGCTACTGCAGGCATTATCCAAGCTCTGTATATAGCCGGAGTCAGTGGTCCACGGTGCACGGCAGGAGGGAGGAGCTGTAGGAGAGGAGTACATGGTTCCACCCACTGACCCTCCGACCTCGGGCAGTGGTGAGTGACAGTCCGCACCTGGGTGGGGAAAACGAGTTGCGGCCCGGACGCAAGACGGGGACACCGACCGGGGGACATTCCCTGCATCTCCCACACACGCATATTAGGCGGACGCGAGGCCCCTGGGATTGCGAGGCCTTAGGCGGCCGCCTTATTTGCCGCCTCTGGGGCCAAGCCCAACCCCTGAAATACACCCCCACACCATAATCCCTACTCCACCAAATGATTTGGAGGGGTGGTCCAAAACTTTTGGCAACATAGTGTGGATGAGCGAATTTGGGGTGGAGAAACTTGACTGGCCTGCACAGATTCCTGACCTCAACCCGATAGAACACCTTTGGGATGAATTAGAGTGGAGACTACGAGCCAGGCCTTCTCGTCCAACATCAGTACCAAATGCACTTCTGGAATAATGGTCAAACATTCCCACAGACACACTCCTAAACCTTGTTGACAGCCTTCCCAGATGAGTTGAAGCTGTTATAGCTGCAAAGGGTGGGCCAAATCAATATTGAACCCTATGGTCTAAGACTGGGATGCCATTAAAGTTCATGTGCGTGTAAATCACAATACTTTTGGTAATATAGTGTATGTGCAGGTTTCCTTTGTAACGTGAATTATAGTAACTAAAAAGGTAAAAACGATGTTCACTTTGAATACCCAGTTGTGTGCAAGGGAAAGTGAAAAAAGGACTTTTGCTAGCACATCACATAGTGTTTGTCCTCTCTTTTTTAATACTTGTATTTGTGAAGACAAATAGGTTATCAAGTACAGGGATCTAAAATAATCACATGGAATAAAAGGTAATAAAAAAACGGTGAGACATTATATCCGTCCAGGTAAAAAAAAAAAAAAGATAGATCATGTAGATCTCTGTTTTATCACCTAATGTTTCATGATGTAAACCTGTCCTCCAAGAAACAATGTAAGGAATATTATAGGGACTAAGATACCTGCATCAAATGTATTATACCCCATACAGACTATATAAGATGGGCAGAAGAGCAGACCCCATTTGTCATAAATGCTTGGTGGCAGAAGGTACTTTTATGCACATGGTTTGGGACTGTAATAGGGTACGACTCTCATGGTCACAGGTAACCCAGTTTGTTGCAGAAACATTTGATCTTCCGAATATATGTAGCCCACTGCTGGGTCTCTTGGGGGAGATAGAGGACGATGTAATGAGCAACAATACTAGAATGTTTTTGAGATTGTTTTATCATGTCAGGAAGCGGATTGTCCTGAATTGGATAAAGAGGGATCATCTTACCTTAGGAGCTTGGAAAGGATTAATTAATGCAAACATTACACTGTATAAAATGGCATATTAAGCAAGAGGAAGTAAGAAAAATTTTAATAGAGTATGGGGCAGATGGATAAACACAAAAGAAACTACACCATGTGACATCTAAAATGATTTTATTATAAAATATGGCTGAATGATATACCGGGTAAGATGACATTGTGAGAGCATGTTCCAGGGGACTGGGGAGACAACGGCACACAGCACAATTGGTTTAAGAGGTATATATATACCTCTTTGGTTTCGTTCTTTAACTTTATATATATATTTTTATATTATTTTTTTATGTTTTATACCAGATATTGGATTGCTGATAATTTACATTACGATTACAGAAAGTAACTGATATTTTAGAGTTAAAAAAAATGCTACCTGTACTGATATATCCTTTATCATAGGATGCTTATCCAGAACTACCCTTGAATGTTAATTATATTTTGACGGTTGCAACCGACAACATACCTTACATGCAATGTGTTATTCTATGTATGTACGTACATCTGGCAAATAAAAACCTTTTTTAAAAAAAAAGGAATATTATAGGGTGAGAAATGTATGTGATCCACAATGTGAATGAGGGGGGAGTAGGGATGTGGCTTAGGTTGGAGGAGAGAGAGAAAGATAGTTTGAGGGGGAGCTGGCAAAAAAAATAAAAATAGGATTTTTGTAACAGCTTACCTGTAAAATCCTTTTCTTGGAGTACATCACGGGACACAGAGCACCATAGTAATTACTGTGGGTTATAGGCCGCCTTCAGGTGATGGACACTAGCACACCCTAAACAGGAAGTTGCCTCCCTATATAACCCCTCCCATACCGGGAACACCTCAGTTGTACAACAGGCAAGCTGTTATAAAAATCCTATTTTCTTTATCGTACATCACAGGACACAGAGCACCATAGTGATTACTATGTGGGACGTCCCATAGCAATGCTATTTGAGGGGAGGGAGACACAACCCGTAGGGCGCCAACAGACTTGAGAACTTATACTGCTGCCTGCAACACACTACGCCAAAAGGCGATATCCTCATGCCCCTTTTTACATCCACTTGATGGAATCTGGTGAATGTATGGACTGTAGACCAAGTTGCCGCCTTGCAGATCTGAGCCATGGAGGCTTGTGATGCACTGCCCAAGAAGCACTAACCGCTCTAGTAGAGTGCACTTTGACATGAAAAGGTGAAATCTGACCTTTTAACCATTAGGCCTGAATTATAATGTGCTGAATCCACTTAGCAATAGTGGATTTCGACGCTGCCTATCCCTTCCTAGGACCCTCTGGCAGCATAATAAAACATCAGTCTTTCAGACCTGAGCAGTCGTCTTTAAATAGACCTTGACCGCTCTCACTACCTTAAGACAATGTAGTGAGTTCTCTACCCTAGACCCTGGTTTTGGAAGAAAAAAAAATGACGGTAGGACAATATTTTGGTTTAGGTGAAAACCTAAAACCACCTTAATTAAATATGGCTTCTTTACAGGAAAGAGCAGCCAACTCCGATACCCTTTTGCAGAGGGTATAGCAACCCAAAACACTATTTCCCTTGTTAGAAGGACCAAGGGAGTATGCTGTAACGGTTCAAAGGCTGTTTTTGCAATACTGACAAAAAAAGTTCAAGTCCCAAGGGTTCAAGGGTGGTCTAACTGGCGGAATAAGCCGCATTACCCCTTGTATAAAAACCCCAGACCAAAGAATGCGAAGCAAGCGGTCTTTGAAATAAGACCGATAAAGCCGAGACTTGGCCCTTAATAGTACTCAAGGCCAGCTTCATTTGTACTTGTAGAAAAAACAAGAAGTCTACCCATGTTATATTTCTGAGGGTTGCAACCCTTGGATTCACACCAGGAAACATAAGCCCTCCAGAGTCTATAATAAATAACTCTGGAAGTCGGCTTCATTAATGAAGGTAGAAATCACTGACCCGGAGAGACTACGTCTCTTCAGAATGTGGCCTTCAATAGCCAAACCATCAAACTAAGAGTTTGTAAGGTAGGATGGAATATCGGCCCCTGTGAGAGTAGGTCTGGCCGTAGTAGAAGGGACCATGGATCCTCCACCGCCACCTTTGCGATTTCTGCATACCAGGACCTTCTGGGCTATGCTGGGGCTACAATAATTACCAGCTTTCTTTCAAGCTTGATTCTACATAGAAGACGTGGCAGCAACTGAATAGGGAATAAAGCCTAACTCAGTGAAAACTGACCCCATAGGGTCACCACGCATCAGTCTCGCATGCGAGTGGATACCTTGTCCTTGACATAAATTTGACCAACTACATGTTGAACCTGGACGCCAAAAGATCTACGTCCGGGATACCCCATCCTTGGCATATAGCCAGAAAGATTTCGGGGTGAAGGGACCACTTCCCCAGGAACAACTGCTGACGACTCACGTAGTCCGCCTGCCAATTCTCTATTCCTGGAATGAAGACTGCCGATAGGCAAGGAACATCCTTTTCCACCCAAGCTAGAATATGGTCCACCACAATATGAGAGGCGTGGCCGCTACTGCCCCCTTGGCGATTGATATAGGCCACAGCTGTGGCATTGTCGGATTGGATCCTGACAGGACAATCCCGTAACCTGAATGTTCAGGGCTTCAGAGACAGACGCACTGCCCAAATCTCTAGGATGTTGATGGGCAAGGCTTTTTCGGTTCTGGACCACTATCCGTGGACAGTTGTCTTTTCAGGTTGGGGAGCAGTACTGGAAAGGTTGGTATCTGTCCTTACCACTTTCCAGGTAACTGGTATGAAGGTTTTTTCCTTCTGCAGATTCCCGGATACCGAGCACCAACTGGGGCTCTGGAACACCTTTGGGGACAACCGCATTGGCAAGTCTAAAGCTTGAATCGTTTTGTTCCAAGCAGACAGGATACTGCTTTGCAACAGTCTCGAATGGAACTGGGCATAGGGAACCGCTTCTAATGCAGCCACCATCTTTCCCAACCACCTTATGCAAAGGCGAATGGAGGGATCTCCTTTCGACCTGACCATCCGCACCAGCTCTCTTATGCAATTGATTTTTGCCTGAGGCAAGAGCACCCTTTTCTGGGCTGTATCTATGATCAGTCCCAAGTACTCCAGCCTTTTTAGAGGTTTTAAAGAAGACTTCTCTAGGTTAAGAATCCAGCCTAAACTTTCCAGGTAACTGGTTGTAATGTGTACACTTTGCTCCAAACGAGCCACCGACTGGTCTATTAGCAATGGATCGTCTAGGTACGCCAAGACTTATGCCCTGTACCCTTAACCTGGCTAGAGGTGGGGTCAGCACTTTTGTGAACACCTGGGGTGCTGTAGCTAGCCCGAAGGGCAAGGCTACAAACTGAAAATGCTGTTCTACTTCAAAATCCCAGAACCTTTGGTGAGGGGGAAATATAGGGACATGCAGGTATGCATTCCTGATGTCGATAGATGCCAGAAGTTCTCCTCCTTGTAGGATAGAAACCACTGACCTGATTGACTCCATGCGAAAGGAGGGGATCTTCAGTAACGGATTTAGATTTTTTAGATCTAGAATGGGTCTGACATCTCCATTCGGTTTTGGTACCGTAAAGAGGTTTGAATAGAACCCCAAACCTTGCTCTTCTGTGGGGATTTGCATGATCACCCCCTGAGCCAGTAATCGGTCTAATGCCCGAAACAGAGATTGCCTTTTCCCTGGATCTTTGGGAACGTTTCACCTCAGAAAACGAGACTGTGGAAAGTCCTGAAATTCCAGTTTGTACCCTAGAGTTACCGTGGAGATGACCCATCTGTCCTGAATTTCCTCTTGCCAGACTTCTGAGAACTGCAGAAGTCTTTCCCCCACCCTGGCAAGAGGGGGGGGGGCTTCATAAAGAGGCTTTAGAATTCTGTTTTGCAGGATTCCGGCCCCAAGACTTCTTTTGTGCCTGGGGCTGACCCTGAGGTCTTCCTCTAGAGTCTGACGGCAGAGGCCATCGCCACTGCCTAGAGTCCGCTTAAATGAAGGACGTTTATTCTTTCTTTTGACTGGCAAAAGAGTACTTTTCCCACTGGAAATCGTTTGGATGCATTTGTCCAAATCATCCCCAAATAGCCAATCCCCATGAAAAGGAAAACCAGTCAGGAGCTTTTGCATGGTGCTTCGGCTGACTAATTTTTTAACCACAGGATTCTACGCATGTGTACTAGTACAACGCAAGTACAGGAACCTCTTTAAGGGCCTGTCTAAATTGGTCCTTTAGGGATTGACAGATGCCTATTGCAGCGACTGCAGGCTGAGTAACGGCACCTGCCAAAGAAAAAGAGGATTTCAACAGGAATTCCAACCTTTTATCTGTTGGATCCTTAAGCATTTGTGCATTGTCTACTGGGCAAGTTAGACTTTTATTCACACTGGAAATCGCAGCGTCAATGCTGGTACATTCCATTTTTTGGTGAATTTCTCCTCCATAGGATAGAGAATTAAGAATCTCCTTGGAGGGAGAAAATGCTTATCCGGGTGATCCCATTCAGCATAAATAAGCTGTTCTAGTAATGCATGGACAGGAAATGCTTGCAAAGGCTGTAAAGGTTTTAAGGAACCCAAGGAAGAAAGTGAACTTTCAGCAGACTCCATTAGGGGTAGCATGAAAGTAGAACGAACCATCTCTGTAAGAGATTGTATCAGGAACTCTCAGATTGCGAGGCTGAAAAGGCTTCATCCACCGTTGTTTCCTCAGCAGAGGAGTCATCAGTTTGTCTTTCCTCCTGATCACCTGAGGGTAACACCTCATCCTGTACCCACCCACTGTAACACGCTTTCTATCCATTTGAAGGATATGGTATGGAGGATGCGATTAAAGCCACTAAACTTCCTTCTAGGCCCTGCAGGGCGGAGGAAAAGGCATCTTCAGTTACGTATACAGGGGCTGAGATGAGAGAAGCAGCTGCACCACAAATTTGTTCCAATGACTCACCCTGGCTTGCCATAATTGGTATTTCAGGCAAGGGTGACAGTGTGGAGACACAACTAGAGTGCCTAGCGCCTGGGGGTGAAACCTTTGGTATCTTTTTGGTCTTTGTGGTGTCTTTCTTGGTACGCATAGCACAAAAGCAGAGGCACTATTTAATTGCTCTAATTGCTGAACATAGTCTGACAGTATAATGCCGCTATACAAGTTCAGCATAGCGCTGGGAAAAAT
The DNA here is from genome assembly GCA_037952835.1 of Lithobates septentrionalis. NCBI lineage: Eukaryota > Metazoa > Chordata > Amphibia > Anura > Ranidae > Lithobates > Lithobates septentrionalis. The sequence goes on from JBBDGP010001009.1 coordinate 1,870,885, forward strand.
GTCCTTTCCGTATTAGGAATGAAACTTTCAGCCCTTACGTGCCCCACCGCTCCTGTGTCCCGAGTGTAGCCTGCTTGCTCCTCCTCGCTATCAGCTGAGGAGCGACTGCTCCAGCTGATCCTTAAGCCTGTGCTTGTGCCGTGTGTCCTCATGAATGCTACACGGTGCCGCGCCTAGGCCCCACCCCCTTAGTTAACCCGCCCCCTCCTTTTGGTTTGAAAAAAGCTCCCGTGCGGGCGGCATTCAGGTCAGCAGACCAAACACAATGGGGGGGGGGGGGGGAGAGGCAGAGCCCAATGACCCAAACAGGCAGAGGAAAAAACTCGGGACCGCGGAATCCCCCTGTGCAAGCTGCTGCAGCCACACACAGACTGACACTGAGCTGAAGTGAAGACAATAAATTAAGATATGTGCATATACTCCCTCTAGTGGAGATTTGAGGCATAACAACATTTTTCCCTAAAGAAGAAAACCTTAGGTGGACTTTAGTTCCTAGGTTTTTTCCCTTACCTTATTCTCGCCGCAAGATTTGCTGAATTGACAGATCCAACCTTCACCCATGACGGCGGGCTGCGTTTAGCAAACCTTCAAGGACCGGAGCCCTTTTTATTGGGGTTCCACTCCCTTGGACCTGTAATAGCAACCCGCCAGAAAAAACTTTAGGTAATGTAGCATGACCAAAGCTCTGGGTCCCGGGATCCAACCCTGCAAAGAGAGGCATTACAGGCAAAACCTTGTGCTTTCGGATACGAGGCCCAGGTACCATCCACTTTGGCCTCAGTGGCACTTTGGATGGATCCGGTCTGTGGAGGTTATTTAAATCCAGCATGGATGCCCCCTGGAGCTCCTCAGAGCACATCTTCACTCGTGACCAACACCTAATGCCGCGTACACACGACCGGACTTTCCGTCAAAATAGACTCCGACGGTCTTCCCGACAGAGTTCCGCTGAAATGGACTTGCCTACACACGATCACACCAAAGTCCGATTGTTTAGAATGCAATGACGTATGACAGGACTAGAAAAAGGAAGTTCAATAGCCAGTAGCCAATAGCTGCCCTTGCGTCGTTTTTGGTCCATCGGACTAGCATACAGATGAGCGGTTTTTCCAATAGGAACTGATTCCGTCAGAAAGATTTGAAACATGTTCTATTTTTAGGTCCGTCAGGATTTTAGAAAGAAAAAGTCAGATGAAGCCCACACATGATCAGAATGTCCAACGAAATTATTCCATCGGACCTTTTCTGCCGGAAAGTCCGGTCGTTTGTACGCGGCATTAGACACTGGCGAGAAAAATTGAGGTATTCCCTGTATGGGAGGGGTTATATAGGGAGGCAACTTCCTGTTTAGGGTGTGCCAGTGTTCATCACCTGAAGGTGGCCTATAACCCACATAGTAATTACTATGGTGCTCTGTGTCCCGTGATGTACGATAAAGAAATTGTAGTATTTCGGAACAGAAATAAACAAAAGAAGAACGGTGGGTTAGTGAGTTTGGGTTAGTCTGTTTACACCATAATGTAAAACAAACTGATGCACAGTATTAGAAGATGTACAATAGCCAATTTCTATAGAAGATGTAATGGCTGGTAATGCATTCAAAATATTTTTTTATAAAAATTAAATTTAAAATTACAGTGAGGGTAAAAACGTATTTGATCCCCTGCTGATTTTGTACGTTTGCCCACTGACAAAGAAATGATCATTATTTTATTGGTAGGTTTATTTTAACACTGAGATTTCAAAAAAGTTATATATTTATTTGCATTTCAATGAGTGAAATAAGTATTTGACCTCTTCGCAAAACAGGACTTAAAGCGGAGTTCCACCCGTTTTTTAGTTTATCAAAAGTCAGCAGCTACAAAAAGTGTAGCTGCTGACGTTTAATAAACAGACACTCACCTGTCCCATGGTCCAGCGATGTGGCCGCCTGAAGTCTCGCTCCTCTCCCCCTCCTCCCTACGATGCCGTCATAGCAAATGTGGACACCCGGCCGTGACAGCTTATGGCTTCACGGCCAGGCGTGCACTGCGCATGCGAGTTGTGCTGCGTCTGCTATTGGCCAGGTAATCTTCCGGGACCTGTGACGTGTCATAGGGGGAGAGGAAGAGTCGCCTAGGCGGCCGAGAAGTGGAAGGAGGAAGTGGGTCAGGAAGAAAAGAAAGTACCCCCCCCCCCCTCAAAAAAAAAAATGACATGCCACTCCAGGGCCTTCTTCTTGAGCCACTCCTTTGTTGCCTTGGCCGTTTGTTTTGGGTCATTGTCCCGCTGGAATACTCATTCATGACCCATTTTCAATGCCCTGGCTGAGGGAAGGAGGTTCTCACCCAAGATTTGACGGTAGATGGCTCCGACCATCATCCGTTTGATGTGGTGAAGTTGTCCTGTTCCCTTAGCAGAAAAACACCCCCAAAGAATAATGGTTTCCACCTTCATGTTTGACGGTGGTGATGGTGTTCTTGGAGTCATAGGCAGCATTCCTCCTCGTCCAAACACGGCAAGTTGAGTTAATGCCAAAGAGCTTGATTTTGGTCTCATCTGACCACAACACTTTCACCCAGTTCTCCTCTGAATCATTTAGACGTTCATAAGCAAACTTCAGACGGGCTTGTACATGTGCTTTCTTGAGCAGGGGGACCTTGCAGGCGCTCCAGGATTTCAGTCCTTCACGGCGTATTTTGTTACCAATTGTTTTCTTGGTGACTATGGTCCCAGCTGCCTTGAGGACATGGACAAGATTCTCCTGTGTAGTTCTGGGCTGATTCCTCACCGTTCTCATGATCATTGAAACTCCACAAGGTGGGATCTTGCATGGAGCCCCAGACCAAGGGAGATTGACAGTCTTTCATTTGAGAATAATCGCACAAACTGTTGTCACCCTCTCACCAAGCTGCTTGACGATGGTCTTGTGGCCCATTCCAGCCTTGTGTAGGTCTACAATCTTGTCCCCGATATCCTTGGACAGCTCTTTGGTCTTGGCCATGGTGGAGAGATTGGAATCTGATTGCTTCTGTGGACAGGTGTCTTTTATACAGGTAACACGCTGAGGTTAGGAGCACTCCCTTTAAGAGAGTACTCCTAATTTCAGCTCGTTACCTGTATAGAAGACACCTCGGAGCCCGAAATCTTGCTGATTTATAGGAGATAAATCACTTATTTCACTCCTTAAAATGCAAATCAATTTATAACTTTTTTGAAATGCGTTTTTTCTGGATTTTTTTTTTGTTATTTTGTCTCTTACTATTAAAATAAACCCACCATTAAAATTATAGACTGATCATTTCTTTGTCAGTGGGCAAACGTACAAAATCAGCAGGGGATCAAATACTTTTTTCCCCTCACTGTACATATGTTCACATCTTATTTCACAATTTGGACCAAACCGCTATCCTCCATAAACAGGTGATACTCGAAAAATTAGAATATTGTGCAAAAGTTCATTTATTTCACTAATGCAACTTAAAAGGTGAAATATATGAGATAGACTCGCTACATGAAAAGCAAGATAGTTCAAGCTGCGATTTGTCATAATTGTGATGATTATGGCTTACAGCTCATGAAAACCCCAAATCCACAATCTCAGAAAATAAGAATATTGTGAAAAGGTGCAATATTCTAGGCTCAAAGTGTCCCACTCTAATCAGCTAATTAAGCCATAACACCTGCAAAGGGTTCCTGGGCCTTTAAATGGTCTCTCAGTCTGGTTCAGTAGGAGTCACAACCATGGGAAAGACTGCTAACCTGACAGTTGTGCAGAAAACCATAATCAACACCCTCCATAGGGAGGGAAAGCCTCAAAAAGGTAATTGAAAAAGAAGTTGGATGTTCCCAAAGTGCTGTATCAAAGCACATTAATAGAAAATTATGTGGAAGTGAAAAGTGTGGAAGAAAAAGGTGCACAAGTAGCAGGGATGACCGCAACCTGGAGAGGATTGTCAGGAAAAGGCCATTCAAAAGTGTTAGGGACTTTCACAAGGAGTGTACCGAGGGGTGAGTCAGTGCATCAAGAGCCACCACACACAGACATGGCAAAATTTTTTGATCTTGCTTATTTTGAAGAGTTCTCTATGGTGAAATCTACCAATGGGGACACAGATAGGGACAGACAGAAGTAAAAATCTGACACAAAAAAAAAAAAAAAAAAACCTAACTATCAAAAGGTGGACACCCTCTGCTATTCTTGTCCATCTCCCACTGCGTCACCCACTGGATCACCATTACAGCCTCCATAAAAATGTTAGACAAACAACAACACTGAATCTACAAAGTTGCAAGGCAAATGCCTCCACTTACCATGTGACATAATTTAAACTGACCACTCAGACACGGAGCACTGCATTGTGGGAAGGCAGGAAGCATGTAATGCGTTCCCCCATACAAGTAAGTACAGAGCTTTTGAAGGAGACTTCAGAAGAGATCTAGGCAGCAGACATGAGCAGGAAATGTAAGCAAAGCTAAACTACAGAGAACATTCTGACAGTGATTTTTTATTTATTCTTTTTTAAGTTAAATTTAAACCTTGTTTGCACACTTCTCTGTAAAAGTTAGTGGCCCGCGGGGGGCGTGTCCAAGATGGCGACCGAGATGGACGCATAGTTGAGAGGCTCCAGCACCTTGCCGGCTAATAATCCTGTTTTCCTGCGGATTTTTATAACCTGGAATCACCCAGACACAGCAGTGAACCGACAGACCTGGTATGCCCTATAACCGCCGCTCACAAGAAGCCCTCTACAGCCTGCACTACTCCCCGTGGCGGGAAAACTGATAGCAGTCGGACGGCCAATATGGCGTCACAGACCGAGGAAGCGGACCCTGAGATTCAAGATGCAGATCACTTCACAGCGCTGATGCAGGCGATCGGGACCTGCCAAACTACACTGACTGGCAAAATCGATAAAATACAGCTGGAGATGGGTCTTATCCGTAAGGACATGGACAAATTCAGAACCCGGCTGTCGGAGGTGGAGCGCCGCGTGGGGGACACGGAAGACGTGCTGGGTGAACACACATCAGCCCTCCGAACCCTCACCACTAAAGTAAAGGCATTGGAATATCGTGCGGAAGACGCGGAAAACCGCAACAGGAGGAATAACCTCAGAATTATTGGCCTTCCTGAGAAAGCTGAAGATCCCGATCCAGTTGGATTTACCAAACGCCTTCTACGTCAGTTGTTCCCCCAGGCGGCTTTCTCCCCCTTCTTTACGGTGGAGCGCGCCCACAGGATGCCGGCGGCTCGGGGGCCTCCTGGGGCGCCACCTCGCACGCTCATCCTTCGGTTGCTGAACTACAGAGACCGCGATGCTGTGCTGAGAGAAAGTAGGAAGATGGAAGCACTGCGATTCGAGGGGTCCCGCCTGATGATTTTTCCAGACTTCTCCGTCGAGACGCAAAAACAACGCAAAACATTCGACCAGGTGAAGCAAGAGCTGCGCAAAAGAGGCTTCAAATACAGCATGCTTTTCCCGGCCCGTTTACGGGTCCAAGATGGAGAAACACACAGATTCTTTACTGTCCCAGAAGAAGCTGCCAATTGGCTGGACACCATTCCACAACGCTGAAAATGGATCCTAATTGCTACCTGCCAGTGGGTGAGTGTCTCTATCCTGCAACACACCTTTATGTGCACCCCCCCTTCTCCTTTTCCTTGCCATTCACTAGTTACTAGTAACTAACGAACTACTGTGACTGGGCAGAAATCGGGGACATGCATACCAACCAGTGACCACGTCACGATGTGATGAACACACCACCTGAACTAACCGACATCATTGCTGAGGCAAAATAACTACTACTTACTATGGAAATTGCATATGACATGATACTGCTGACCAGTCCTTTGAGACACACACCTACACCAGTGCCTGCATTGTGCAGCAAACGGCTACATTGCATCACATATCCCAGTGGGTGAGTTTTTGTTTGCGGTAACGCACTTTTAATTTGTTTTACCCTGCTGGTTTCTGGAAATTAGCCGGTCAGTGATGCTGCTGACGCACAATCCCTTACTCCTTCTGAAGATGGACTTTTATTGCAACAAGATACTCTTGGCCAGAACTATATGATGTAAATATGCACCGCCGCTCACGATGTGACGCATGTTTATATTACACAGGAGAATCGACGGTGCACCCCGTGACTCTAACTCATGCAGATGAATCCCCTGCCCGTATTCTGCTAAAAGGGAGCTGGGAAGAAGTTGCAGGGATCCTTCAATTTTTGAATCCGGGTACACCTTCATTGCCGGCTGGGTAACGGTCGGTGATGAAGGGGCCTCCTCTAATATATAAGGGACACAATTCTTCCGCAGGGGAAATGACCTCCCCTTTTCTATTTTCTATGATTATACCTGGATAAGGTTTAGCTGGCGGACACCACGACTGTTAAACAGTTTGTGGGTTTTCTTACTGTGCCTCCAAGGCGCCCTGTTGGCGCATCGCCTCCTAAGGACTTAAAGTCATGATTTGTTTGGGTGATCAAACGCACCTGAGTTTGGGGGGTTGCGTGGGGAGGGGGGGAAGGGGTTTTGTTCAACGGTACACCATGAAATATGTCTGTGTTGATGCTCATATGACAGAATCCTATTTGACCTGTTTGTTAGAAGTAGAAAATGTACTCGATAGTAAATCAGGTATGCTGGATATGTGCCTGGGTCTGGGTGGAGGTCCGGAGGATGGAGGGGTCGAGATGATTGCCCACTTACAAGTATGGCCCCCCTTAGAGTGATATCTTGGAATGTGCGGGGGCTCAATTCCAAATTTAAGAGATCCCTAGTTTTTTCATACCTGAAAAAATACCACCCGCACATTTGCCTACTCCAGGAAACCCATCTTACGGGCTCAAAGATACTTTCCCTCAAGAAACCATGGGTGGGGTCATATTTCCACTCCATATACACCTCCCACTCCCGGGGAGTTAGTGTCCTTATACACAAGGCGCTCCCCTTTGTGCTTCTGGACCTTCGCCTAGACCCAGACGGGCAATATGTAATTATACACTCACTGTGTGACAGATTGGAAATGGTAATAGTAGGGGTATATGTACCACCACCTGCCAAAATGACGATTCTGCATAAAATACAAACTATTATTGCAGGCTATTCCACCCCTAATATAATCATAGCAGGTGACTTCAACATGACCCCCAACCCCAGTGCTGATAAACTACACCCGGGTCAGACGACCGAAACAGCGCTGTCCCATTGGGTGGAGGTGTATGGCCTCTATGACACGTGGAGATGGAAAAATCCACAAGGTAGGAACTTTTCCTGTCACTCTGCTACCCACGCAACACTATCACGCATTGGCCTAATCTATGTCACTGACCCCCTGCTATCCCGGGTGTCCGCTATCTCCCTTTTGCCGCGTGGCATATCGGACCATACCCCTGTTATGTTGGATCTCTCCACGGACTCAGCAGCTAGTGCGGGACTGTGGAGACTTTCCAGATACTGGATCACCGATGAGAAACTGGAACCAATAATGTTAATGGAGCTTGGGGAATACTGGACACATAATGATCACACGGCCCCTCCAGCAGTGGTATGGGACGCATTCAAGGCGTTTGCCAGGGGCAGTTATCAGTTTAACATTTCTAAAATTAGGAAAGAGTCGAAACTGGAGCTTTCGACAGCTGAAAAAAGGGCACTAAAACTTGAGACTCAATATACAGCCTCACCAGATCAGGCCACATATACTGATATGCTCACGGCATATAGGGAAGTGGCGCTTATTCGTGCAGCCTCCTGCCGGCGCTTCCTCCTTACCCAGACTCAACGTATATTTGAGCAGGGCGAGCGATCGGGTAGATTGCTAGCCTGGCTGGCAACAGAACGGGTTGGAAGCTCCTGTATTGCAAATATTAGAGATGAGGATAACACTCTGCTCTCTGATCCCGTGCATATTAATGCGCGATTTGAGCGATATTATCAGCAACTCTATACATCCAGAGCAACATACTCCCCTGAGGAATTAAATCTATTTCTCCAAAAGATAGAATTCCCTACCTTAACAGCAGAAGCAAGCCAGACACTAGAAGCCCCCATAACCCTAAAAGAAGTCCAGAGAGCCATTAAGTCACTTCAGGCAGGTAAGACTCCGGGACCTGACGGAATGCCCACGGAGTTTTACAAAACTAATCTGGAAATAATAGGCCCCCACTTCCACTCCATGATCACCAAAGCACTGACTCAACAATGTCTTCCACCCTCAATGATGGAGGCGGTGATTGTTGTTATTCCAAAACCAGGGAAAGACCCGGAAATGTGCTCGTCCTACCGGCCCATATCCTTATTGAACGTGGATGCCAAAATCCTTACTAAGATTCTGGCGGGTAGATTAAACTCGGTGATACTCTCCCTAATACATGGTGACCAGACCGGGTTTATGCCGGGCAAGGGCACCGACATAAATATCCGTAGACTCCATACTAACATAGTGCTGCCCCGTGACCCTAAGGAGAGAGGAGTGGTGGCCTCACTAGACGCCGAGAAGGCCTTTGACTCGGTTGAGTGGGCCTTTCTCTGGGAGGTAATGTCTAAATTTGGATTCGGAACTAAATTTATCAGCTGGGTCAAATTACTCTACAAATCCCCATCGGCCAGGGTACGAGCGGGTGGTCTCCTCTCCCCCCCCTTCCAACTATGCAGAGGGACAAGGCAGGGATGCTCACTGTCCCCAGGGCTCTTCGCCCTGGCCATTGAACCTATGGCTATATTGCTCCGAACCACATCTGTGGTGAAGGGACTGGAGATGGGACCACTGGTAGAACGTCTCTCGCTATACGCGGATGATACGCTTTTATACCTAGGCGATGATACTCATTCTTTAGTGGCGGCTCTGGAAATAATAAATTATTATGGAGATTTCTCTGGGGTCAAAATTAATTGGAACAAATCTAGTCTGTTCAGCCTCTCTGATAACAATCCCCCCACACCTGACCTGACCCCCCTTCGTAGAGTTACCCAGTTTAGATATCTGGGTATCGAGATATGTAGGGACCTAACCCAATACCTGTCGAATAATCTATACCCAATTCTTCAAACCCTCATTGCAAGATGTCAGGCCTGGAAAACACTTCCACTGACACCAGTGGGAAGAGTGAATCTAATAAAAATGACATTCCTCCCTAAGTTTTTATATATTTTTAGGAACACCCCGGTCCCAATCCCTGTTTCTTTTTTCCGCAAACTAGATGGGGTGATCTCCTCTTTTATATGGGGAGGGAAAACTCCAAGAATTGCGAAAGCTAAACTACAACTTCCCTTATCTTCTGGAGGCCTGGCATTGCCATGCTTTCAGAAATATTACTGGGCGGCAGTGCTGGTCACTGTTCGCTGGTGGTTCAAACAGCCTAGATCAAACCCTGCAGTAAACCTTGAAGCAGCTATACTGGGTTCCTACTCAGCTCTCACGAACCTTGTTTATAGAGGAGTAAAGGCCAGCCCACATGTAACCCTACCAATGCGCACCACACTACAGGTGTGGGATAGGGTCACTGCAGCTATAGCCAAACAAGATACCATCTCCCCTCACACTCCACTATGGGGTAATCCCAAACTTTCACACTTTAGATCCATCCCAGACCCCAGGATTTGGGCTAAATTTGGGATAGTGAAGATTAAGCAGATTATGCCTAACGGGAAAATTCTCCCATTCCCAGAACTCAAAACGACCTACCAACTTCCTTCCTGGATGCTATTCCGATATCTTCAGCTAAAGCATGCTACGCAAGCACAGTTCCCCAAAGTGGTTACAGTGGTCCCAAACATGGTGGAAAGCTTTCTTACCTCACGGGGGGTAGACAAGATAATGTCTTCTATATACCTACGCCTTACCTGCGGAGACGCAGAGAAGACCCCACATCTATTACAGATGTGGAAGACAGACATCACTGATCTCTCTGACGAGCATTGGGAACTGGCCATTCAAAATTATATACCGACAGTGATCTCGGCTAGGGATAGATTTATCCAACTTAAATTTATACACAGAGCTTACTATACACCACAGAAGCTAGCACGAATATATCCTACGCAATCAGAGCAATGTACAAAGTGTCAGCAATCGGTAGGGACGTTTTATCATGTCATCTGGGAGTGCCCTGTCATCCAGGAGTACTGGAAGGGGGTGGTCGAGGAAATTAACTCTGTCACCGATCTTTCTGTGCCCCTGGATCCTAAGATTCTTATCTTGGGAATTACTGAATTGATAACTCACTCCACATATGATAAATTACTACTATTTTACTTATGCTTCTATGCCAGAAAAGCCCTCCTCCAACAATGGAAACTGATGACTCCTCCCACGGTGAATCAATGGCGTGCCCTGGTGGATGCGGTGCTACCCTTGTATAAATTAACATATATGGGTCGCAAATGTCCCCAAAAATTTGATGAGGTCTGGAAATCATGGGTGAGCACTAGATCACCTTCGGCTTGAACCGACCCACGAAGATAGCTCAGTAAATAAGGATACTGATGGGTGTATGGGTTGACTAACCAGGCCTTGAAATACTCCTTACAAACAGATGATAGAGATACCACTCGCTTATCCAATATGACTGAGACATCAATCACAGGAACTATAGGTGAGACCATATACTTCCCCAAAGAAACCCTGTAGGAATGCTAAGCCCTTCTGTTCGTGTGTACCCAACTAACAAGCCTAATTGACTTGTCATAATCAAATATATGCCTGAGAAGACACAGTAACATAACTAGGTCTAATATAATCCCCTTTCCTCCTCCCATTCTTCCCCATCAACCTTATGGTTGACTATTTGGACACTTTTCTATACCAGCATATGGGCCAGGCCAGAGTACCATGCTCCACAGTATACTTCGGAACAGATCTTTATAGCATCATCAAACTGCATTCGTACCAATCAATTGTGATCTATTATTTTCTTTTTTTTCTAGATAGATTACAATGCTAAGATATACTTATGATGTACCGTCTTTTGTTTGTTTTCTTTTGTATTATTTTTGTATTTGTTATAAATAAAAACTTTTCTGTTAAAAAAAAAAAAAAAAAAAAAAAAGTTAGTGGCCCGCAGTAGTTCTGAAAGTTTCTTTTTTTTAGAAATGCCCATACATCTGTGGCCTGTTCTAAATATCAAAATAAAACACATGCAACTGTATTTGTGACTAATCTGGCTCACCTCCAGGGGTTTGGGGGGTACGAGGCATGTCCATTTCCACTGGATGTCCAGTCCTGGTGATCATAACTGGCTCCTCTACTACACTAATGCTGTTTCGCTGCATAAGTTCCTGCAGGAGGTTGAATATTTCTTCAGCCCGGGTGCATTTAAATGCAAATATTCCTTGGGAAAGGAAAAGGAGTAAGAGTAAGCAGAGGCAACATAATAACCACCAGAAATAATTTAAATAGCGCAATAGTCAAACTTTAAAAAATAGAAGATCACCTTTACAAAAAAATAATAAATGCAAATTTTTTGCAGGTAAACCCGAATATGGGTGTAGCATGTTATAAAAAGGTGAACTTATCCTTTAAAATCACATATGTGATACTGATACAGGCTACCTATACCAGCAAAACTAGGCTGTAAATACTTTTTCTGATACATGCATTATCCCACCTCAATACCTCTCTGGGTGTTTGTTCGCACATTGCAAACGTAAGACCTTTTTTTTTAATCAGACATTCTTTAACTATTAGTCCTGTAGACTGATGTATTGAACACCCAGAACAAATTTAAGAAACTGGGGGGGGAGAAAATGGTGCGAACCCGAAGGCAGGACATACACAGTTTGAATACCGGCCAGTTAAGCAGGAGATTCAGTCTATGGGCAGGCTGAATGTACCAAGTTGATCGATCAACTTGGATACAAACTAGCCTGCTGGGTTTTACCTAGGGCTGCAACTATTTGTAGCGCTGGTAGATTTGCGATCTACCATCTGATAGGTAAATTTAGTAACTTGTTCGTTAGGAAGGTTAGATTTGCCTCCGTTTCAGCTTGGCTAACGTTGTGTGTGTTTCCATACTGAGCCGTGGGTGTCGCTGTTACCGCTGGCTAGTGTTGGAAGGGCAACGTGTCTAAGCGTATGGATGCTCTTCTGTCCCGGAGACAACTCGGTGGAGGTGGTCCTCCGAGTTGCATTCTGGGCGAGGGTATTTATGGGACAGACGCCATATTTTGGGGTTCGTTTTACAGCCACCTGCTGGCCCTCCTGGCCGACAGGTATGCGTTAGAGAGCTATCTTGTGGTCCTCCGTTCCGGAGGCCCACGTTGCTGCGGCGCAGGGGTGGGCCCAGAAGCTTGTCTGGGGCCTACCACAGCGGCCGAGGAATGGTCCTGAGCTGTCTAGCCAAAGGGAGGAAGCTGGACAACCGAGAAGATCCCAGGGGAGGACCCATCACGGAAGGATCATGCAACGTGCTGGTCTGCAGAGGGGCCTGGTGACTCGGTTGTGTTGTAATATGTGGACGTATCCTAAAGTAATTATACAGCATAGTGTTGCCGGGTTGGCTTAAAGGTTCAAGCACTGTGACTGACAGTCATCAAAAGAAAACCAATACATCCTGTGGCAGAGGATTGTATGGGTTTATCCCAAATAAGTCTGTGGCAGAGACTTTTGTTCGTGCTGCGTACTGGCTGCTAGGCTAGTGAGAGAGGCCTATCCAGGCGTGCAAGGAGTGTGTTTCACCAAGGGAGTGCATTCTACTGAAATATCCAACCCCAAGGACATTTGTCAAGAATCTTACTAAAAAGGTATTTGAGTTTTCCTCTGCAGTTCTCTGCCTCTTTCCTGCTACTTCCCTTGTTGATGGTTTATTAAAGCATTGAAAACGTACTCAAGTGTTGGTGCGTGTGTCGTCCAGAGGTAAACTCAACGGAACCCTAGACCCGGTGCAACAGAGGGAAGGAGAGTGAAGGTAACAAGCCCGCTTAAACCAGCAGCTCCACTGAGAGTTATTGCTACATATTATTTTCATAATCGATTAGTTGGCAGATTATTGTTTCGATTAATAACCTTAAAAAAAAGTGTGGTGTATAATTTAGTTAATATGTACAGTTTAAAAAAAAAAAAAAAAAAGGCAATTTATAATCTTTATGCAGTGGTAAATATAAATAACCAACTATATGGTTAGGGAGCAAAATCTCAAAAACACTCTGAGAATAAACAGACAGAAGAGATCTACTGTATATACTATTGGAGGTTGAATCTGGTAAATATCCTCAGACCCAGAGATCATTTTTTTTTAATTAAATGAAAAAAAATAAAAAAAATTAAGACTGTTTTGGTGATTTTCAGACAGAACTGTAATATATTATGTAAGACAGACTCGCTTGTCCTAGGCAGGTGGCTTCCCTGCGCCTTCTCAGGTCCCTTGCCGGCGCTCATGGTCCTACCCTCCTGCCGAGTGCCCTCACAGCAAGCAGCTACTTTAGCCACTTCCGGACCGCCCACCGTCGTTATACGTCGGTACTTTGAAGAGGGGTATCGTTGTTATAGCAGCAGCTAGCTGCCATAACCCCGGTATCCTCTTCTTCAGTGGGCGGTCCACTTCAAGACAAAAGTGGTCTCTGCAGCGGATTCACAGTGAGATCACTTTCAAATCGGCGGTGGGAGAGGGCCACCCCCCCCCTCCGGTGCCCTCCGCCACTTACCGGAGCCGTCGGCAGCGGCGGAGGCGATTGGATGTTTCCCCTAGTGTGACATGGAGACAAGAGAGGGGGAGATGGCCCCCACCCAAATTCTAGCCCTAGACCTCCTCTGTAACTCAAAACATGCAACCTGTAGAATTTTTTTAAACGTCGCCTAAGGAGATTTTTTAAGGGTAAAGGTTTGTCACCATTCCATGAGCGGGCGCAATTTTGAAGCGTGACATGTTGGGTATTCGGCGTAACATTATCTTATCTTTCACAATATAAAAAAAAAAAATGGGCTAACTTTACTGTTGTCTTATTTTTTTAATTGTATCTTTTTATTTTTTTATTTTAAAAAGTGTATCTTTTCCAAGAAAAGTGAGCTTGTAAGACCGTTGCGCAAATACGGTGTGACAGAAAGTATTGCAACGACCACCATTTTATTCTCTAGGGTGTTAAAAAAAAAAAAAAAAAAAGTATAATAATGTTTGGGGGTTCTAAGTAATTGCCTAGCAAAAAATGGATTTTTAAAACAGCTTACCTGTAAAATCCTTTTCTTGGAGTACATCACGGGACACAGAGCACCATAGTAATGACTATCTGGGTTTATATGCTACCTTTAGGTGATTGGACACTGGCAACCAATAGTAAGAAGGTTCCTCCCATATAACCCCTCCCATACAGGAAGTACCTTAGTTTTTTAGCAAGCAATGAAGATCCCAGAAAAAGAGGGGAGGGACCTCTGTGTCCCGTGATGTACTCCAAGAAAAGGATTTTACAGGTAAGCTGTTTTAAAAATCCATTTTTCTTTATCGTACATCATGGGACACAGAGCACCATAGTAATGACTATCTGGGATGTCCTAAAGCAATGCCTTTGAGGGGAGGGAACATACCTAAATCCCCCTTATTTTAGGCTCCAAATTATAAAGCTGCTTGCAGCACGCTCTGGCCAAAAACAGTCTCCTTTTGAGATAGATCTAACATCCAGTCGGTAAAACCTGGTGAATGTATGAACTGAAGACCAAGCGGCCGCCTTGCAAATCTGAGCCATCGACACTTGTTGGCGCACTGCCCATGGCGTACTAACTCCTCTGGTAGAGTGAGCCTTGAGATATCGAGGTGGAACCTTGTGTTTCAACTCATAGGCCCGGATAATGACCTGACGAATCCACCTAGAGATTGTAGAACTAGCTGCTGCCTGTTCTTTCTTAGGACCCTCAGGCAGAACAAAAAAAAAAAGTCAGACTTCCGAAAAGGAGCTGACATATCCAAATAAACCTTGATAGCTCTCACCACATCCAGTGAATGGAGCAATCTTTCCTCCTTAGACTTAGGGTTAGGAAAGAAGGAAGGTAAAATGATATCCTGATTTAAGTGAAAACTGGAAACCACCTTGGGTAAAAAATCCGGACGGGGCCGCATTACCACCTTGTCCTGATGAACAAACAGAAAGGGTTTCTCACAAGAAAGGGCGGCCAACTCAGAGACCCTTCTTGCTGAGGTTATAGCCACCAAAAAGACTAATTTCCTAGTCAGTAGGATCAAAGGAATACGCTTAATAGGCTCAAAGGGTTGACTCTATAGAGTTGAAAGCACTAAGTTCAAGTCCCATGGGCACAAGGGCGGTTTAATTGGTGGTCTTAAACGTAGTACTCCCTTGATAAAGGTTCGTACTAAAGAATGAGACGCGATTGGCCTCTGGAAAAAAACGATAAGGCCGAAATTTGTCCCTTAATGATTCCTAAGGATAAGTTTATAAGTCAATTCCTGCTTGCAGAAAGGCAAGAACCCTTCCAATTGTATACTTGCGAGGGTGCCATCTTCTCTTTTCACACCATGAGATGTATGACTTCCAGACTCTATGGTAAATTTTTCTAGACACTGGCTTTCTAGCATTTATCAAAGTAGCCAGAACAGAACCACTGATACCACGGTCTCTTAGTACTTTGGTCTCAATAGCCATGCCATCAAATTCAGCGACCGTAAAGAAGGATGG
Source organism: Lithobates septentrionalis (assembly GCA_037952835.1). Classification (NCBI taxonomy): domain Eukaryota; kingdom Metazoa; phylum Chordata; class Amphibia; order Anura; family Ranidae; genus Lithobates; species Lithobates septentrionalis. The sequence continues at coordinate 1,886,492 of JBBDGP010001009.1, forward strand.
TATATGGGACCTTGGGACAGCAGGTCTGGGCGTAATGGAAGACACAATGGGTCCCCTACCGCCAATCTCACAATCTGTGAGTACCAAGACCTCCTTGGCCATCATGGGGCCACCAGAATTACTGTTTTCTGCTCCACCTGTATCCTGCGTAACAGGTGCGGCTGCAACTTTATTGGAGGAAAGGGGTAAATGAGAGAATACCGATCCCAGGGAACCACCAATGCATCCATCCCCATGGCAAGTGGATCCCTGGTTCTGGACACAAAGCTGTCCACCTTGGCATTGAACCTGGATGCCAGGAGATCCACCTCTGGCATCCCAACGCTGGCATATTTGAAGGAAAACTTTGGGGTGAAGGGACCATTCCCCTGGTAACAACTGCTGACGACTTAGGTAGTCTGCCTGCCAATTGTCCACCCCCGGAATATAGACTGCCGACAGAGATGGCACGTGTCTCTCTGCCCAAGTTAGAATATGATTTATTTCCTTTTGGGCTGCCAAGCTCCGGGTACCCCCTTGGTGGTTGATGTATGCCACCACTGTGGAATTGTCGGGCTGGACCGGAGACCCCCGCAGCCTGGCCGTCCAGAATACGAGGGCCAAGTGAGCTGCTCGAATTTCCAACAGATTGATCGGCAAGGTTTTTTCTTCCTGGGACCATTTTCCCTGTACGGAGGCCTCTTCCAATACTGCTCCCCAGCCGAGACGACTGGCGTCTGAAGTTACCACCTTCCAAGTTACTGGTGGAAAGAACTTCCCATTTTTTAAGTTGCTGGTCTTTGACCACCAAGAGAGGTCCTGTTTTACCCTTGGGGATAGAGACATTGGATGATCCAAGGCTAGGACAGACTTGTCCCAAGCCTCTAGGATTGTTCTCTGGAACAACCTGGAGTGAAACTGCGCATAAGGAACTGCGCTGAACGATGACACCATCTTCCCCAGCAGTCTCATGCACAATCGAATTGAGAGTCTTTCTACCCTCTTGACTTTCCTGACCAGCTCTACTATTGAGCTGACCTTCAAGGGGGGTAAAAACTTTCCTGGGTCGTATCCAGGATCAAGCCTAGATATGTTAGGATTTGAACTGGATGAAGAGCTGATTTGTCCATATTCAGAATCCAACCTAGGCATCTCAGAACATGAACTGTAGTTGAAACGTTCTCTAACAGGGTGGAATAGGACTGGTCCTTCAACAGATGGTCGTCCAGATATCCCATCACCGATATCTTTTGGGACCTTAGAGAAGCCAATACCTTTGTGAAGACTCGAGGGGCCGTAGCCAGACCGAACTGTAGTGCTACAAATTGGAAATGACACCCCTCTACTGAGAAACGTAGAAACCTTTAATGTTGGCCAAAAATCGGCACATACAGGTATGCATCCTTGATGTCTATGGATGCTAAAAAGTCCCCTTTTCTTAGAGATGCCATTACTGAACGAACCGATTCCATCCGGAAGGTTCGTACTTTTAGAAAGGAATTGAGAGATTTAAGATCCAGAATGGGCCTTACTTCCCCATTTGGCTTCGGCACTGTGAATAGGTTTGAATAAAACCCCTTGAACTTTTCTTTGTGCGGAACCTTGACAATCACCCCCTGCCTTTTTAGCTGTTCTAAGGCTAGGAATAGGCTTTTCTTTTTCTCTAGATCCAAAGGAACTCTTGATCTCAGAAACTGATTTGGGGGAAAATCTCGGAACTCTATTTTGTAGCCTTGCTTTATAGTGGAAATAACCCACTTGTCCTGTACCAACCCTGCCCAAGCATCTGCGAACTGCTGCAGTCTGCCCCCCACTTGTAATAGTGGGGGCGCCCCTTCACAAGGAAGACTTGGCATTGGCCTTATTCGGCTTCTGAGTCCAAGTTCTTTTCTGACCTTGCGGTCTTTTAGAGGCAGGTGGTTTAGGCCATCGATGCTTCTTGGGAGAAGATGCGCCTGGCCCAGGAGCGTTCGGAATTTTAAAGGAAGGCTGCTTATTCCTTCTTTTGACAGGAAGAAAGGAGCTCTTCCCGCCTGAGATTTTTTGGATACACTTATCCAGATCTTCTCCAAACAAATGTTCCCCATGAAAGGGAAAAGCCGCGAGTAGCCTCTTGCATGGCATCTTGGCTGACCAGTTCTTTAGCCACAAAACTCTCCGCATATGTATTGCGAGTAGCAAAAAGCGAGACATCTGCTGGACTGAGTCTTTTAATGCGTCTACTGCAAAACAAAGCGCGAGGAAGTTCTGTTAATTCATCAGAATATTCCTCCTGAACAGGTAGGTTCCTGACCAGTCTTTTAAAACGGTCCTTCAGGGATTGACAGATCCCAATAGCCGCAACAGCTGGTTGTACTGCTGATCTGGCCACCGCAAAGGAGGCCCTTAGCAAGGATTCCAGCTTTTTTATCCGCTGGATCTTTAAATCCTTGGGCATTATCCACTGGACAGGTTAAGCTTTTATTTACTGAAGAAATCAGCATCCACTAAAGGCGTATCCCACCTTTTTTGGAACTTTTCCTCCATCGGGTACAAAAAAGAAAACCTTTTAGGAGGTAAGTATATTCTGTCCCTGATGTTTCCAATCAGCGTAAATCAACTGCTCCAATAATGGATGCACAAAAAACGCCTGAGAACCTTGCTGAGGTCGCAGAACAGGAAAGTTCTGGCCCTTGTACAGGGGGCAACTTGAAACCTGCTCTCACCATTTCGGTTAAAGACTGGATAAACAGTTTTTGGGATTGTGAAGCTGACAACGGTTCCTCAGAACCTGAGTCCCCCCCGCCACCTCCTCAAAATCCTCTGCCCATTCAGGATCCAAATCACAAGGACCCAATTGGCTAAGGGAGTCCTGGTGCTCAAGTGACTCAGCACTGGGACCAGGCACAGGAGAGGGAGATCTATTTAGTTTCTTCCCTCCCTGTGTTACTGAGGCAATCATACCCGCTATTTTGCCTTCAAGACCAGCGAGAGCTGACTTTAAGTCATCCTTAGTAACATAAGCCGAAGCAGGGATATTGGTGGTGGCCACAACTCCTGACAAATGCAATGGCTCAGCCCCGCCAAATGTTGCAGGTCTTTCAGGGGAGACAGGTGCTGCAGTAGCCCTGTTCCCTACACCTCGTTTTCTGGAAGACATCGCTTACAGGTTTTTTTTGAGGCAATTCACTGTGCTATATGTTGCGTCAAAGCCAATACTATAGCCTCCTTACAAAGTTTGCAAATGCCCAACTCACGTGCCCAGCTCTGTGTCCCACTGCGATCGGCTCCTGGCTCCTCTGAGACAACAGAACAGCACTGACACACGCAGGCGTCTGACTTCCCTATACGTGCGTGCGCCGTCACGTGACGCACGCATGCCTGGGACTTACTGCACATGCCCACGGGAAACACGCGGCCGCGATGCCGCCATCGCGCACGCTAGATCGTGCACAGGATGGAGCGGGCTGCTCACACACGCGCCACCTGCACGTGCGTGCTACCCGCGTGCACGCGCCCGCGACCCGTCCGCGCGGTCCCCAGCGGAACCTTTGTCTGAGTGCACCGCTCTCTGAACCTTCACAGTGGACACAAACAGACACCACAATCTGGCACAATCTGCATAACATTACTTGGAAAATAATGTAAAAAAGGAAGCGCTCACCGATACTCGCAGCAGGGCCTGAGATTGGGCCTATCTTCCCCCATCACCGCGGGTAACGCCACTGAGGACCTTCAGGGACCGGGTCCCCTTTTGTTTAGGGTCCACACCCCTGGACCTGTAAAGCACCCTTTAGGTTTCCTTGGGCAAATTAAAGACCAGGAATACCATATCACAAGGGTCCAGCTCTATAAAGGAAACATTACAGGCAAGACCCTGTTCTTGAACTAGGGCTCGGGTACCATCCACTTTAGCATGATATGCCATCCGAATGGATCCGATTATAACATCCTCACTGGGACATTATCTGAAGAAAGAGCTTTCACAGCCGTGACCATCACCTTCAAGACACTGACAAAAAACGAAGGTACTTCCTGTATGGGAGGGGTTATATGGGAGGAACCTTCTTACTATTGGTTGCCAGTGTCCAATCACCTAAAGGTAGCATATAAACCCAGATAGTCATTACTATGGTGCTCTGTGTCCCGTGATATACGATAAAGAAAAAAACATTTTTTAACTTGTAAACAACAAATCTCAGAAAGAAGCTCGGTCCTTAATTGGTTAAGTGACAATTGCTCGGTCATGCAATGCTGTACCCATATGAAAGTTATTACATTTTTTTCACACAAATAGAGCTTTCTTTTGGTGGTATTTGATCACCACTGTTATTTTTTTATTATATAAATTAAAAAAAAGACTGACCATTTAAAAAAAAAAAAAAAAAAAAAAAAAAAAGCACACAATGTTTTTTTAACTTTTTTTTTTACTTTCTGCTATAAAAACAGATCAAATAAAATTCAATAAAAAAAAAAAAAATCAAATCCTAATCAAATAGCGGGATGGTGGGCAATCTGACACTAACTGACACTTTGTGGGAACGAATTGCAACTGACATCACCAGTGACATTATTACAGTGATCAGTGCTAATAATATACACTATCACATGTTTGTGTGCTGCTTTAATTGGGGATCTAGTTGTTTTAAAGGAAGTAAGAAAACAACGAGATCCCATCACTGAACACAGCTCTGTGCCGTTTACACTCACAGAGCTGAGTTCTGTGAAGCTCAGAGCTGATGGCTGGCTGCCGGCAAACAATCACTGGCCGGGATCCGGTGATCGGCATGTGCGATGACGAATCGCGGAGGGGGGGGGGGGAGCTGCGAACACCCCTTACCCGGAGATGCAGAAACATGCAAGCGATTCTGCGCAGCCAGCCCGCACTGTCGCAGTAAATGTACAGTGCAAGGTCGGCAAATGGTTATATTGTTCTTTATGTGCTAGAAGGAGATACAAAGGTTGCAAATCTAGCCGCTTGTGAGATTGGCAACCCTTCTCTGCATAGTAAGGAGGTCCCTGTAAAACATTGCTTTGCCAAAAGAAACTGTTTTTTCTGAAGCTGCAAAGCTGGCATGTGTTGTGGCAAAGGCTCCTAAAAGGAGAAGTCATTTTGTTGGTGATTCAAATTGTAAGAGGTGTTTCTTAGTCACACGGACGTGTCAAAGGAAGTTAGGAGTTTACCTGGTACTACTGTTAGGAGAGAGTAGGGTTGTCCCGATACCACTTTTTTAAGACAGAGTACAAGTACTGATACTTTTTTTTAAGTACTCGCTGATACCGATACTTTTTTTATGTCATGTGACAGATTTCAAAGCACAATACAGATTAGGAGGCACTGATTAAGCAGCACTGATGAGCACAGATAGGATTAGGTGGCACTGATGAGCAATGACTGATGGCGGGCACTGATAGGAGGCACTTATGGGCATTGGGCACTGATAGGTGGCATTTATGGGCACTGATGGGCAGGCACTGAAATGCCATGAGGAAAGGCTGCCTGCGACGGCCCATCTTGGTACTCCTTGCACTTGGCCGCATAAAAGCAGCAGCGGCCATCTTGTTACATCCAGCCTGAACTATATGGGCTTGGCTGGGTGTAACAAGATGTCCGCTGCTTGCTTACTGCGGCCGAGTGCAGGGTGTAGCAAGATGGGCATCGGGATGTCCAACCGCTGACGTCGTCACGAAGCGTCACTTTCGTTGTTCCGCCCACTGTCTTCCGGTTGTGCCGGGTCGCTTTATTTATCTCTCCCAGGTATCGGATCTGGCATCGGGAGCATTTGTGCGAGTACAAGTACCCGCGCAAATGCTCAGTATCGGGACAACCCTAGAAGAGAGAAAAGGCGCATTTTAAAGATGGGCAAAAAAGCTAGTGAAGAGTGCAATGTTGATGTTGTGCACATTGGCACAAATGACTTGTCTCAGAAAGACGTAAGTTTTGCACAGAAGGACTTTGGGCCAGGATCTTCAACAGTTAGGGTGTACTCTTACATTTTCAGAGGTCTTTCCTGTTCATAATAGACAACAAGGGAAAGTACTTTGTGTATCAGAGGTATACTTGGTTAAAGGATTGTTGCAAAGCTGAAGGTTTTATTTAGGTTAATCATGATGCTAGCAGGTGGTCTGATATTAAGCTGTACAAAAGATATGGTCTGCATCCCTCACACAAGGACACTGAGCTTCTTGGTATGGAATTTAGGAGTTTTTTGGGCAAGAATTTAAACTGAGAAATGGGGGTAGAAATGGAATTGAAGAGTAGCATTTCTGCCCCCAGCAGGTTGAAACAAATGAGAGGGTTTGTGTTGCTAAGGACTGTAGTATACAGACCCCCAGGACAGACTGAAGATTATGATAACTTGCTGATTAAGAGATCACTCAAATGGAAATGAAGGGAGAGGTTTTGATTTTGGGTGACTTCAACATGCCTGACATTAAGTGGAATTCTCAAACTGCTATTCCAACAGGAGCAGACTTGATGGACCACTTTTTTCTTGCCTCTCTATTCTAGGTTTCTAGGGAGAACACAAGCGTGAAAGGGGCACTTCCTTATCATGTATGTATATATACATACATACATACACACACTTGCTTGAGGTGATTGTAGCCCTATTAGTGCACTTGCTACAGAAACAATTGAGTACAGTCCATGATACTTTTTTTATTTGCACGAATATACAATTTTTCAGGACAAGCTTTCGGGGTATGTCCCCTTCTTCAAGGCCAAGCAGTACTAATTCACAAAAGTTTTAGCAAAATGTTAAAAAAAAAAAAAAAGAAGAATCTGAGGGAAAGAAAAAAATAAACAAACAAAACAAGAAGTACCTTGAAAAAGTATTCATACCCCCTTGACATTTTCCACAATTTGTCATGTATTTTATTGGGATTTTAGGTGATAGACCAATACAAAGTGGCACGTAATTTTGAAGTGGAAAGAAAATGATAAACGGTTTTCAATTTTTATTTTTACAATTAAATATCTGAAAAGTGTGGCGTGCATTTGTATTCAGCCCCCTTTACTCTGATACCCCTAACTAAAATCTAGTGGAACCAATTGCCTTCAGAAGTCACTTTATTAGTAAATAGAGTCCACCTGTGTGTAATTTAATCTCAGTATAAATACAGCTGTTTTATGAAGCCCTCAAAAGGTGTGTTAGAGAACCTTAGTGAACAAACAGAATCATGAAGGCCAAGGAACACACCAGACAGGTCAGGGATAAAGTTGTGAGGAAGTTTAAAGCAGGGTTAGGTTATAAAAAAAAAATATCCCAAACTTTCAACATCTCAAGCAGCACCATTCATTCAATCCATCATCCGAAAATGGAAAGAGTATGGCACAACTGCAAACCTACCAAGACATGGCCATCCACCTAAACGGACAAGCCGGGCAAGGAGATCATTCATCAGAGAAGCAGCCAAGAGGCCCATGGTAACTCTGGAGGAGCTGCAGAGATCCACAGCTCAGGTGGGAGAATCTGCCTACAGGACAACTATTAGTCGTGCACTACACAAATCTTGCCTTTATGGAAGAGTGGGAAGAAGAAATCCATTGTTGAAAGAAAGCCATAAGAAGTTCAGTTTGCATGAAGCCATGTGGAAGAAGGTGCTCTGGTCAGATGAGATCAAAATGGAACCTTTTGGCCTAAAAGCAAAAACATTATGTGTGGCGGAAAACCAACACTGCACATCAACCTGAATACATCCCCACTGTGTAACATGGTGGTGGCAGGGGATGCTTTTCTTCAGCACGGACAGGGAAGCTGGTCAGAGTTGATAGGAAGATGAATAGAGCCAAATACTGAGCAATCTAATGCCGCATACACACGGTCGGACATTCTGGCATACTTGGTCCGGCGGACCAGAGTGTGCCGGACAATCCGCCCGTGTGTGGGCTCCGGCGGACTTTTTCCCAAAAGCCCGCCGGACCTAGGATTTGAAACAAGTTTTAAATCTTTCCGTCGGACTCAGTTTTGGGCGGAAAGTCCGCTCGTCTGTGTGCTGGTCCGACAGAAAGCCCGCTCGTGTGTATGCTGGTCCAACGGACCAGATACGACGCGAGGGCAGGGTATTGCATTTCGCGCTGGCTGCAATAGGAAAAACAAAATTTCCTATTGCGGCGAGCGCGGGGCATACCAGGCCCTTAGGTCTAGTATGGATTATAAGGGGAACCCCCCTACGCCGAAAAAAACCGGCGTGGGGTCCCCCCTAAGATCTATACCAGACCCCGATCCGAGCACGCAGCCTGGCCGGTCAGGAAAGGGGGTGGTGACGAGCAAGCGCCCCCCCCCCCCCTCCTGAACCGTACCAGGCCGCATGCCCTCAACATGGGGGGTGGGTGCTTTGGGGGAGGGGGGCGCCCTGCGGGGCCCCCCCCAAAGCACCTTGTCCCCATGTTGATGAGGACAAGGGCCTCTTCCCGACAACCCTGGCCGTTGGTTGTCGGGGTCTGCGGGCGGGGGGCTTATCGGAATCTGGGAGCCCCCTATAATAAGAGGGCCCCCAGATCCCGGCCCCCCACCCTATGTGAATGAGTATGGGGTACATGGTACCCCTACCCATTCACCCAGGGAAAAAGTGTAAATAATAAAACACTACACATGTTTTTAAAATATTTTATCAAACAGCTCCGGGGGGGGGGGGGGGATCTTCCTCCGGCTTCGGGGGTCTTCTTCCGGCTTCGGGGGTCCCTCCGGTTCATCTTCTCCCGGCGTCCGGTTGGTTCTTGTCCGCTTTCTTCTCCTGGTGTTCCAGTTCTTCGGCCGGCTCCTCCACTGTCTTCAGGTAGCTCTCTTGCCAGCAGAGGTCCGGACTTCTGGGCTTCTTGGCTTCTCTTCTCTTCTCCAGATGTTGACACGACGCTCTCTCCGGCTGGACTGCTCTCTGAGGGCTGCGTTGTGACTTATATAGGCGGAGACCCCGCCCCCTTTTGATTTTACAGTCCCTGGGCATGCTGGGACTGACGTTTTAGGGGGCGTGGTCACTGGGTGATGTTGACCACGCCCCCTAAAACGTCACAGTCCCAGCATGCCCAGGGACTGTGACATCAAAAGGGGGCGGGGTCTCCGCCTATATAAGTCACAACGCAGCCCTCAGAGAGCAGTCCAGCCGGAGAGAACGTCGTGTCAACATCTGGAGAAGAGAAGAGAAGCCAAGAAGCCCAGAAGACAAGAAGCCCCGAAGTCCGGACCTCTGCTGGCAAGAGAGCTACCTGAAGACAGTGGAGGAGCCGGCCGAAGAACTGGAACACCGGGAGAAGAGAGCGGAGAAGAACCAACCGGACGCCGGGAGAAGATGAACCGGAGGGACCCCCGAAGCCGGAAGAAGACTCCCGAAGCCGGAGGAAGATCCCCCCCCCCCGGAGCTGTTTAATAAAATATTTTAAAAACCTGTGTAGTACCCCATACTCATTCACATAGGGTGGGGGGCCGGGATCTGGGGGCCCTCTTATTATAGGGGGCTCCCAGATTCCGATAAGCCCCCCGCCCGCAGACCCCGACAACCAACGGCCAGGGTTGTCGGGAAGAGGCCCTTGTCCTCATCAACATGGGGACAAGGTGCTTTGGGGTGGGGGGGCCCCGCAGGGCGCCCCCCTCCCCCAAAGCACCCACCCCCCATGTTGAGGGCATGCGGTCTGGTACAGTTCAGGAGGGGGGGCGCTCGCTCGTCCCCACCCCCTTTCCTGACCGGCCAGGCTGCGTGCTCGGATCGGGGTCTGGTATGGATTTTAGGGGGGACCCCACGCCGTTTTTTTCGGCGTAGGGGGGACCCCACGCCGTTTTTTTCGGCGTAGGGGGGTTCCCCTTATAATCCATACCAGACCTAAGGGCCTGGTATGCCCCGCGACGGGGCTCGCAAGGTGTCAATCTCGCCGATAAAAGCGGCAAGATTGACATCCTTTTCTAGTCCCGTCGCACCTGAGTCACGTTCAAAATGAACGGACTTGTCCGTGTGTGGGCAAGTCCGTTCATTCTGAAAGTCCGTCGGAAAGACGGGCGGACTTAGCCCGCCGCAATAGTCCGGGCGTGTGTGGGCAAGTCCGTCCGTTTTAAAGTCCGGCGCACCTGGCGGACAAAGTCCGGCAAAAAGTGTGCCGGACCAAGTAGGACAGAAAGTCCGACTGTGTGTACGCGGCATTAGAAGAAAACCTGTTAGAGTCTGCAAAAGACTTGAGTGTGGCAGAGGTTAACTTTCCAGCAGGCCAATGAACCTAAACATACAGCCCAGAGCTACAATATTCATGTGTTAGATTGACCCAGTCAAAGTCCAGACCTAAATCCAATTGAGAATCTGTGGCAAGACTTGAAAATTGCTGTTCACAGACGCTCTCTATCCAATCTGACAGAGCTTTAAAAAAAAAATAAAAACTCTAGATGTGCAAAGCTGGTAGAGACATACCCAAAAAGACTTGCAGCTGTAAATGCAGTGAAAGGTGGTTCTACAAAAGTATTGACTCAGGGGGCTGAATACAAATGTACACCACACTTTTCACATATTTATTTGTAAAAAAATTAAAAAAATAAATTTATCATTTTCCTTCCACTTCACAATTATGTGACACTTTGTGTTGTTCTTTACATAAAATCCCAATAAAATACAGTAAAACCTTGGTTTCCAAGCATAACTCAATCCAGAAGCATGCTTGTAATCAAAAGCACTCTTATATCAAAGCAAATTTTCCCATAAAAAATAATGGAAACTCAGATAATTTTTATATGAATAAATGGTTGTGGAACAAATTATCAAAATATGAGCAAAAGCTCATATTAACACTGTACAGTACTGTAGTAGGAATACTGTACTGTACCTCTGTTGAGAAAAAAAAAAAAAAGAATCAGTTTTTTTTTTTTTAACATTAAAAGAATTAGACTCACAATGTTAAGGAGTCTGGAGCTCATACATGTAAAGCTGCTGTGTAGTGCACAGTAAAGCCGCTGGTGTACCATATACAGTGCTATATGTGGCCAGAGGTTCGGGGGCAATGGTGGCTCCCAACGCTTCCTGGAGAACTCAGAGACACTCGTGAACTGCTGACATCACTTCCGGGTGCTCCGAACACACGTTACCCCCGCCCCACCCAGCTGGAATTGTCTCTGGGTGTCTGACAGCTTTACTGTACATATACACAGTGGCTTTACATGGATGAACACCAGACTCCTTAACATTGTGAGTGTAATTCTTTTGTTTCTAGAGTAGAACTACTGCTCGTATAGCAAGACAAAAAAAAAAAACAATTAAAAAAAAAGTTGCTAGTCTTTCAAAACGCTTGTATACTGCATTACTTGTAAACCAAGATATTACTGTACATTTAAAATTTCAAGGGGTGTGAATACTTTTAAAGGCACTGTACACTAAAATTTAGATATGGGTTTTCTTACTCATTATCCAACAGTTTTACAACCTCTTCTGTGACTTTCACCCCCCCCCCCCAGTCTATAGCTTTCCCTCAGTCTTATCTCACTAACTAGGCTAGTTTTATTACCATTGGCGTGTACATTTGTTTGTGTGTTTGTTTTTCCTATTTTTCCCTTTCCTTAAGAGCCCATTCACACAGGGACGACTTGTCAGGCGACCTAGTCGCCTGACAAGTCGCCTCCCGTTCTGTACAATGGAACCGTTCTAATCGGAGCGACGCAAGTCGCTCCGACTTAGAAAAAGGTTCCTGTACGACTTTGAGGGCGACTTGGGGCGACTTGCATAGACTTCTATACAGAAGTCGTTTTGCAAGTAGCCGCGGAAGTCGTTTGCAGGTCGCCTCGCTGAGGCGACCTGCAAGTCGTGTTGCCCCTGTGTGAATGGGCTCTTAGATATTGTCTTTTTTATGTAAAGTGATTGTAAAGGATTGTTTTTTATTTTTTAAAAATAACAAACGTCATACTTGCCTTCATTGTGCAGCTCGTTTTGCACAGAGTGACCCCGAACATCCTCTTCTGGGGTCCCCCGGCCGCTCTCGTGGCTCCTCCCCGCATCAGATAACCCCATAGGAGAAGCGCTCTCCCGAAGGGGTTACCTTGTGGACGCGCTCCCGAGTCCAGCATTTGCATTCACAGACACGAATGCCAGACTCGGCCCCGCCCCCCAGCACCCGCGTTATTGGATTTGATTGACAGCAGCGGGAGCAAATGGCTGTGCTGCTATCAATCTATCCAATCAAGGAGCAAGTTGCATATTGCTGGCTCCTACATTTTGGATCATAGTTCTGGTGGAGATTTTTCCAGGCCTGGGCTAAAAGCCAAAAAAATTAAAGTAGAACTGTAGGCAAAACTCCCCCCCCCCCCCCATATTGGATAACGTAAGAGAGTGTTATAACCACTGTTAGATTTTTTTTTTTTCACCATCTGTGTCCCATTGCAGATATTTCTCTTCACTTCCTGTCCCATAGCCAAACAGGAAGTGGAGAGGAAATCTTTCACTTCCAATGATAATGGCAAACAGTACAAGAAAAGAGGGTGAAAAAGAGTGTGAATCTCCCTAACGGGGGCACAGACAGCAGTAAAGACTTACAGGTATTCTAATCCCTCTCCACTCAGTCCAGAACTAAAAACAAAAAAAAACAAAAAAAGGTTTTGCCTTTAGTTGTACTTTAGCCACTTCCCGCCCGACCTATAGCAGAATGACGGCTGGGCGGTGGTTCAGTTATCCTGAGTGGGCGTCATATGACGTCATTCAGGATAACAGCCGCCGCGGACCCGTGGGGGCACGCATCGCGGCGATTGGTGGTGCGGTGTGTCAGTCACACCGCTACACCGATCTCGGTAAAGAGCCTCCAACGGAGGTGATCGGCTTTTCCTCACTCCTGTCTGACAGACGAGAGTAGAGGAGAGCCGATCGGCGGCTCTCCTGACGGGGGGGGGGTCTGTGCTGATTATTTATCAGCGCAGCCCCCTCACGGATGCCCACCCAGGACCACCATCATGCCGCCCAGGACCACCAGGGAAGGGGGCAACATATGGATGGCCAGGTATGTACACCATGGCCATCCACATATGAAAAAATTTGCACAATACATGCCAATCAGTGCCCACAAATGGGCACTGACTGGCAACATTATGGTCCAGCTAAAAAAAAAAAGTGATGCCCAGTAATGCCACACATCAGTGTCATCAGTGCCACCCATCAGTGTCATCAGTGCCACCTCTCAGTGCCCAGCAGTGCCCACCTATCAATGACCATCAGTGCCCATCTTGCCACCTATCAGTGCTACCCATAAGTACCCATCAGTGCCGCCTATGAGTGCGCATCAGTGCTGCCTATGAGTGCGCATCAGTGCCGCCTATGAGTGCCGCCCATCAGTGCCCATCATCAGTGCCACCTCATCGGTGCCGCCTTATCAGTGCCCATCAGTGCAGCCATATCAGTGCCCGTCATTGAAGAAGAAAACTTACTTATTTACAAAAAAATTTAACAGAAACAAAGAAAAACATAATTCTTTTTAAATTTTCGGTCTTTCTTTATTTGTTGCGCAAAAAGTAAAAATCGCAGAGGTGATCAAATACCACCAAAAGAAAGCTCTATTTGTGGGAACAAAATGATAAAAAAAATTTGTATGGGTACAGTGTAGCATGACCGCGCTATTGTCATTTAAATTGCGACAGAGCTGAAAGCTGAAATTGGCTTGGGCAGGAAGGTGCGTAAGTGCCTAGTATTGAAGTGGTTAATTTGTTTATGTTATGCAGTCTTGCTGAGAGATACTAGAGGGGCAACAGACATGTCAGTATGTAAATCATATAGAAAAAAGAAACACCATACCCTGACCAGTCTGACACCGCCGCCCACTCTCAAAGGAAAAGAGATTAGAGTCATATCCATAGCGACGAAGACAGAGGTATGGCCATCTCACAGCATCCCGCTTGCGGGTGTGTAGGACCAGCTCGGTCTGTGTTAGTTCCATGATACCAGAACCCAGCTCTGTCCCCTCATCGTCCACGTTGGTGACCTGAAACAAGATTTCAACACATCACATATTTTGCAAAACAGAAACTCTAAATCAATATGACTACCATACTTGCTATATAACAAAATCATATATTTAATGAATTCAGACCAGAACATAGTTTAAAAAAATTGTTACACAGTGTTCCATGGCACTTTGTAGCAAGATCTAAGGCAGGTCATATATTAAGCAGTTTTCTTTCCTTCAACCATAGGTTGAAGGAAAGAAAATTGCTTGATTCCCCCATCAAGACAGATCGTGTTAATGGGGGAAATCTCATCCATGGAGCTATTGCATTCTGACAGCGAGAGTTTTCCCAGCCATCAGAATGCGATTACTGCTTGAGGCTATAAATGCCGGCAGTGACTGAACGAAAAAAACAACCCAACAGGCTGGTTGTACTGAAGATTCATAAATCAACTTACAACCAGTCTGCCCATACATTAGAGCTGCACGATTCTGGCTAAAAGGAGAATCACGTTTTTTTTTGCTTAGAGTAAAGTAGAGTAAAAAGATCACGATTTGCGGCGCAACATCATCTTTCACATTATACAAAAAAAAAAAAAAACACACACAGGGGCTAATGTTACCGTTGAGTATTTTTTTTTATTCATTAACCACTTAAGGACTAGCCTCGTTTTGGATTTTAGGTGTTTACATGTTTAAAACAGGTTTTTCTGCTAGAAAATTACTTAGAACCCCCAAACATTATATATGGTTTTTCTTCTAACACCCTAGAGAATAAAATGGCGGTCATTGCAATACTTTTTTTTGCACCGTATCTGCGCAGCGGTCTTAAAAGCGCACTTTTTTTGGAAAAAATTCACTTTTTTGAATAAAAAAAATAAGACAACAGTAAAGTTAGCCCAATTTTTTTTTTTATATTGTGAAATATAATGTTACGCCAAGTAAATTGATACCCAACATGTCACACTTGAAAATTGCGCCCGCTCGTGGAATGGCGTCAAACTTTTACCCTCAAAAATCTCCATAGGCGACGTTTAAAAAAATTCTACAGGTTGCATATTTTGCGTTACAGAGGAGGTCTAAGGCTAGAATTATTGCTCTCGCTCTACCGGTCGCTTCGATACCTCACGTGTGGTTTGACCACCGTTTTCATATGCGGGCGCTACTCGCGTATGCGTTCGCTTCTGCGCGCGAGCTCGTCGGGACAGGGGGGTTTTAAAAAAAAAAATTTTTATTTTTATTATTTTACAATATTTTATTTATTTTTACACTGTTTTTTTTAAAAAATGGTGTCACTTTTATTCCTATTACAAGGAATGTAAACATCCCTTGTAATAGAAAAAAGCATGGCAGGACCTCTTAAATATGAGATCTGGTGTCAAAAAGACCTCAGATCTCATATTTACACTAAAATGCAATAAAAAAAAAAAAATTAAAAAAAAGTCATTTAGAAAAATGACATTTGAAAAAATATGCCTTCAGGGTCGGTTCACACTGGGGCAACACGACTTTAGCGCGACTTTGTACCGCGACTTCAACGCGGCTTCAGCGCGACTTCAGCGCAACTTCAGCAAATTACAAGGCGACTTGAAGTCGCCTCCATGACAGGCGACTTCGCCTGTGGCCAATCACGGGGCAATCAGCTCTCTGGGAGGGAGGGGGGAGGGAGGGGTTTTCCCTGCAAAGTCGCTTGACTTTACAGAGAGATCCGACTTGGAGGCGACTTCCATTGATTTCTATGGTACAGGTCGCCTACCAAGTCGGATCAAAGTAGTACAGGGAGTACGCTCTGAAGTCGGAGCGACTTCAGTAGCGTCTATTAAGACGCTAGCGTTCACTCCCATCGAAACTATTTCTGGGGCGACTTGAGGGCGTACAAGTCGGATCCCAAGTCGCCCCAGTGTGAACCGAGCCTCAAGAGGCGTGGACGGAAGTGACGTTTTGACGTCGCTTCCGCCCACCAGTGTCATGGAGACGAGTGAGCGCCATCTTAGCCTCACTCGTCTCCAGACACACCACACAGAAGGACGCGATCGCCTCCGCCGCTACCGGCGGCTCCGTCAAGCGGCGGAGGGCACCGGATCGCGGTGGGAGGGGGGGCCCCTCTCCCGCCACCGATAAAAGTGATCTCGCGGCGAATCCGCCGCAGGGACCACTTTTATCTGAAAGCCGGCCGAAAACGGGGATACCGGGGTTATGGCAGCTAGCTGCTGCCATAACAACGATATCCCCGTTCAAAGTTTGGACGTATATAGTCTTGCGGCGGTCTTGAAGTGGTTAAAGTGTATTTTTAAAAAAATAAAATAATTTGAAAGAACGCTGCGCAAATACAGTGTGACATAAAATATTGCAACAACCGCCATTCTATTCTCTAGGGTCTCTGCTAAAGGGGAATCAGGAAGAGAAAATTCTAACAGGACGTGCACTTTCTAAACAGTATACTGTATAAAGCTGAAGACCGCAGATATACATGTAAAAAGTCTCACTCTGTGTGTCTCATAGAAACTTAGAACAGGGCTCGGGAGCAGGCACGCATGCGTGCCCCCACATAACAAGTGGGTTGTTCTGGGGGCACTAGGGGGGGGGGGGGGGGGGGGTTTAGTCAGAAGCACCTGTGGGAGACCCAAAAAAAAAGTGGATCAAATTTTCTCTGTGAAAACCCATTGCACAGAGCAGGTAAGTATAAAATGTTGTGTATAGAGTGGGGAGGGATTAAAACACCTGTCAGGTTTTTATTGCTGTCTGTGCCCCTTGTAAATAAATTCATTGATTTATCCCGTTTACAGCTACCATCAAAAGTGAAGGTGAAAGAAAATCCCAAATTTTGGGTTGCCCCCAGGACAGCAAGACCCCTTTCACACTGACAGCACCCGCCGAGCTGCACTTTAGCGCTGTTTTAGCAGCGCTTTTCAGCCTCTAGCGGGGCGGTTTTAATCCCAGAACAAGGGTTAAGAACTCCCATTTTGCAGTGCTTTTAACCACTGGGCACTCAAACCCCCTTAATAACCAGACCAATTTTCAGCTTTTGGTGCTCTCACATTTTGAATGACAATTACTCAGTCAGCCAACACTGTATCTATATGAAATTTTTGTCCTTTTTTTCAAACAAATAGAGCTTTCTTTTGGTGGTATTTAATCACCGCTGGGTTCTTTATTTTTTGCGCTATAAAAGAAAAAAGACCGAAAAATCTGTAAAAAAAAAATGCATTTTTCTTAGTTTCTGTTATAAAATGTTGCAAATTAGTAATTTTTCTTCATATATTTTGGCCAAAATTTATACCGCTACATATCTTTGGTAAAAATAACCCAAATCGGTGGATATTTGGTCTTTGTGAAAGTAATGCTGGCCATACACTATACAGAAAATCGGCCGAACCCCTTTTCGAAAAACGAACGTTCGACCGTGACCGCAAACGATCGTGCCATCATATAATGACCGATAATCTGTTCAGTGGACATGAATAAATAATTTTGTGTTCGTTTTTTTTACATATACCTAGTGCAGAAAGTTCGGACGGGAAACACATTAACCTTGCAATTTATCGTACGTTCGGCAGAAATTTTCCAAACATGCCGTTCGTTTTTTTTCCACAAAAACGTCACAAACGATTATCGATTTGTACCCACTAACTTGCCGAAAAATGAACGAAGTGTCCATTCGAACGATTTTTCGGCCGATTTTTCGTATAGTGTATGGCCAGCATTAGAGTCCAAAAGCTATGGTGCCAATCTCTGAAAATTGATCACACCTGAAGTACTGACGGCCTTTCTAATTTCTTGAGACCCTAGCATGCCAGAAAAGTACAAATACCCCCCAAATGACCCCTTTTTGGAAAGAAGACATTCCAAGGTATTTAGAAAGATGCATGGTGAGCTTTTTGAAGTTGTCATTTTTTCCCACAATTCTTTGCAAAATCAAGTTTGTTTTTTTTTCACAAAATTGTCATATTAGCAGGTTATTTCTCACACACAGCATATGCATACCACAAATTACACCCCAAAACACATTCTGCAATTACTCCAGAGTATGGCGATACCACATGTGAGACTTTTACACAGCTTGGCCACATACAGAGGCCCAACATGCCCGGAGCATCTTCAGGCGTTCTGGAGCACCCAGGCCAATTCTGACATTTCTCTCCTACATGTAAAAATCATCATTTATTAGCTAGAAAATTACATAGACCCCAAAACATAATATATTTTTTTTAGCAAAGACCCTAGAGAATACAATGGCGGTCATTGCAACTTTTTATCTCGCACGGTATTTGTGCAGCAATTTTTTGAACGCGTTTTTTTTGGGAAAAACAAAAACAAAAAAAACAGTAAAGTTAGCCCAATGTTTTTGCATAATATGAAAGATGAAGTTACGCCGAGTAAATAGATACCCAACATGTCACCTTTCAAAATTGCACGCGCTTGTGGAATGGCGTCAAACTTCGCTACTCAAAAATCCCCATAGGCGACGCTTTAAAAAATTTTACTGGTTACATGTTTTGAGTTACAGAGGAGGTCTAGGGCCAAAATTATTTCTCTTGCACCGATACCTCACATGTGTGGTTTGAACACCGTTTTCATATGTGGGCGGGACTTACGTATGCGTTCGCTTCTGCACGCGAGCACACAGGGACAGGGGCGCTTTAAAAAAATTTTTTTTTTTTTTATTGTTCATTTTACTTTATTTATTTTAGTTTGATGCTTTTTAAAAAAAAAAAAAAAAAAAAATTTGACCTCTTTTATTCCTATTACAAGAAATGTAAACATCCCTTGTAATAGGAATACGGCATGACAGGTCCTCTTTACAGTGAGATATGGGGTCAATAAGACCTCACATCTTAGCTGTAGGCTGGGAAGCCTGAAATAAAAAAAAAAAAAAAAAAAAGGATCCTGGCTTCGATCGTAGCAGTGAGTCGGTAGAAGCACCGGAGGGTGGCGGGAGGGGGGGGGGGGGACGTCCCCTCTCGCCTCCCGTAAGAACGATCAAGCAGTGGAACAGCCGCTATGATCGTTCTTATGGTGTAGGGAATCGCCGGCTAAAAAAGCTGATATCTGAATGATGGCTGTAGCTGCAGGCATCATTCAGATATCTCCACACAAAGTCAAGAACGTCATATGACAGCCGACAGCCGACGGGCGGGAAGTGGTTAAAAACGCATTTTTTTTTTTACACAAAGTTGTCCATTTATACAATATTTCTAACACATAGCATGTACATACCAAAAATGACACCCCAAAATAGATTCTCCTACTCCTCCTGAGTACGGCGATACCACATGTGTGAGACTTCCACAGCCTGGCCACATACAGGGGCCGAGTACAGCCGAGTATGGCTGAGCATGGCAGAGCATGGCAGAGTATGGCAGAGCATGGCAGAGTATGGCAGAGTATGGCCGAGCATGGCAGAGTATGGCCGAGCATGGCCGGGTATGGCAGAGCATGGCAGAGTATCACAGAGTATTGCAGAGTATGGCTGGGTATGGCTGGGCATGGCTGGGCATGGCGGGGTATGGCAGAGTATGGCGGGGTATGGCAGAGTATGGCGGGGTATGGCAGAGTATGGCGGGGTATGGCAGAGTATGGCGGGGTATGGCAGAGTATGGCGGGGTATGGCAGAGTATGGCGGGGTATGGCAGAGTATGGCGGGGTATGGCAGAGTATGGCGGGGTATGGCAGAGTATGGCGGGGTATGGCAGAGTATGGCGGGGTATGGCAGAGTATGGCGGGGTATGGCAGAGTATGGCAGAGTATGGCGGGGTATGGCAGAGTATGGCGGGGTATGGCAGAGTATGGCGGGGTATGGCAGAGTATGGCGGGGTATGGCAGAGTATGGCGGGGTATGGCAGAGTATGGCAGAGTATGGCGGGGTATGGCAGAGTATGGCGGGGTATGGCAGAGTATGGCGGGGTATGGCAGAGTATGGCGGGGTATGGCGGGGTATCGCAGAGTATGGCTGAGCATGGCTGGGTATGGCAGGGTATCGCCGAGTATGACGGGTATTGCAGAGTATTGCGGTGTATTGCAGAGTATTGCGGGGTATTGCAGAGTATTGCACAGTGTTGTGGGGTATTGCAGAGTATTGTACAGTGTTGTGGGGTATTGCAGAGTATTGCACAGTATTCTGGGGCATTGCAGAGCATTAGGGATGGCTGAGCATGGATGGATGGATGGCTGGATGTCACTGGTTAGCGCTGTGGGCACTACACATACAGCCCACAGCGCTACTGCCATCCATCCACCCCCCTCTCCGCTCACAGTGTACCGATCGGTACACAGGAGGGGAGGAGAGGAACCGGCGTCATGAGATGACGCCGGTTTGTTTACATGTGATCGCTCTGTCATTTGACGGAGCGATCACATGGTAAACGCCCGCGATCAGCGGCCATTTACAGGGATCCTCTGGACCCGGCGGTCACGGATGTGTTCAGGTGCGCGCCCGAGGGGGCGCGCGAGATGGGAATTCTCGGAAGACATCATATGACGTGATCCCAGAGTTAAGCTGCTGCCGTCATTCGGCTATGGGCCGGTTGTAAAGGGGTTAAAGCGCTTTTAAAAAGGCGCTTTAGAAGGGCTGCCCATTCACTGCAGTGGGCAGGGTGTTTTGTGAATAATACAGCACTCCCAAAAGATGCTGCTTGCAAGTGCACCGCCCGAGTGTGAAAAGTCACAGTGCTGTGAATGTGAGGCGGTTTTCAGGTGCTTAGCAGAGGCTATTTCTAGCCCTAAAGCGCCTGAAAACCGCCCAGTGTGAAAGGGGTCTTATAGAGGAGAAACCTTCCAATGGGGACACTAGGGGATTCACTCACTTTGAAAGGATTTCCTCTCACTTTCTGTCCAAGGGACAGGAAGTGAAGGAAAATCTCCCCAAATGGGACACAGAGGGCAAAAAATAAATAAAAAATAAATGTAATAATAATAAATGTAATAATAACAACAACAACAGGGGTTATAACCCCCTCTAATCTATCAAAAATGAAAAAAAGGAAAAAAAAAGGAAAATAAAAAAAGGTTTACTTTTTGATTCTACTTTAAATTAAGGTAGTTCGATGGATATCCGCATGCCTGTATTAATAAATATAATATAGAGCTTGTACTAGTAAGTGAGAGCGTGTTTTTCTCCAGAGCGGGACCAATTTATTGACAGGCCAGAAAATTCAACAAAAAGATAAAAAAATAAACAAAAAAAAAAAAAAAGGGAAGAGACAACTGTAATCAGGGTCCCTGATCTGTCATGAAAAAAGCAGCAAGTAATTTGTGTATGATCCAGCTACATAAATGCAACTATATAGTCCATTCATTCCAGACTTTGTATGCAGTATTGTGGCTATAAGTTCCACCACTAAAGTGTATAAAATGGTGGAATGGGGGCAACCCTGTCATTTTTCCCTGGTCTAGGGGAAAGGATACAAAGTCCACACAATGACAGCGAACGGTGTGTTTGAAATAGAACATTGAGTCTTTTCATGATTTTAGGGCCAAAGCCGAAACTCTGCAGGATTTTCCACAAGAAATCACACTCTACAGAGTTAAATGCTTTAACAGCATCTAAATGTATTACCACTCCAGGACCTACCTAATTATGGGTGGTTTGCAAGTTTATATAAAAAGGGAAAAAAAAAAAAAAAAAAAAAAAAAAAAAAAACCATGTTACAAACCCCAAAGTCCCAGAGCAAAAATCTCAAATTCCATCAGGAAGGGGAGGAGTTGCTGATACTAAAGCGCTAAGAAAGTGACATTCATATAGAACACATCAAGTGCTGGATGGCCATATTTTGCATGGGTTATATCAATTTGGGATTAAGACTTATCCGTTATTGTTCTATATATATTCTTTTGATGTATGTTCTATAGGGTTTCAGTATTACCATATGACATTAGAATTTTTTACCTAATGATACTTCTAGGTGGAGTGTTGAGTCTATGCCAGGGTATTTATATATGATTTGTGGTGGATATTTAGGGTGGTGTTTACCCAGGGATAAACCATGTCTAGATTGGATGTACTAAATAATCAATAACTTAGTTTAGGCAAAGGGATAGAATGTTCACATTTACCTGCAAGACAGATAGATCTATAGAGCTCTGGGTGATGCGGATACTTATTTGGTTTTGGAATTAATATAAAAATGAATGCTTCCTCCATTGAGATAGGCAGAGGGAAGCTTCAAATGTTGCTGTGTAAAGATTAAGTAGTTTCAGGGCTAGAAAATCAAGGTAAGTAGCATAAAATTCTATAAGTAGACCATCAGCGCCTGGTGATTTAGCTCTATCAAAGAGAGAGTAACTAGATGTTTAAAATTTCCTTTATTGTAAATTGTGTTTCTAACAATTAGGTTACATTTAATGGGTGTAAAGTGATATGTTGTAGGCAATGTGACATCAAGTGTAACAGTAACATAAATAATCTCATGTATTGAAAAGGCCATACATTAAAACAAAAGCAGATGTTCCTATTCTCTCCCGACTATACACAGCCAAACTAGTAGGAACTTTTTACTCAAATTATAATAGTAACTTAAAACAAAAACTATACAACTGAAAAAGAAGGAAGAGTAATAGCCTTATATGGGATATAAAGAAGAAAAACTGAGGTAAGGTAAATGAGTGATTCACTGCTGGGTCACAGCAAAAGGCTCCCAATCACACACTGTGTGTGTAAAATGCTACCTCATCATTTAACCTCTCTCAGTATACAATCAGCAATTCCAGAAGGTGCACAAGGAAACTGGGTAAATGCCAAACAGGATGTTAAAGTTCACATGCCTAAAGTCCAAGACTCCATGATACCAGCACAGTCAGGATAATCTAATAACTGCTTTATGCTGGTAGAATAGTCAGCTGTTATATATGCCCAAGCTAAGAGGTGGCCTGGGAGTCCCTGACTTAGCTAAATACTTTTATGCAGCACAACTAATCCATTTCCATTCTTTATCACCTCAACCCACTCGGATGAAATTGGAATCCTTTCTACATCCCACAAAACCAATTAGCCATTTAAATGTGGCTGAAATCAAAAGACAGGCTGGTTATGATGTGTCACATATTATCATTCATTACATTTGTGGGATAGATTAACAAAGCCTCACGGTTTTAAGTCCCCACATGCTCCCATGGTCTGCAACCCTGACCCTGATATATATAGCGACTGTCACTTTACTTTCCCTAGATGTTCTCCTTTTTCTTTGTAACAATTCCTCGGAAATTAAAACTGTTGGATATGTGACGGCACAACTACTGATAAGAACCCAGAAAGCTGCTCAAAATAGGTCTTCGTACCAAAACCAGTCTGAACTGACCAGATAGTGCTGAAATCTATTTTTTTTGCCAGTTACATGATGTAACCACCC
This sequence comes from Lithobates septentrionalis, assembly GCA_037952835.1. Lineage (NCBI taxonomy): Eukaryota > Metazoa > Chordata > Amphibia > Anura > Ranidae > Lithobates > Lithobates septentrionalis. The sequence continues at coordinate 1,909,691 of JBBDGP010001009.1, forward strand.
ATTTAACGGTTTCCTTGCTACTAAGAAGATATGAATGCTGATTGGACTAAACTATATGATCACACAAATTCAGTAGTAAGGGCAAACATAGGCAACATCTAGCACCACATCCCATATAATTTAACAGATTAAGGGAAAGAGGGGAAAAGGGGGTTGGAGAACCCCGGGACTTTTAAGGTGCTTATATATCACAAAGGATAGAGTAGGAAGACATATACAGTTTATCCATAAAAATAATTTTTATTACAATTAAAACAAATACATAGCAAAAAAGATTTTCACTAAAAAACAATATAAGGGTATCAAAAATACCACATCTAGAGGTGAGCAAGCAGTTGGAGGAATACCATTTGAATGAATACCACTCAATTAAATACCACTCTACATGTTTTGCTCATTTTGGAGCTTCCTCAAATGTTTTGGCATAGATTGTGGTATACTGTAGTTTGTAGAAAAGACAAAAATATATACAATTTTACTGTTGTGTTGAAACAATGCAAGATTTTTCAATGAAACAAATATACAATTCTTTACCAATATATAGATATGGATAAATAATTAATGTAATACAACAAAAAATTCATAATCTTACCAGGCTGCTGTATATACAGGATAAATTCTATTCGATAAACAATGCAAATAAATAGCACCAATGATATGGGAAGTTTCAACTACATCTCTCTCACATCAAAAGCTCCCGTCAATTTTTGGCCACAGAGGGATATATAAAATTGTGTATCCTTTATGAAAATGAAAAAATATAAACAACAAATCAGAGTCCATGTATGAAAAGGGCAACCACACTAGCCGTGATGTTGAAAAAAGTAAATAAAAAGGGTACCTTTAATAGAATCAAAGATCTATTGTGTTGAAGGCAGAACCACCTTGTTACAAATTTAAAAAGCCATAAATAATCAGTGTCCACTAGGGGGCCCTAATCCACCATCTGGGATTCATAAACATGAAAATCCAGAAGTTAAAATTAGACGGTGTTCCTGAGAAGCAATGTAAAAAATTGAAAAATGTTTCTCAAAATAAAAAGAAGCCCCAAGTCCAGTCTGTGTATGTGTCAAACACAGCTGTTTTTGACACATACACAAACTTACCAGTTTCACGAGGTCAAGCAGACAAGGGGTTTGAGGAGAGGCATACACTCTCCCCCTATGTGAGGAGCCTGCAGCAGAGGATAGCGGTGTATAAACCACGTTTTTATACCCTCCATCACCGATGCGGACGGGTAACAAGGAAGCCGGGGGCGTGGATGAATGGGGGGGAGTAAAAGCGTCATGGGCATGACGCTGGGAGTGTAATCGGCTGCCACTACGCATGCGCCAGATAGACTGTGCGCACGTGTCTCAGAGGCAGTCGAAGCCAAAAGGGGCCATCTTGGAAAAGGGGATAATTAAAACCAGTGTAGTAAATCAGGCATGTAGGACTGGCTGAAAATAAAACCACACAATTTCAAAGGGTAGAGCGAGGTCAGTACGCTGTAGTGTGTAGTCTATCCAAGAGGGCCCAATAGGAAAATATATGAATAGTAAGGCCTCCACCATCCTAGACAGCCCTGGGACTGACACCTAGAAAGGGCACACAGATGGATGGCGATTGATTACTCGCCCGCCACGTGAGTGCCCCTGGCGTCCGTGTGGACCAAGATTAAGCAGACAGGGATACCTGTGAGTGAGAGAGTTTATAAACGATAACTTCCATTTTTCATTTTTTCATTTTTTAGAAGAATTGCCTACAAATTTTAGAACGGCAGCCTGTAAGAATATGGCATGAGATAAGTGGGGGAAAAGGGGCAGCTAAATAAATAAATACAATGCAGCTAGAGTGCAATCAAGATAAAACAAAAAAGTAAATAAAAAGGAAAAGTAGATCCAGAGGGTCGGCCAGAATAGAGATATATCAGAAAGAGTTTACAAAAAAGGTTTGAAGCTGAATGCATCGTTTAGGCCTAGATGTTTTAAAGCCGATAACTCATGTATCCAGCGTGCCTCCTTTTGGAGAAGCACCTTGTCATAATCTCCCTCTGTCGCCAGGGGGGATGTGTTCCAGGGCGAAAAAATGCATATAACTGCTGTCAAAATGATGATGCAATCCAATGTGTCGACAGATAGGGGTCTCCATTAGTTTTTTGTGTATCAATGAAACATGATCCCTTATTCGGCAGAAGAAAGGTCGCTTTGTTTTGCCAATGTAAAACATCTGGCATTTACATTGCATGATGTATACAATGCCTATTGATTGACATGTTACCGAGAAGTTAGGTCTATAGAGGCGACCATTAGGGAGTAAAATACTACGTGCCGCATATATGAATCTGCAAAAATTGCATTGATGGCATGGTCTGCTGCCTTTTAGGGATTCACTACAAATTTTGGTTGAGATGTCAGAATGACTGTGTACTAGGGTGTCCCTAAGGGATCGGGACCTCCTGAAGGGAATTTCAGGGTATGGTTTCAGATGTTTGGCTACCTTTTCATCTCCCATCAGAAGGTACCAATACTTCCTCATAATGTCTTGCACCTGTCGGTGCTGCCCTGAGAACCTAGTGATAAGACGAACGCCTGGATTGGTCTTGTTGGATTTAGGATTGTGTATGAGAAAAGCTCTATTCTGATTTTTAGCCTTTAAATAAGCTTTCTTGAGGCACTTGTTGCTATAGCCGCGTTTTGTCAAGCGCGACCGTAGCAGCTTAGCCTCTCTTTCAAAATCGGAGTCTGCACTGCAGTTGCGTTTAATTCTTAGATATTGCCCATAGGGCACATTGGTTATAAGCGAAAAAGGGTGAGAGCGTGTGGCGTGGAGCAAGGAATTGCCCGCTGATGGTTTACGATATAGAATCGTTCCTATATTCCCATCCCTGTTAACTAAGATTGAAACATCCAAGAAGGTAAGGTTGTGCTGGCTAAGTTCAAATGTGAACTTTAAGCTGTAATTGTTAATCTTAAGACTGTCAAGAAATAGGAGAAGAGTATCCATTGTACCCAGCCAGATGAAGAAAATGTCATCAATGAATCTTCTCCATATGGGAATCTGTTCAAAGTAGGTTTGCATGTCATTCCTAAAGAAAAGTTTGTGCTCCCACCCCCCCAGATACAGGTTGGCATAAGGGGGGCACATTTGGTCCCCATTGCCACCCCCTGTACCTGGAGGTAGTGGGAGCCGCCGAACAAGAAAATATTGTTTGATAAAATGAATAGTAACAGGTCCAAAATGAACCTGTTGTACTGCTTGGGTACTTCTGGATTTTCCGAAATAAAGCCCTCCACAATATCCCAATATCCACCCCCAACTGGTGGGGGATAGAATCGTTGAGGGCTTCCATGTCGAGGGCTACCAGCCATGAGTCCTTTCGGAATAGAAATTCCACCCAGGATGTGTAAGAGGTCATTGGTGTCCTGGAGATACGACACAGATCCCTCAACATTGGGTCTCAAAAAGTCGTCAATCAACTCACTGGCAGTCTCAGTAAGACTGTCATTACTGGAAACAATGGGGCGGCCGGGTGTCTTGGTTGTGCTTTTGTAGACTTTGAGGAGTGCATACAGGGTCGGTGTACGAGGAGAAGTTACATTTAGGAATTCCCAAGTTTGTTTATTTATGAGACCCTCGTGGTAAGCTGTGCCAATTAAATGTTGGTAACGAGTAATCGGTAAAGCAAGATGAGTAGATGATACCTTCCGGTACCATTCACGATTTTGGACAGTGGCCATCACCATGGATTCATACTGGCAATTGTCCATCACCACTAAGTTTCCACCCTTATCTGAGGGTTTGATTGTAATGTTTTTATTTTGCTCTAAAGATTTAAGGGCTTCCATTTGGGAAGAGGTCAGATTAGACTGGGACATGTTTTTCCACTTGGTCTCCATGATTTCCTTAGTTACTTGGCTTGTGAAGGCCCATACATTAGGATTTCCTTGTAGAGTTGGGAAGTTGCGAGATTTAGGTTTGTACTCTTGTTTTTTCAACATCACGGCTAGTGTGGTTGCCCTTTTCATACATGGACTCCGATTTGTTGTTTATATTTTTCCTTTTCATAAAAGGATACACAATTTATATATTCCTCTGTGGCCAAAAATACAGGAGCTTTTGATGTGAGAGAGATGTAGTTGAAACTTCCCATATTATTGGTGCTATTTATTGGCATTGTTTATCGAATAGAATTTATCCTGTATATACAGCAGCCTGGTAAGATTATGAATTTTTTTGTTGTATTACTTGGCCACGGTAAGAAACTGTTATGCCCCATACACGCGGTCGGATTTTCCGACGGAAAATGTGCGACAGGACCTTGTTGTCGGAAATTCCGACCGTGTGTAGGCTCCATCACACATTTTCCATCGGATTTTCCGACACACAAAGTTTGAGAGCAGGCTATAAAATTTTCCAACAACAAAATCCGTTGTCGGAATTTCCGATCGTCTGTACACAAATCCGATGCACAAAGTGCCACGCATGCTCAGAATAAAGGAGACGAAAGCTATTGGCTACTGCCCCGTTTATAGTCCTGACATACGTGTTTTATGTCACCGTGTTCAGAATGATCGGATTTTCCGACAACTTTGTGCGACCGTGTGTATGCAAGACAAGTTTAAGCCAACATCAGTCTGAAAAAATCCTAGGATGTCCGATCAATGTCCGACCATGTGTACGGGGCATTATTCTTACTTTTTCTGCTCTCTGTGGCGAGTAATTAGTCGGTGTCTGGGGTCCATTGGCTGAAGGAGTCTTATGCTGTTGATGAGATGGTGAGATTAAGGTAAAATTAAGTGTAAATTAGAGTAATGTTGATGTTACACAGTTTGGCCCAAAGAACTCCTTTACTTCACCTGTTGCAGAAATAATAGAGCCGATAATTACCAAAGCGGATGTTTTGTTTCTATGCTTGGGGTGTCAATAGATTTATGAGACTTGTGAGAAGGTCTGACCAGAGGACTGTAGTAGTGAGCCTGTGTGGCGAGTAATGCCTATGTGGCAAGAGTACAGGCCTGTGTGGCCAGGTATAATAAGTGCCATTTGACGGCTACTGTGTGTAGCCCGGAGAAAAATATATATACAATTTTTGGGTGACGACCCACAAATTGTTAGAGACTCAAGAGTGAGGACTCTAGATTGGGAGTATGGCTCTCCCATTGACCCTTCAAGCCGGGAAAGGTAGATGTTGCACAAGCAAGTCCTATGACTGACATGACAGACAGAAAGATATGGACAGTGGTTAAGAAATGACACCAAGACTAAAACAGAGCTGATCTAATACCAGAAGGAGTTATGATCAATTTGGGTTTCTGTGTATGTTAAATTTTATGGCAGATTGACAGAGTTGGACAAGGTGATTAAATGTGTACAATATTGGATTTTTGAAAGTATGAAATGTGATGAAACTTTAACTAGTTATGAGTCTGTCAAAGTTTTTATAATGCATATCACTGATGGGTCTAGCAAAAGAGAATTAGATCAGGCAATGCAAGGGTTATCTAAATGTTTAAGAAACGTTTGAGAAGCTACATTTGGATGATTTGTATAATTCTGATGAGACAAGCCTGCTTGCAGTTTCCACACCTCACCCCTCCTTTGCGCTTGTGTGTCTCTGTGTAAGAAAGGAGTGAGGTGCCCCTCCCCTTCACATTCCTGTGTAAAATTGTGTATTTGTAGAAAAGAGAAACAGGCGGTTTGCAGATATTTTCTTATAAGATTGTGCCCATTTGAAGCCAGAGATTTTTTTTAAAATCTAAGTACTATAGAAAATTGTAAATGAGAAAATTGAACAATACAGAAGAGAGAAATCAGAAGGTTATTGATGGCTTAAAGAAGTAGATAGGAAACATAAAAGTGAATTGCACTGTAAAAGAAAGTGAACAGAATGTTGTAGAATTATTATTAAGTGGCTTGATGGATGTGAGACAAGAAAAGGCTGAGGATGTTTTTGATTACTTTAAACGTGTCCAGACCATGGCAGAGACAGTAGGAGTGGATCTAGCTGACCGCACTAACGTTACTACAATAGGTTGTAGGAATGCTGTTGTGATGGGACTCAGAGAAGCAATAAGGAAACGGTTGATGGCAGCAAAACCAGAGTGGAAAGTATTTGAATGGGCTTTGCTAAGAGAAGTGTGCAGTAGCATTGAAGCTGTTTCTCAGAAACCAGAAAATGCAGATTGCCTGACAGATGTAAGCAGAAGAAAGAGGCAGATGATGATAAATGTTAGTAAAGCAGCATAAACTTTATGAGCACACAGAAGTTAATTTGTGCATCTCTGAGACGGATAGTAAAGACGCTTTTGTAACATTATGCTTTCCACAACTAACAGATCAGGAAATGTCATGCTTAGTTGATTCTGGCTCTGCCGGGACTAGAATTCAAAAGTCCACCTACCAAAAGACATCCTCCTTACATCTGGGCCACTAGCAGTTGGAGTGGAAGGGAAGTCTATCCTTCTCAAGGAAAAGCCCACCATACAAATTGGAATTGGAAGCCACAATGTTTTATAAGCTGCTTGTCTGACACTGTACCATGCAACCTATTAGGAAGAGACCTACTGAGTTACTTACAAGCCTGTGTACATTATACACCCAACGGAGTAGAAGTACATGTTGAAGAATTAGATGAAGAAATTATATGTGGATTGACAGCAATTGAATTAGAGCAAGAGATTGAAGGTAATATTCCACCTGAAATTGTTGCTCAAATACCTGATATTCTCTGGGCCAAGGGAAAATATGATGTAGGACTTCTACAAGTCCCTCCGGTTAAAGTCAAAATAAAAGCAGGAGCTCAAATCCCACACTATCCACTGTCACCAGATCAAGTCGCTGGTGTACGAGTACAAATGAAAGAATTACTTGAAGCAGGTGTCATAAAGAAAACAGAAAGTAGAGCACAGACGCCATTGTTTCCTGTAAAGAAAAAGGTCAAAAAGGGAGAAAAGCCAGTATATTGAATGGTACATGATTTAAAGGGCCATCAATCAAATCATCGAGGAAGGCAATCCTGCTGTCCTAAATCCCAGTACGTTGCTCAATGACATACCTATAGGAACTCTGGCGTACACCATAATAGAACTGGCAAATGCTTTCTTCATTGTCGCCATGGATGAAGAGAGTCAAGACCTCTTTGCTTTCTGGTTTGAAGGAGCAAATGTTTATGCTCATCTGATGCGAGAGACCAGCAACATGAAGAAAAGGATGGTGACGAAGGCAAAGATGGGACTGGTGCATTAAGTTCAACTGAGAGGTGTCCAATTTGTCTGAACAGTCTTTCCCTGGAGGCTGGCTTTCCAGAAGTATGTTGTCACGTTTTCTGTATATCCTGCATTTTTAAATGGTGTAAAACCTCCTCATCCTGCCCTGTTGCCAGCAAACCCTTTCAAACCGTGTATGAAATACTGTATTTATTGCCGTATAACACGCACTTTTTCACCCTAAAAAAATCGGGTGCAAATAGCGTGTGCGTGTTATACGCCAATACTTCAGTTTTAGGTGCCTCGTAGGGGACAGGGAGGGGGGCGGGGCGAGCGCCGTCAGATTTCATACAGTGAGAATCTCCTGTTTACTTGGCAGCCTCTGTAATAGAAAGTCCCGTCTCTTGGGCTGCCATTGGACCGCTGTTCTTTCTATCATAAGAGATTCTCACTGTATGTGATCTGTCGGCGCTCGTCCCGCCCCCCCCCCCCCCTGTCCCTTTTAGGCTGCAGATGGGCATTGATCAGGCTGCATTGATGGCAATGTTGAGGCTGCTGCATTGAAGGCAGTGGTGAGGCTGCTGAATTAATGACAATGGTGAGGCTGCTGCATTGATGTGGACTAATGAGGCTGCAGATGGGCATTGATCAGGCTGCATTGATGGCAATGGTGAGGCTGCAGATGGGCACTGACCCTTATGTTGCTTCAAAGTTCGTTATTTAAAATTTAAACGTTTTTTTCCTGATACTTCCCTCTTAAAATGAATGTGCGTGTTATACGGCGATAAATACGGTAGATCCGGTTGGTGGATGCACCAAGATCCATGTTGTGGCAAAAACACAAAAAGAAAACTGCAGCTGCAACCTGTGCCAGTGGTGCTGTACATAAAGGGAAGATATGTTTTAGAATGGATGTTATGAAGAAATATGCAAATGAAATCTTGAAAAGAGCAAGGACAAAACATTTGTCCTCAGCAAGGTTGAGCGAATATGAAGTAATCCTTCTTGAATTAGGAGAAATAGAAGTGAAAAGATGTACTACAATCAATCCTGCCAAGATGACTCTACTCCCCAGACTATTATACCTATTTCGATCACTTCCAATCCAGATAAGGAAAGATCATATAAAAGCCTTTCAGGGTAAAATATTAAAAAAATAATGTATTTGGGACAAGAAAGGATACCGCTTTTCGCAACGAATCCTCTTTAGCCTTAAGGGTCGGTTCACACTGGGGCGACTTGGGATCCGACTTGTCGCCCCTCAAGTCGCCCCAGAAAGAGATTCACATGATAGTGAATGGGAGCGTCTTAATAGACACTACTGAAGTCGCTCCGACTTCAGAGCGTACTCCCTGTACTACTTGGATCCGACTTGGTAGGCGACCTGTACCATAGAAATCAATGGAAGTCGCCTCTAAGTCGGATCTCTCTCTAAAGTCAAGCGACTTTGCAGGGAAAACCCCTCCCTCCCAGAGAGCTGATTGTCCTGTGATTGGCCATAGCCGAAGTCGCCTGTCCTGGAGGCGACTTGAAGTCGCGTTGTAATTTGCTAAAGTCATGTTGCCCCTGTGTGAATCAAGCCTAAATCCCAAGGTGGGTTGGGTCTCCCTAACTTAAGCTGGCCATACACCATACAATTTTCTTTAGATTTACCTTCAACTATGTAGTACAAGGGCCTGCCTGATTGCATCCAAATTGAAAGTGTTTAGGTTTCACCTCATATTATATGGTTTTGGTAAATCTAAAGGAAAGTTGAACAGGAAAATTGAATAGTGTATGGCCAGCCTTAGTCTGGTACTATCAGGTGGCCAGACTCGCGCAGCTATCCACCATCTACTCTAGATTAGAAAAACCTAACTGGGTGCCAATAGAGAGACAGGCAGCCCCAACATTCAAAATTAAAATACAACAAAAATAAAATACTGCGCTATCTGTGAAACAAAAATAATTGAAATTCATATATGAATAAAGTCAAAAAAAAAACTCTGCTGCAACTTCATGTGAGACACACACAATACCATACAAAATTAAAATACAAAGTTGCGCTGATTGATAGTGAATAATTAAGAATAATACCTTAAATCTGTGACAAATACACAAATTAATAACTGTGCAGCCTGTGAAAAGAATAGATACTGCTATACAATTGTTGAAAAAGTCACCGATTGATCCAAGACGGATGAAGAACCAGAAAAAGTCCATGTGTTGAAAATACTAGTTCAATGTGATCTTCCACAGTGGCACGCAAAACGCAACACAGATGCGCCTGTGGCTTATTACCCCGCCTCGGGTCTCTGTGCTGTGCATCAATGCTATCAGCGTTTTCACCAAATGGATAGCCTCATATACACATGTATTCAGAAGGTCCCCATGGAAAGACAATAAAAGGCATGCATAGTGTAAATCTTTATTTTATTCAATTAAAAGAACAAAATTGCACTTACGATTTAGTTGTAATAAAATGGCATTAGAAATCGAGCCGGCCGGCTCTCGATAGTAGCCCGTTGCTCCTGGGATCTGCGTACAGGTGGTGACGTCAGCATGTCGCTCCTCCCTACGTATGTTTCATCACACCTGACGTCGTCCTGGGGCACGGGCAGCGTGCTGACTCACCACCTTATACAGTCTTCATAACAGAACACGGCTTGCGCTAACTAAAATTACTGAGTTAGATCCGCCATCCCGAGACAGGCCAATAAGACCACATCCAAAAATTTGGTTATCCATATTATTGGAAAAACCTGAAAGGCTAGACCAACTATGAAAACAATATGTTTAAATGACAATAAACAAATGAGAATTATAATCATATCCTCCTTCAAATAGCCCACAGCCGAGATGTATTAACCGGATGCGACGATATTAAATATACATTGAATGATTCTGAATAGTGTAAAAAAATGAAAAAAGGATGATGATAAAATGATTTAATATAAAAATGGTATTGCACTATGAGCGTGAGCAGCAACGCATGTCAAAAACCAGTTCATGATGAACTTACACCGCAACCCCCTCAAAAAGTCGCATTGCAACATCAGTGCTAACTCCTAACATGCAAGGAAAGAGCTCAATAGTTATATCCAATGACCCCCTGGGAAGAGGATCAGGCAAAAAAGGAAATATATATATATATATATATATATATATATATATATATATATATATATATATATATATATATATATATATATATATATATATATATATATATATATATATATATATATATATATATATATATATATATATATATATATATATATAAAATAAAGTTTGTTTCCCTCATTAATGTACACACAGCACCCCATATTGACAGAAAAACACAGAATTGTTGACATTTTTGCAGATTTATTAACTACTTCCCACCCGGCCAATGTACATAAACGGCCGGGTGGGCGCTCTCTCCTTCTGAGTGGACGTTCAGGAACGTCCCTCAGAAGGAGCGGGATCGCGCGCGCGCGTGCCCGCGCAGCGGCGCGATCCCGATGCGCTCGTGTCCCCCGGACACGGCGCATCTCGGATCGGCAGGAGGGCTCTGTGATTGGCCCTCCTGATCACATGACGGCCGTGTCCAATCACAGCCGTCATGTGATGTAAACACAGCCGGTTGCTAGGCGATCAGCTCTCCTCTCCTCACACGGAAGTTGTCGCTGAGGAGGAGAGGAGAGGGGATCGCTGCAGCCGGCTGATGATCAGTGAGTATGAGCTGTTTTTTACAGCTTTTTACTCACTGATCACCAACCTAGTGTCAACACACATGTAAATACATACATGTAAAACACACACATGTCCCCACATAATGTAAAACACACACACATGTCCCCACATAATGTAAAACACACATGTCCCCAAAACACATGTCCCCAAATAATAAAAAAAGCTGTCCCCCACATATGTCACACTAAAATCACATGTCCCAATGGTAATCTGCACACATATGTACGTGATCACCTGCACACATCTGTACATGATCATTTGCGTACATATGTCCGTGATCACACAAACCAATTATTATACACTTAACAGGATTTTTTTTATCAAAAACATGTAGCAGAATACATTTTGGCTTAAATTTATGACAAAATTCGATTTTACTGGATTTCTTTTAAAACAGAAAAAAGAAAATATTGTTTTTTTTCCAAATTTCCACTATTTTTGCGCTTATATCGCAAAAAAAAAAAAATGGAGTCGTGAATAAATACCACCAAAAGAAAGCTCTATTTGTGCGAACAAAATGATAAAAATTTCATTTGGGTACAGTGTAGCATGACCGAGTAATTGTCATTAAAAGTGCGAGAGCGCTGAAAGCTGAAAATTGGTCTGGGAAGGAAGGGGGCGAAAGTGCCCAGTATTGAGGTGGTTAAAAAAGAAAAACTGAAATATCACATGGTCCTAAGTATTCAGACCCTTTGCTCAGTATTTAGTAGAAGCACCCTTTTGATCTAATACAGCCATGAGTCTTTTTGGGAAAGATGCAACAAGTTTTTCACACCTGGATTTGGGGATCCTCTGCCATTCCTCCTTGCAGATTCTCTCCAGTTCTGTCAGGTTGGATGGTAAATGTTGGTGGACAGCCATTTTTAGGTCTCTCCAGAGATGCTCAATTGGGTTTAAGTCAGGGCTCTGGCTGGGCCATTTAAGAACAGTCACGGAGTTGTTGTGAAGCCACTCCTTCGTTATTTTAGCTGTTAGCTTAGGGTCATTGTCTTGTTGGAAGGTAAACTTTCGGCCCAGTCTGAGGTCCTGAGCACTCTGGAAAAGGTTTTCCTCCAGGATACCCCTGTACTTGGCCGCATTCATCTTTCCCTCGATTGCAACCAGTCGTTCTGTCCCTGCAGCTGAAAAACACCCCCACAGCATGATGCTGCCACCACCATGCTTCACTGTTGGGACTGTATTGGACAGGTAATGAGCAGTGCCTGGTTTTCTCCACACATACCGCTTAGAATTAAGGCCAAAAAGTTCTATCTTGGTCTCATCAGACCAAAGAATCTTATTTATCACCATCTTGGAGTCCTTCAGGTGTTTTTTTTAGCAAACTCAATGCGGGCTTTCATGTGTCTTGCACTGAGGAGAGGCTTCCGTCTGGCCACTCTGCCATAAAGCCCCGACTGGTGGAGGGCTGCAGTGATGGTTGACTTTCTACAACTTTCTCCCATCTCCCGACTGCATCTCTGGAGCTCAGCCACAGTGATCTTTGGGTTCTTCTTTACCTCTCTCACCAAGGCTCTTCTCCCCCAATAGCTCAGTTTGGCCTGATGGCCAGCTCTAGGAAGGGTTCTGGTCGTCCCAAACGTCTTCCATTTAAGGATTATGGAGGCCACTGTGCTCTTAGGAACCTTAAGTGCAGCAGAATTTTTTTGTAACTTTGGCCAGATCTGTGCCTTGCCACAATTCTGTCTCTGAGCTCCTTGGGCAGTTCCTTTGACCTCATGACTCTCATTTGCTCTGACATGCACTGTGAGTTGTAAGGTCTTATATAGACAGGTGTGTGGCTTTCCTAATCAAGTCCAATCAGTATAATCAAACACAGCTGGTCTCAATGAAGGTGTAGAACCATCTCAAGGATGATCAGAAGAAATGGACAGCATCTGAGTTAAATATATGAGTGTCACAGCAAAGGGTCTGAATACTTAGGACCATGTGATAGTTCAGTTTTTATTTTTTAATAAAAACACAAAATGTAAATATTGTGTTTTTCTGTCAATATGGGGTGCTGTGTGTACATTACTGAGGGAAAAAAAAAAAAAAAAAAAGAAAAGAACTTAAATGATTTTAGCAAATGGCTGCAATATAACAAAGAGTGAAAAATTTAAGGGGGTCTGAATACTTTCCGTCCCCACTGTGTGAGATAGAGATATAGATATATATTCAAATATACATACATACATACATACGATATAAAAAAAAAAAAAAAAAAAAAAAAGGAGAGAGAAAAACAAAATTAATATTTTAATTTTAAATCAAAATATCTACAATTAATCTACAATGGCAACCTATGGTTGTACCAGGGGAATGTTAGGCCATGTAGGGCCCGAATACTCAATGACCCAATCAGCAGTAAGAATCACCATAAAAGGGATCCCCTACAGTCAAGTGGCAACACATGATGGCACTTAATCAAAGCGCCACCATGAGTATTAAGAACACACTATGGTTCAATAGTTGAAAACGTAGAACAGTCAGTGGTGATATACTATGCCACCAAAAAGTCATAGTTGACCAGCACATGTGATAAAATTCAGAAAAATTACCCAAATGTCCACAATGTAGCATCACCCAGAAACTGCAAGAGAGCAATATGGTCAAACCCCCAAATCCTTCACCCTAAAATTGTCCTATGAAAAAAAGGCCAATAGATCAAAAGGAATATAAACAGCTGGGAACTCAAAACAGGTTCACATATAGTGTACTTCACAAATAATATGCTGTAACCTCAAGCATTGTCGATGAACGCATTGATGTGAACATCAACATTTAAGCCGTACAGAGTGTAGCATCGTACCCTTACCCTGTGTGTACAGGCCATTTTTAATCTGGACAGTTCCCTAACTAAGGAGCTACCCCTCCAATGAGCACTAAATTTATCAATCCCTATGAACAAGGTATTGGCCGCATTCTTGTTATGAGGGGTGGCATAGTGTTTAGAGACTGAATGGTATCTGAATCCATTTTTAATGTTGGTAATATGCTCCCCAAGACAGATTTGCATGGTGCGTTTGGTCCTGCCCACATACTGCAGCCCGGGAATTGCAATAGATACACCACACCAGTTGTGGAACAAGTGATGAAAGGTTCAATCCGATGTTCCTTCTGTGGTGCCCCCCGAAGAATAGACCCCCTATAATGTACCCAACTCCATCTCATTCTCTTTTCTTGTGGGATACTATGCAAAACCTTCCCTCTCTGGTCCCTGAAATCCAACCTCTAGCTCATAATCTACAATTTACTCCTGGCATGGACATTAAGTCATTCAAATGGTGGCTAGGTAAGGGCATGTACCAAATCAAACACTTCTTTTCTTACTCAGGACCACTCACACTCAAACATTGTGAAAATAAACTGGAACTTCCCATCTCAGAACAATTTAGATTCCATCAAATCGCACACTTTTTACACACTATGGAAGACCAAGCCTAATCCTCCGGCGTTCACGGAATATGAGAGATGGTGTGGGAAGGTCATAGAGCAAAAAGGAGACCTCTCCATAATCTATTTGTCACTAGCTAGGCGAACTTCTAAACTTCAATACATGGAGGCATGGGGGAAGGATCTTCAAAACGAATGGGATCTGGAGGATTGGCACTTGTCTTTCTCCAGATCATTTAAGGGAATCTTTAACTCCTCTCTTATAGAAGCTAACCTTAAGGTCATCACTAGATGGTACCTAGTCCCCACAAGGCTAGCAGCCATATATCCCTCCTCCTCCCAATTATGCTTCAGGGGTTGCCACATGCTTGGCACTATGATCCACGTCTGGTGGGAATGCCCGAAAATTAGGTGGTAGTGGAAGAAAATCTTCCACCTCGCTCGCAGAGTCACTGGATACTCGATCCTGATCAACCCAACAATAGCTCCACTGAACCATCCCATCCCGAATATCCCCAAACTCACCCAAAAATTAATCCTTTTTATGCTGTTGGGAGCCAAAATATCCATAGCTAGGGCCTGGAAAAAAAAAAAAAAACGCGGTATCAATATTATCAACCAAAAGAAAATATCGGATGATGACCCAGGAAAAAAAATAGCATCATCCAAAAGGATGATGTCTCCATGAAAATGAGGTAGTAGAAAAGAGAAGTACTCAATGTAGGTTAATGGCCTCAAGCTGATTCTTCACAGAAAATGGTCACGCCACTGAGTCATTCCATCAGGCTGAACAAAGAAGAAGCAGTCTTCTTTAATAACACATACCTGTGCTGAAGCATGGTGTATTTTAGATAAGAGGATGCCAAGTTATTCTAAAAAATTGGTGCCGTGAGCTTGCCGTTCAATAAAGATTCCAGGATATACATCAATTTTGGAAAAGAATATGTTGTTTTTAAATAGAATTTTACCAGTTTCCCTTGTAAGACGATTGGTAGTTTGGCTTTGAATTTTCTAAGAGGGCACTGGGTGGTGGTGGCCAAGGAGTCTCCAACGCAAAAGTGGGAAAGAACTTCTTTATGCTGGATATGGCAATCAGGGGTGTTTCAAGAAATCCTTTAGGATCTGATATCGCCACTTTCTCTGGCAGTCCTGGAGATTACCTCATTGTAGTCTGTTTTCCAGATTATCTTTGCATGACAGCCTGCATTTGTATTTGGTACAGTTCCGGTGCAAGGGAGGAAGTTAGTCTTCTAAGCTGCTCAAGAGAAATAGCCTCTAGCACCTTATTCATGGCAGTTTGTGTATACTACGAAACCAGAAAGAGCAGTTCGCCATCTGAGATGGGGTCTGCCTCCATTATTGTCCTGGTGCCCAAATCTGTACAGCTTGGAATCTCCCTCTGGGACAAGTGGAATCAGGCAGTCCTTTTCAAAATAAGGAAAAACTCCAAACTATATGGGTAAAAGTTTTCTGCTCAGAAAGCAGATTCAGCAGTATAGGACACAAGTAAAACAGAGTTCCTAGAGTGCGCATATCACCACATGCTGCTACAGGCCACAAACCCCACCAAGAAGCATTTTAAAATGGTGCCGTGGCCAAGTAGTGACCAAACTAATAAAAAAAAAGTAAAATCATATACTGAACTATTTGACCAATCTATATGCATTCAGTTAGAACCCTAAAATTGCAATCTACTATATATACCACTGTATCTTACTTTAAACTTGGTAGGGTGATTGTCTGGGAGTCCTTCTCGACAGCTGCAGCAGCTTCCCATGATATCAGTGCATTAGGTTTCCTCTGTAACAAACATACAAAACCATTTTAGTTTTAAATTTCTTGGAGCGACATAGATTGCATAATATTGTATGAGATTGCTATATACATGACTCTATTAAGTCCATAATCAGAATGCAAACATTTAACAAATTACATTTTAAAATTTAACATGATTTAAAAGACAAGGTCATGTACCCCTTATGTTAATAAGGCTCCATTCACACTAGCATCAGTATCTACTGCAAACCCCTCCTAAAAAAATGATCCATAATACATTGGTTTTCAGAGGACCTAGAAAGGATGCTGCCACCCAATTCCTTTTTTTTCCCTACTGCCAAATGGTGATTTTGCATTGTGGGACTGAGCCTCAACTGTGAGTGAAGCATTTGGCTTGCCATTGAGATGCAGTCCTGTGGCTCGCTAAATCACAGGCACCAGATTGCCATCGCAGCTAAAAATTGCTCCCTGGCACCTGGCCATTTGTCAGCCCCAGTGGGTAGCATGGGAGGCAGCTGGGCGCAACTGGAGTCACTGAATAGGTGTTGTGGAACAGACTGCAGCCCTGCCAGCGCCGGGCGGGTGGCCGGCAGGCAGGTGTCACTGTGCTTCATGTGTGTATGAGGCCGGGGGAGGGAGAGGGCAAGTTAAAAGGAGAAGGGCGGGACTGTGAACAGCGGGTTAGGGGAGATGCAAGGCTGTAGGAACGTAGGAAGGGCAGTTGTGCGGAGCCGATAGGGGTGAAGTGGAGCACCTGGCAGGAAGTGACACCATGGTGGTGTAGACTTGAGCCTCCCGCTCCAGAAGCTGCCCCTACAGGAGCACTGGGTGCGAGTCCAGGACGATCTGTCCAGAAGACTCTCAGCCTCACCTCGGGGCAGGAACCTGCAGCACTGAACAGGCTCAGCAATGGCTCTAAACCGGACACCCCTGAGTCCTCGGTTCCACCTCAGAAAGGTCCCGACTGTGGTCTGGGCAGCCCGGGAGCCTACTACAGTCACTTATTAGTGACCATCAGTGCTGCTTATCAGTGCTCATCAGCGCCCATCAGTGCAGCCTCATCACCGCACATCAATGAAGAAGAAAATTTTTATAACAGAAATTAAGAAAAGGGTTTTATTTTTTTTCGGTCTTTTCGCATGTATTTAACAAAAAAAAAAAAAGAAAAAAAAAAAAACTGTGGTGATTAAATATCAACACAAAGCTCTGTTTGTGTGAAAAAAAAAAAAAGTATAGAAATTTTATATGGGTACAGTGCTGCATGACTACACAATTCTTTTAAAGTGTGACAGTACTGAAAGCTCAAAATTGGCCTGGGCAAAAAGGGGATGAAAGTAACCAGTTGGCAAGTGGTTAAAAAAAAAAAAAAAAAAACTGGCTCTTTTTTAGCTGGCTCCTAGATTCAAAGCGATTTGTCAGGTCCTGTCCCATTTACTTAAAAGGGAGAGTACCACTGATGGTAGATGCAGACAGTGTCACTTGTCAAAACTTGGTATGTTCCCACATTGTGGTGACAGTAGGTGTACTCATCCAAACACCACCACGTTCGCTTGTAGGTGGGTGGTCAGGGGCAGTAAAAATGTCAACTGCCTGCCCATGTGAAAGGATTCTAAAGAAGTTTTTGATGTATTTGGACAAAAAGAAGAACAAAAACACAAACATACTTTTAGTATTGCCAAGTTAGACTTCCTGTAATTTATCTACCTACCTGTGCATTCTCAAGGTCAAAATACCATTTAATTTAATATACACAGATATTTTAAAATTATTCTTATACACAAGTATATAGCCTCAAATGTAATTCTTAAGAAGCTGATCGCAAGTGGAAGTCATTATATTGGTATATTTAATAAGAGGGGTGATCCAAAAGTCTGTATTGTTATTAAATGCTTACAGAGACAGCCAGAATTGGGCTTATACGAGAATTTGAATCTTAAGTCCTAACAAACTTTAACTGTGCAAGTTTACTTATGAAGGATTTTTATTTGCACCCTTACTTATTTTAACTTATGATACTGTCCAAAATACCAACTGATTCCCATATAATTTCAGAAATATAAAACACGTCTCAGACTCATGGAATTTTAAAGTATGCCATGTTCCATTTAAAGCTGAACTCCAACCTTACCTTAGTACTACACATCTGTACAAGCTACTCTCCTGTACTTAAATTGCATACTGATTTTACTGCACACTGAGTTTCCCACAGTATGCACTAGAAGCTGCAGGAAGTCAGAGTCCACCTTATTCCATGGCTATAGGACATCTATTGCTTTTCCTCTCCAGCCCTACTGTCTTTGGCCTGCATCGTTCATTCATTGGATTTAAGTTTTCTCAACCATAGAGGCTGAGCATGACAGGTGGGAGTTACCTAGTACAATCTGCATGCAAACGCAATCTGCCTAGAAATGCCCACTCATTAAGACAGACATCCACCAATCAAGAGCTGGCCTACTGCTTGCATCGGGGCTGAGGGCTCTTGAGAGGAGTTCTGAGACAGGGTGGTGTGGTGTTTTCAGGAAGCTATGTACAGCATCCTGCGGGCCCCTCCCACCAATCACAATCCACTTGCAATGCATGGAGAAGCAGAGTCCCACTGATGACATAACTGAGTCTAAAATAAGATATATAATGAAATAGAAAGATTGTATTTAAACATATTATTAGCATTTTAAAAAGGGGTGGGAAGAACCAAGGAAGGCTACATACATAAGAAGGTTAACCCTCAGTTTTAACCCCACTACTATTCTTAAGGCATCACAACTGGTGTAAAAATTTATACCGCCTCCTATGGAAAAAAATGTGTAACCTGTCCTTCCTGCTGTCAGAAGCCATTAACAACTGTTCCATCTTGTAGCCTAGAGTAGAATTGGCAATGTCTTATTCTCCACCCAACCACACAAAATAAAATAATAATAATAATAATAATAATAATAAGTAAATTAAGAACAACTAGAACTGTCGGTGTCAAAAATACATTGCAAGCGGCTTTTCAAATAGCTGAAATTGTGAAATGATTGCTAACTATCTAGTTAGGACATAAAATCAGCATGCTTGCGTTGCCATTGTAAGGTGTCGTCCAATGATCTGCATGTGGTTATTTGCAAGTAATACATCCAGGCCATATTTACCTTGATCAGTATACAGCAAATCAAAATTCAAGGACTACGTGCCTGAAATTATAATTTCAAATGGCCTTGGTACTGTTGGAGCCTTTGTTTTAGGAAAGTAACTGGAGATTTCAGGTGTAAGTGGTATCTGTGCAGCTAACTGCACTTATAGTTTGTTTTATACAAAACCGAGGGTGCGTGACCCACCGCACCGTGGCCAATTGGTCTAAAACGTAACCTTTATTGTTCAGTATATAAAAAAAAAAAAAAAAAATGAAAAAAAAAGTGTGAGAATATATATTCTAACTTTTTTTATTTTATTTTTTCACTTAAAGGGGACACCTTTAAGTGAAATGAGAGATTAAAACTGTGGTCATTGGTCTACTCTATATAAGGATACCGGCTACTCTTAAAAACTGAGCTAATCATTTAATCTGAATACTGCCAAATAATTGCTTGCAATTCTTGCTGGCTGCATCTACGTTTCTTAGCCCTTTCTGTTTTTACTGCAGCTGGCCCTCAAACAAACACAGACTGACTATCTATATCTGCTTTGAGAACGCTATACTGTCTGACAGAGGCAACAGGCTTTCACAGGAACTGTAGCTGGCCCCAAAGCAAAACTTGCTGGGTCTCTAAAAAGGTATTTCTGCAGTTTTTCTGATCATGAACTACCTGTACTGGCAATCTCTGGAACTATCAGCTAAAGTTCCTAGACCAAAATATTTCAATATTCAGATAGACTGACCACCATTCATCCATCATTAATCCCAGGTGTATACCCCCACAAAAGGCATGAAAAAAACCACAATCCAAAAGAAAAATTCCCCCCAAAACAATCCTCAAAGAAAAAACCCTACATGTTTCATCTAAAAATAGACTTCGTCAGGGTTATAGTGCTCATAGGGCGTGAAAAAGGGGGTGCAAAAAGAAAATAATACGGGGGGGGGGTGAAGAAGCTAACCCCACATGGCATAACTGCACTTATAGTCAGGCATTTTCATAAGGGCATTCAGTCTAGATCCATCTGTCAGTTTTTCAGACCGAACCAAAATGTATGTCTATGAGTGGAGGATGTAAACTGATGATCATCCGTTTGCATTTGCCTACAACCATGTCATTTTTTTATGTTTTTTTTTTTAACAGAACAAGGCTGTGTCCTTTTCCATTTAGATGGATCTGAACAGATGCCATATATTTATGTCAGTTTTTAGGGCCAGATCACACCAGAACACAATGCTGGAAACCTGCGTTCTGTACGCATTTCCCAAATTGTGTGCAAAAAATTACTGCTCTTGCAGTCTGTAGCAGGTCTCAGTTAAATGCTAATGACACCGCAAACACAGTGCATTTGCCTGGACTGGATCGCATGGTACCAATGCGATCTGTTTGCTGCGGTTTTAAAAAAGTAGTGCATGCAAACGAATGGTCTTAAACCGCACTGCACCCGGAGCACTGATCAGCACCCTTATAGTCCATTAAAGTGGTGTTCCACCCTAAAAAAAAAATAAATAAAAAAAAAAAAAAAAATCATGACTGCCTAAAAAAAAAAAAAAAAAAAAAAATAAAATAAAAACCATTTGGAATTTTTTTTTTTTTTTTTTTTTACTTACCTCTAAATGCCTGTTGCTAGGGGGTCCCTCGTAGTCTGCCTCTTCCAGTGCCTGGGCTGGTGACATCACTTCTCCCTCGGCACAGGAAGGGCTCGGCTCTGCTCCTTCCCTCCTGTCAATCATCTGGGACTCATTACAGGTCCAGGTGACTGAGCGGCCAATCACGGCGCGCGGCGCCGCTCGCGCATGCGCAGTGGGTGCCAAGCTGTAAAGCCACAGCCCAGCGCCCACAGTTGCAATGCCGGCGCCGCTGAACGGAGGGGGAGACGAGCGGGGCTTCGATCTCCCGCATCGCTGGACCCTGGGACAGTAAGTGTCCAATTAAAAGTCAGCAGCTGCAGTATTTGTAGCTGCTGACTTTTAATTTTTTTTTTTTTTTTTAATTTTTTTTTTTTTTTGATGGGCCCTCCTCTCTTTAACACTACTAGCAGCTCTGAAACAGACAGCCTTAACATAGGTACAGGCAGAGAGCTATAGGAATGTCTGCAAGAGCCTGACATTGCACCCACGATCTACTGATCACAGGTGCAATGCTATGCAGGCTCCTGAGGTAAAAAAAAAAAAGTTAACTTTTTTTTTTTTTAACTTAAAAAAACATATGAATTTACTATTTTTTAAACAAAAAATAAACAGTGAACTTAGCATTTAAAGGGTAACTCCACTTGCGTGGGAATAAATAACACACATATATACCGTGTTTCCCCAAAAATAAGCCCAGGTCTTATATTAAAGTTTGGCAACGAAAAACACAGTAGGGATTATTTTTGGGGTAGGGCTTGCCCTGCAATGCGCTATCTTCTCTCTCCCTCTCCCTCCCTGCCCGTCAGGAATCCCCAGTGTGAACGTAGTAAAGTGGCTGCATAATGCCAGAATCCCCTCCACCACAGGACTACACAACGCAAAAGGCGTGTGCCCCTGCAATAAAACCACACAAATACCCTCTTACAGGGCCGTCGGCGCTTCCATGGCCCGTCGGAGCTGTCTTCCACCGCTCCGAGCACTGCAGTGGGAGGGGGGGGGGGTGCTGAGATCCCCTGCTGACAGCTGGTAGAAGACGAGATCAGCGTGCGGCTCCGCAAGGAAGACACCTGATACAACTGTAACACAGAAACACCACACACATATACACACACACTACTGCAGGAGACTGGACTTCAGCATTTCACAACCACCCCAAACTAGGGCTTATATTGCAGCCCCCCTGAAAATCACAGTAGGTTTTATTTTACGAGATATAGAGATAGATGGCTATAGATAGATATCTCTCTCTCTCTCCCTCTCTATACACACACACACACACACACACACACACATATATATTTCACCCCAAAGATGTTCTATCGGGGTTGAGGTCAGAATTCTGTGCAGGCCAGTCAAGTTCCTCCACCCCAAACTCACTCATAAAAGCAGGTGTCCTAATACTTTGGTAATATAGTGTATATCGTATATACAATTGCTACACAAGTCATATTGTAATTGAATACATTTAAAAATGACCTTTCCTTTTTAATCTGCAGAGCTGTATTTTTCTGTAAAATGCAATGCAATGTGGCAACCTGGAGATGTTCTGTACACAGATGATGTATAGAACGCCCCCCAGAAATATCATTTCCTGCTTGTGTGATTGACTTACTGATTTTCCCAGATGTCTGCACTAAGATACAAGTCAGATTTTAGGCATCCCCTACAACAAAAATTTCATTTTTAGTTAGATACTCCAAAAGGGAAATGTGTAAAGGGATGCAGACCCTGCAGCTTTCCCCATTAGAGCCCTGAAGGTACAGCCGATTGATAATCATAAAAGCACTCCCATACAGATTCACTCTGCATATGGACAAAACAAAAAGCTATTTCTTCAGAATAACAAAAAGGTAAGAATCTGCAACAAAGTTTGTTAAAAATCGTTGCAATGTACAAAGATCACCCAGAGGAGAATGTTTTCTTTTTCTCAACAAAAGTGGAGTTACTCCTTAACCTACCTGCATGTTTGAATGCTATCGTACTTGGAGGGGATTTTAGCCATATTAGTGCAATTGTGACAGAGAAAATTGAGCACTGTCCGTGATATTTTTTATTTGCACTAACATATCATTTTTCATGGACGAGCTTTCGGGGTGTGTCCCCTTCTTCAAGGTCCAAGCAGTACTGAAGGGGACACACCCCGAAAGCTCGTCCATGAAAAATGATATGTTAGTGCAAATAAAAAAAGTATCACGGACAGTACTCAATTTTCTCTGGATGCTATTGCAAACACATGGGAGCAGGAAGCTGTCAAAGTACTGGGCCAATTATCTGCAGTTGGGGCATTCCCTCCCCCACATATTAACCACTTGACAACTGGGCACTTAAACCCCCTTTTCAGCTTTCGGTGCTCTCACATTTTAAATGACAATTACTCTGTCATGCAACACTGTACCCGTATGAAATTTTTGTCCTTTTTTTCACACAAATAGAGCTTTCTTTTGGTGGTATTTATCACTGCTGTTTTTTTTATATTTTGCGCTATAAATCAAAAAAGACTGAAAATTAGTTTAAAAAAATATATATATATTTTTTGTTTCTGTTAAAATTTATTGCAGAGTATTGGCAAGTATTGGCAGAGTTTTGCAGTGTTGCAGAGTATTGATATTGAGCAGCGCTGTGGGCACTAAACATCCAGCCCACAGCGCTGCTGCCATCTCTCCCCCTCTCCCCTTGCACTGTACCGATCGGTACACAGAGGGGAGGGAGGAACCGGCGTCATGACGTGACGCCGGTTTGTTTACAAGTGATTGCTCCATCATTTGATGGAACGATCACGTTGTAAACGGCCGCGATCAGCGGCTATTTACCGTGATCCGTGACCGCCGGGTCACGGATGTTCCCGGGTGCGCGCCCCAGGGGAACATTCTGGAATGACATCCCACGGACGTCCACCCAGAACTATCCGACAGCACTGTAGCCTTCTTTCGGCTATGGCCCGGTCGGCAAGTGGTTAAAGAGGCATATGTACATACAACTGCGTGATGGGGAATGCCTTGACCGCTTATGTTTGGACCAGTAAAAGGACATGACTGGGATCTGAACACACTGGAGCTCATCCCTGCTAACCACTAAGCCACTGTACTTAAAGCAGATCTTGACTGCATTGAGCATCACAAACCAAAAAACACGATTTATTATTTAATGTTCAAAGCAAACTCGCCCATCCATGTCTCCATGCTTTATTTTGTTGAAAAATCACTTTGAAAAACAACCCCCCAGCCGTGGCCATCTTGAGTAAGGGCAAAGGATTCATGTAGCATTTGCTTCCTGTAATCCATGTTCCCTTAGCTCAAGGCTCATGCAGGAGAATGTGCTAAGCTGAGAAAACCCCTCCTCCCCTCCTGAAGACTCCCGGGATGTATGACAATTTGCCTAGGCAAGAAACCAGGAAGTAACTGGAGAAATGTAAAAAAAAAAAAAAAAAAGAAAAACAAAACAAAATGTAAAACAAGCAAATATGATATACTTTCCTATCTTTTTACTAATGTTAGCAGCATGAGAATTAAAAATAATGTTTTTTTGTTGATTGGGGGAATGAGTTCAACTTTAGGCTGGGAACACACACCAGTGGGCTAAAAAAAAAAAAACTCACAGATTCCCACATCCACACAAGTTAAGTGGATGCACGGATCTCCCCCCACTGCACTATTGTATTGTGACAGCTGGGACTCTTCTACTTATCAGGGCTGCAGTGGCTGGTTTTCCAACAGGACTGTTTGACAGAAGCTAGTCTAACGATCACTTTTATTGAACAGAGGGTTACACAGATCAAGATTCAGTTGGTTCCTGCAAAAGCAGCCGAATTTCGATCTGTGCGTTCCCAGCTTTAGGTGTAATCAAAATGGACCAATGTAAGTTTAAAGTGTGAGTTCACCTTTACAGAAAAATCTGTAAGGTGAACTTACACAGGACCCCCTCCTCATTCCCCCCTAGTCCCGCTGACCTACAGCGCAGCGATCTCCCATTCTGAGCCCTGAGCCCTGAGCCCTGAGCCCTGGCTCCGAGGCTTAGAAATCCCCTCGGCATTCACGCGCGGGTTCCGATTGGTCGGCGTAGCCCATGTGACAAAACCGACCAATTAGAATGCTCCTAAACATCCCTCCTGATGGGGTACATTTTGAGATTAAGGTCCGGGTGGTGAGGAGGGGGCCCTGTGCAAGTTCACCTTAGAGATTTTTCTGTAAAGGTGAACTTACCCTTTAAAGAGGAACTGCAGTCTGCTCACATAATTTGTAATAAAAACATCTTTGCTATTCTGAAGCTTCCCTCCAACCAATTTGCATACTATTTTATATATATATACTGTGATTCTGTACTTGCCAAATATGCTGCAGAAATCTCCCTCCATTGAGTCTGGCTGCATCCATTTTAACATAAACAAGGCCAAGGATAGGACAACGGAATCAACCTGTCTAACAATATGCATTAAAAACAGGGGTTTCGTCTGCACACATTTGCAAATACAGTAAAACCTTGGATTGCAAGCATAATTCGTTCTAGAAACATGCTTGTAATTCAAAGTACTTGTGTATCAAAGCGAATTTCCCCATAAGAGATAATGGAAACTCCAATTATTCGTTCCAAAACCATTTATTTATAAATCCTTCAGTTCATAGTCCATATAAAAAGATTATAGCTGTGTGATAGGTTGTGTAACCATAAAATGTCCATGCGCAAATGGAAGCCTTCACAAGGGGATTAGTGGCAAAATCCAGCAGGAGCTACAGAGTATAAATAAGAAGAAAGGCACCCATAAGTGGAGCAATATGGTTACATGTACAACATTTAGCAACTCACATGGTTGATGATTAAAACTGACACATCGGAGTATGCAGGCATCTGGGGTTAAGCTGTCCACATAGACCGTCCTCCGCACCACTCTCGGCTCTCACCACTGTCAATCTGCAATCGTGACTGGGAAGACTACCCTGCAGTAGAGCGATCTGAAAGAGAGGCTTGAAGCGCAGCGTGGAAGATATGACATTGATGGCAGTGGAGGAGGACGGTCTATGTGGACAGCTTTACCCCGGATGTCTGCATACTTAGATGTTCCCATTTTAATCATCAACCATTTGAGTTGCTCTTTTACACTCAGTTGTGACATGACGCTACTTATCAAGACATTGCTTGTATATCAAGTCAAAATTTATTAAAAAATTTTGCTTGTCTTGCAAAAATGCTCTCAAACCAAGTTACTCTCAAATCAAGGTTTTACTGTACATGCGTAAGCTACAGGCCCCGCCAAGGCACCCTAGTATCTGTAGTTCCTATCACTGACACTGACTGATGAGTGACTCCACAGTGGAAGCACATGTATTCTGATGAGTAGGTGGAGGGCAGATGGACTGAAGGGCGCCCACCCCTTCTTAAAAAGGTACAGGTGCACACTGAGCACCCAGCAAATTGCACAATGGCTGCAAAGGTGTCAGTGCGTTGCTTGACCAATATAACTAGAGTTGCCACCTCATCCCTTTAAACCAGAACACATATGCATTACACAGGTTCTGAGGTTAATTTAATGCAGATAAGACACCAAGTGAGTTTAATTGCCACCTTAACCAGCCACAGAACCTGTGTAATTCATATGTGTTTGGTTTTAAAGGGACAAGGTGACAACCTTAAATATAACATTGTTGCAAAAAATGGGTCCACCGCCCCCACCTACGACTGGCCATTGCAGTAGCATTAGAGGGAAAATAGATATAAACAAGGCCAAGGATAAATCCAAGCCTACTTACCGACCAGTCCACAGATGACAATTTTAACTGTGGGCAGATGAAGCTGCTGCCTGTTCACTTCCTGGATTTACACAGACACACACACACACACACCTCCAGCTCTGCAGCTTCCATTGCCCATCTTATGACTCACCCCTCCCTCGCAAACTCTCACAAAAGTTAGAGAGAGAGCTGTGCATGATGTCATAAGCCGAGGCTTTTTATCAGACAAGAAACAGGAAGTGGGCTGTATAGGGTATTTACTGGCAGAAAATAAAAAAACATTTTACTATCTAAAGTTGAAACAACAAGGGCAGAAGATTTAATAGATGGAAAGTTTTAAAAATCATCTTTAAAAATGATCATTCCCGGAGTTCCCCTTTAAATGGCCTGCACTGGTGTAGAAAACCACACTGCCTACCACCCCAGCTGCTATTCAAAAGTGAAGTTTACCGTGATGTGGCCATGGGTGAGGATTCTTCTTTGCGGGTTCAGGTTCTACAGATCCCGGCTACGAGTATCATCTCTTTGCTTGATGACCTGGATCCAGCGAGGCCAAACAGGGCTACATGATAAACATCTGCCCACGAAGGGGGAAAAAAAAAAAAAAACACTGATCACTCATCAATAACACTTAATGCATTCCTGAACTAAAAGCCTCCATTGCCATTTACATCCTGGGTGCATGTGCTTGTTTGTCACTGTATTTCTGTTCAGCATCTCACTGCTGACATGGCCAGGACAATGATGCAGATGGGATAAATAGATGTATAGGAAAGGCCAGCAGCTGTGTATGGAGGAGGCTCAGTGTCTCTGCTGATGGGTCCATAGAGGAGGAATGCATTGTGTCTGTGTGTCCATACAAACATCTGGATAGGATGCTGCGTACGTGCACTGGTACATGATGAAAGCACAAAGCTGCCTAATGATTCTCACCCAGTATACACGCATCCATACATGTCTGCTCCTGTCATCACCACCTTCACCGGCGGCCCTCCCCTCTCACCACCCCGGTCACATTCACATCGCAGCCCTCCCCCCCACCCCAGGCAGCGCAGGCCTCCCCGTCGAGGTCAGAGGTCACAGACGGAGGATCAACGACAAAAAGGCTCGGGATAGAGCGGCTCCACCTGGAGGACCAGCCGGCAGAGGCTGCAGTGATGTCAGTTTCCCCCCCGGTGCTCACACCTCCGCTCTGACGTCAGGAAGATTCTTTATGCTAATTCATGCATGGCTCGATGTATGGGCGCAGGTCATTGTATATACAATTACACGGCGGACCAATAAAACACGTAGCCATTGGTTGCAGAAGGACATCGACTGCTGGAAGAAAAAGGGCCGGAGGAGATCATCCGCCACATCTTACGGCCGTTGTCTTTTTATTAGTAAAGATCCCCTGAGAAGGTGGCGGGCACACATGTGTGGGAATGATCTCGGGGTTCATGTTATTTGGCTTCGTTCTGCTGCTGCTTCATCATACGGTGGGTTTTATTAGTCTCTGCTGAGGCAGGGAATTCCCTGACAACTGGGTTGTCAAGGGGATGCAAAGTATACAGTGGATTCATGCTTTAAAAGTTCAAAAAAAAAACAAAACAAATCTTTTTAAACGTCAGGGAAAACAAAAAACTTTTTTTTTTTTTCTAATTTCATTTGTTTACATGGTATCGACATTTGAATTCCTTTACACCCACATAGAACTGAACGATTCTGGATAAAATGAGATCACAATTTGTGGCATAACATCAACTTTCGCATTATACAAAAAAATTGGGCTAACTTAAGGGTCCTTTCACACTGGGGTGGTTTGCAGGCGCTATTGCGCTAAAAATAGCGCCTGCAAACCGACCCGAAAGTGCCGCTGCCTACTAGAGCGATGCGCTAGCAGGACGGGAAAAAAAGTCCTGCTAGCAGCATCTTCGGAGCGGTGAAGGAGCAGCGTGTATACCGCTCCTGCCCATTGAGATCAATGGGGCAGCGAGGCTATACCACCGGCAAAGCGCCTCTGCAGAGGTGCTTCGCGGTGGTTTTTAACCCTTTCTCGGTCGCTAACGGGGGGTAAAACTGCCCCCGCTAGCGGCCGAATACCGACGGGTAAGCGCCGCTTACAATAGCAGCGCTTTACCGCCGACGCCGCTCCCGCCCCAGTGTGAAAGGGCCCTTACTGTTTAGGTTTTTTTAATTCTTTCATTGAAGTGTATTGTTTTCCAAAGAAATTCCATTTGAAATACCGCTGCACAAATACAGTGTGCCATAAAATATTGCAACAACCGCCATTTTATTCTCTATGGTCTCTGCTAAAAAAAAAATGTGTGTGTGTGTGTGTGTGTGTGTGTATATATGTGTGTGTATATATATACATATATATATATAATGTGTGTGTGTATATGTGTATATATATATATATATATATATATATATATATATATATAATCTCTATCATAAAATTTTGGGGTTCTAAGTAATTTTCTAGCAAAAAATACTGATTTTAACCTGGAAGTGTCAGAAAAAGGCTTAAAAGGATAGTATGGTGTGTGTGTGTGTGGGGTTTTTTTTTTTTTTTTTTTTTCTTCCCGTCATCGAACTTGCCTAGGTGGGTGCAGCATCAGTCCGATTGTCTTGGTGCCTAGATTGATTCCAGTGAATCCACTCTCTGCTGAAAACGGGTCACAGGAGTACAAAACGAATTGCAGTCCTGTGACCCATAGGAGAAGCCCAGCCAAACGCGCTCAGGCTGGACTTCCCCATTAACCGCTTCAGATCCACGCTATAGACGAATGACAGCTACAGCGCGGACCTACTTTGCCGGGAGGGCGTCAATAGACGTCCTCCCGTGCTCGAGCGGCCTGCACGCCCCTTGCAGGACGCACACAGATTGGAATGATCAGCTGTCAGCCAATGATAGCTGATCATGTGATGTAAAAAGAGCCGGTAATCGGCTATTTAAAAAAAAAAAAGAAAAAAAGGCCAATCACTGGCGGCTGTCAGAGGGACATCGGTCCCGATCAAGGAGAGCAACCACCAGCTCATCTGTGCTGCCTATCGGTGCCCACCAGCGCCACCTATCAGTGCCCTATCCATGTCACCAATCGGTGCCTCATCAACAGTGCTGCCCATCAGTGCCATCTTATCAGTGGTATCAGTGTCGCCTTATCTGTCCCCATCAGTGCCGCCTCATCAGCGCATATCAATGAAGGAGAAAAATTACATGTTTACAAAATTTTATAACAAACTATGAAACATGATTTTTTTTTTTTTTTTTTCAAAATTTTCCATCTTTTCTTTAGCAAAAAATAAAAACCCCAGTGGTGATTAAATGCCAAGAAAAAAAGAAAGCTCTATTTGTGTGAAAAAAATGATAAAAATTTAATTTGGGTACAGTGTTGCATGACCACGCAATTGTCATTCAAAGAATGACAGCGCTGAAAATTGGTCTGGGCAGGAGGGGGGGTTTAAGTGCCTAGTAAGCGAGATTTACAAAAGCTGGTGTACACAGAATCTGGTGCAGCTGTGCAATATAACCAATCGGCTTCTAACTTCAGCTTGTTCAATTAAGCTACGACAATAAAACCTAGAAGCTGATTGGTTACTGGGTACTGCAGATTCTGTGCGCACCAGTTTTAGGAAATCTCCTCCTTAAGTCTCGTACACACGATCGGATTTTCCAAACTTGTCTTTCATACAAACGGCACACAATTGTCGGCCAACAAACACGAATGTAGTGACGCACTACGTGGTTTTTCAGTTCTTTAGCGCCACCCTTTGGGCTCCTTCTGCTAATTTTGTGTTAGTAGAAGTTTGGTGAGTGTTGATTTGCGCTTTTCATTGCGCGCTTTTCATTTCATGCTTTTCATTTTTTTTCTGAACGGCCATTCGTCAACCAGCCATGTTGCAGAATCGGAGGAGATAACCTGTTATTTATTATTGGCCTTGGAGTTATTGCTTTGAACCAAGTCCAGTCCAGGAACCGGAGGAGGAGGATTTCTTGGACCAAAAATTGGTTGCTTTATTAATCGTGACCAATTATGTCATATGCCTTTGCTGCGGGAGCTCCAGGAGAATAATCCAGATGATTTTCGGAATTATCTCCGGATGACAGACCCCTGCTTTCACCAACTCTTTGCAATGTTAACCCCCTATATTAAGAAGCAGGACACATGCATGAGGCTTTTATTTTATTTTTCAGTTCAATAATGATTTGATTTGGTATATTTTCTATATTTTTGGATGCATAGAATGCACTTTTTGGTTATGTTCTATTGGCAGATAGCATGTCTAATTTTATTTGTTTTCTTTTTTTAATGCACAATAAAAAAATTGTGGAGAATAATACTTGGCTATGTGTTTTACTTCAGATGACAATTTTTGGGAGTAGTCAGTTACATTTTAAAAAAATACAATGTAAAATTAACAAGGGACATCAACATAGTTACATAGTAGGTGAGGTTGAAAAAAGACACAAGTCCATCAAGTCCAACCTATGTGTATGATTATATGTCAGTATTACATTGTATGTTGCGGTCGTTCAGGTGCTTATCTAATAGTTTTTTGAAACTATCAATGCCCCCTGGTGAGACCACCGCCTCTGGAAGGGAATTCCACATCCTTGCCGCTCTTACAGTAAAGAACCCTCTACATAGTCTAAGGTTAAACCTCTTTTCTTCTAATTGTAATGAGTGGCCACGTGTCTTGTTAAACTCCCTTCCGCAAAAAAGTTTTATCCCTATTGTGGGGTCACCAGTACAGTATTTGTAAATTGAAATCATCCCCTCCCAAGTGTCTCTTCTCCAGAGAGAATAAGTTCAGTGCTTACAACCTTTCCTCATAACTAATATCCTCCAGACCCTTTATTAGCTTAGTTGCCCTTCTTTGTACTCGCTCCATTTCCAGTACATCCTTCCTGAGGACTGGTGCCCAGAACTGGACAGCATACTCAAGGTGCGGCTGGACCAGAGTGTTGTAGAGCTGGAAAATTATCGTTTTATCTCTGGAGTTGATCTCCTTTTTAATGCATGCCAATATTCTGTTTGCTTTGTTAGCAGCAGCTTGACATTGCATGCCATTGCTGAGCCTATCATCTACTAGGACCCCCAGGTCCTTTTCTATCCTAGATTCCCCCAGAAATTCTCCCCCCAGTGTATAGATTGCGTTCATATTTTTGCCACCCAAATGCATTATTTTACATTTTTCTACATTAAACCTCATTTGTCATGTAGTTGCCCACCCCATTAATGTGTTCAGATCTTTTTGCAAGGTTTCCACATCCTGCGGAGAAGTTATTGCCCTGCTTAGCTTCGTATCGTCCACAAATACAGAGATTAAACTGTTTACCCCATCCTCCACATCATTTATAAACAAAATAAATAGGATTGGTCCCAGAACAGAACCCTGGGGGGGGGGGGCCCCACTACCCCCCCTCTGACCATTTTTGAGTACTCTCCATTTATCACCACCCTCTAAACTCGCCCTTGTAGCCAGTTTTCAATCCATGTACTCCCCCTATGGTCCAGGCTAACAGAACCTTATTTTGTAAAGGAAACGTTTATGGGGAGCTGTGTCAAATGCTTTTGCACAATCCAGATACACCACGTCTACGGGCCTCCCTTTTATCTAGATGGCAACGCCCCTCCTCATAGAAGGTTAAAAGATTGGTTTGGCAAGAACAATTCTTCATGAATCCATGCTGATTACTGCTAATGATACCGTTCTTGTAACTAAAATGTTTCTTTTTTTTTTTTTTTTTTTCATTTAAAAGTTTTTATTGAGCACAACAGACAGGGCAAAAAAGTCCAACAACATACGTTTGTACATTAAAAAATGGTGTAATGAGTACAGCAATAAAAATATAGCAACCCTTAACAAGAGCCTAACAAATCGGTGGTTGTTAGTATAGCTCCATCACCCCTATATGGGAATGAGTACAGAAACATCAAAATAAGACTTTGTTATTGCCACAAGTCAGGTGTACCCAAACAATTTTTCAAGCATGACGAAAAAGCTCTTTGTCACGGAGAGAAGAAGGCAGAAAAATAAGGATAAGTGGAGAGAACAGGATCAAAAGAAATAAGAAGAGGAGGGAGTAGAGTTGGGGGAAGAGAAAAAAAGGGGGGGGGGGAGTTGGTTGTAAAAGCAGGTGGTTATGGAATCACAAATCATGCGTGGTTACAATTAGTCTACCGAGGGGGTCACGAAGGTATTATAGTCTTGAGAGAACCGGAACTCGTGCCAGTAGTACTACCAGGTTTTGTTGAATTTTTCCTCTTTTCGATGTAATGCGGCCGTCAATTGTTCCATCAGGTTAATTTCATTCACCTCAGCTATCCATTGACCAATCATTGGGGGTTCCACACTTTTCCACTTTTGCGGGATACATATTTTAGCGCCATTAAGCAGATGTATCATTAGGGACTTTTTATAACGACGCCTTGACAGCCGAGTGAGGTGGAGTAAGCACTGCGCGGGGTCATCTGCCAGTGAAAAGTCTGTCAGTCTGAAAATCACCCGTCTGATATCGTTCCAGAAGGGGCGGACCCGAGGGCATGTCCAGAATACGTGCAGTAGTGTACCATCAGATTGATGACATCGCCAGCAGGTAGAGGGAACTGAAGGATAGCTCTTATGTAGGAGAGTGGGTACTCTATAGCAGTGTACTCTATAGCAGCGGGTCAGCAGCTTAACGGTGAGCAAAAAACAAAATGCGTTCTCTCTGGCCCTTTAATAAGGCCTGATTCAGGTCGTTTTCCCACTTCAGTAGAAAGGGAGGTATGTAGCTGTCTTGGGGCTCAATCAGCATCCTGTACATTAAGGACAGTAGATGGCGGAGAGGGGCATGTACTAGATATAACCTCTCAAACTCAGATGTGGAGTAGCTAGCGGAGGGTACGAAATGTGAGGCAGTGAGAAAGTATCTAATCTGTGTCGCTTGCCATCTGTCCAGCGGGGCGACAGCATTGCTTGGATTTCCTCTATAGTGCACCATCGGTCCACTTGAAGAAAGTCTTGAAGTCTATATCTGTTGGACGAGAGGAATTTCCTGAACCTCCTCCCCGATAGACTAGAAGGAAACTCCTGGGCTCTAATAACCGGTGACAAAGGTGAGGGGGTGTGGGGGGTCATTGTGACGCATCCCGATTTTGCTACTACCGCTAATGTAGTTCCAATCAATGAGTGGACAGCGAGAAGGGGGACATTGCTGTTCCACCCCCACCCACTCCTTCTCTGAGGCATGTTTGGTCCAGTAGTAATATTTAAATGGGTCTGGGAAACCTATACCACCCCGCTCTTTTGATAATGACAGGGTGTGATGAGATAGTCTTTTAGATTTGTAGCCCCATAGGAAGCTCAAAAACTCCCCACGGACTGAGCGAAGGAAGTGGCTTGGGATTGCTATTGGTAACATTTGGAGGAACAATAATTTTGGCACGACCGTCCTCTTTAAAATACTTTTCCTACCAAGCCAGGAGAAAGAATTCTTGTGCCAACGTTGAAGATCTAGGCGTAAGGAAGTGAGCCAGGGGTAAATTTGCCTGAAAAACCTCGGACAATGAGGGAGTTAGATATACGCCCAGATATTTGATTTTGTGGCAAGCCCATGCAAAGGGGAAATTCTGTTGTATGTTTCTGAGGGTCACTTCAGGTAAATTTATGTTCAAGGCTTCTGATTTGTGCACATTAATTTTATAATTAGATATGGTGGAGTACGTTCTAAGAGCTTGCAATAAATTGGGGATGGAAGTCCGGGGCTTGTAATAAAGAATAATAAATCATCGGTGTACGCTGCAACTTTGTGATGTGCGTTGCCTGCGCCAATGCCTTTAATATTCTGATTAATGTGTGCTAGCAGGGGTTCTAGTACCAACATGAATATCAAGGGCGATAACCGGCAACCCTCCCTCATCCCATTGCTCAGAAAGAAGGGAGAGGAGATTGCTTCATTGGCCCGGACTACTGCTGAGGGGTGGGAATAGATTTCCTCTATCCATTGACACACATGGGGTCCCAGGCCCAGGTATCTCAACGTGTGTTTCATAAAAAGCCAGTTCACCCTGTCAAAGGCTTTCTCCGCGTCAGCTGAAATCAGCAACATCTGAGTTTTCCTGGACCGAGCCAAGTGGATAAGGTTCAAGGCCCTACTTGTGTCGTCTCTGGTTGGGACGAAACCAACTTGGTCATAG
Organism: Lithobates septentrionalis; assembly: GCA_037952835.1. NCBI lineage: Eukaryota > Metazoa > Chordata > Amphibia > Anura > Ranidae > Lithobates > Lithobates septentrionalis. Next base: position 1,944,378 of record JBBDGP010001009.1, read on the forward strand.
TGAACTAACTTGGGAACAAACGCTATCAGACGATTGGATAAAATCTTGGTAAAGATCTTGAGGTCTGTGTTTAACAACGATATTGGACGGTAGTTTGTGCAATCAGTTGCATCTCTTGTTACTAAAATCTTGTATATAGTCCCTGATCATCCCCTCCATGAGTTTGCATACTATTGATGTTAGGCTAACTGGTCTGTAATTCCCAGGAATGTATTTTGGGCCCTTTTTAAATATTGGTGCTACATTGGCTTTTCTCCAATCAGCTGGTACCATTCCAGTCAGACTGTTGTTAAAAATTAGGAACAATGGTCTGGCAATTACTTGACTGAGTTCCCTAAGTACTCTCGGTTGCAAGCCATCTGGTCCCGGTAATTTATTAATGTTAAGTTTTCCAAGTCTAATTTTAATTCTGTCCTCTGTTAACTATGGAGGTGTTTCCTTTGATGTGTCATAAGGATAAACACTACAGTTTTGATTACTGAAGCCCCCCGATTCCCTTGTGAAGACTGAGGAGAAGAATAAGTTCAATACCTTTGCCATCTCCCCATCCTTTGTAACCAGATGTCCTTCCTCATTCTTTATGGGGCCAATATGGTTTGTCCTCCCTTTTTTACTGTTTACATACTTAAAGAATTTCTTGGGATTTTTTTTTGCTCTCCTCCGCTATGTGTTTTTCGTTTTCTATCTTAGCCACCCTAATCGCACCCTTACATTTCTTGTTGCATTCTTTATATGAATGCTGACGATCCCTCAACCTTGTATTTTTTGAAGGTCTTCTCTTTTTGGTTTTATATGCATTTTTACATTGGAGTTAAGCCATCCAGGACTTTTGTTTTGCGCTTTTAAATTTATTACCCTATGGGATGCATTGGCTAATGCCTTCATTTAATATGCTCTTAAAGCAAACCCATCTCCCCTCCATGATCTTTGTTCTTAAGATTTTATCCCAATTCATGCCTTTTAACAAGGTTCGTAGTTTAGGGAAGTTTGCTCTTTTGAAAGTATTTGTAGTTGTATCTTTAATCTTTAAAAATTACGGGATAATGGTGTTGTGGTAACTTGCACCAAAAAAAAAATAATAACAAATGTAATAATATTATTCTTGCTATCACTAGAAAATAAAACCTTTGAAAATTTGTTTGCAATAACTCCATCAGTATCACGAGAAAAGCAGCTTCATTATTATCCCAATAACCACTTCCGGACCGCTGCACGCCGATATACGTCCTAACTTTGAAGAGGAATATTGTTGTTATGGCAGCAGCTAGCTGCCATAACCCTGGTATCTTCTTTTTCGTCTGGCGTTCCGGTTTCCGATAATAGTGGTCTCTGTGGCGTATTCGCCGACTTTTATCAGCGGCGGGAGAGGGCCCCCTCCCGCCGCGTCATTTGGGACACCACCAAATTTAAAAAACTATTCTCCCTATATTTACCTCTTCTATCCCTCCTGGATTCATTCTACTCCTCGGGACTGGAATCTCTCAGTGCTTTACGTAGGTGGCACTTCCATAAATTTCATTATGCCCACTCATTTAGGCTCCATGTACACTAGCATTTTTTATAAGCTCAAAAAATGCTAGAAAAAAAGCGCTGGTTTAAAAATGCTGATAATAGCTGTAAGGTGTGTTTTTTTTTTTTTTTTTTTTTTTTTTTTTTATTAGCGTTTTTAGGAGTATTTTAGCAACGTTCAGTGTTTTATTTCGGCCTTAAAAGCGCTCCAAAAATTTTTCTGCTCCTAGACGCTGAAGCTCAAAAATGCTAATGGCCTAAGGCTTGGTTCACACCTATGCAGTTTGCTTTTGACCTGTTTCTGCAGTGCTTTTTGCGGTGCATTTTGCGTTTTTTGCCACACGTTTGACACATTTTTCCGCACTTTTATTGATGTACTATGCATTTTTTTTTGGCCAATTTGATGTTGGGTGGATTAAAAAACACAAATCGCAGTATAATCGTGGTGAAAACGCACTACATCCTTTTCTGCAGCTTCTCCATTTTAGTCTATTGAATCAACAAAAGCACTGTTTAAAAAAGTGCCTGACCCTTTCCAAAAAACGCAGAGGCTGAAAAAAGCACAGACATGAATGTGTACCATAGGAAACCATGTTAAATGAACTGTAGTGCATTTCTGCAAAAAGCACCAAAAAACACAGAGGCGTGAACCAGGCTTTTTGTAGTGCTCATAGACACATAGGGTATTTAGCTTATTTTAGCACTATTTAGCTTATTGGAGCAGAAAAAAATGCTAATAGCTTCCAGGTGCTTAAAAAATGCTAGTGTGCACACCACTTCCAGTCCAGACCAATTCGGACATTCCTGTCATACATGTAAAAATCTGTATTTTTTTTTTTTTTTTGCTATAAAATTATGTAGAACCCCCAAACATTATATATATGTAAAAATACAGATTTTTACATGTATGACAGGAATGTCCGAATTGGTCTGGACTGGAAGTGCTGTGCACACTAGCATTTTTTAAGCACCTATTAGCATCTTTTTCTGCTCCTACACATTCATGTATGTATTTTTTTTTTTTTTTTTGCTATAAAATTATGTAGAACCCCCAAACATTGTATGTATATGTATATATATATGTATATGTGTGTATATATATATATATATATATATATATATATATATATATATATATAATGTATATGTGTGCATGTGTATATATATATATATATATATATATATATATATATATATATATATATATATATATATATATATATATATATATATATATATATATATAATAATTTTTTTTTTTTCTTTCTAAGCAGAGCCCCCGGAAAATAAAATGGTTGTTGCAATTTTTTTATGTTGCATGATATTTGCACATTAAATACACTTTAATGGGTTTTAGTGAACACAAACACCCATTTTTTTTTGGTAAAAGATCTTATGCAGAGGAAATGCATACCTAAGATGTTATGCTTTAAAATTGCATATGCCTGTGGAACGGTGCCAAACTACAGTACTTTAAAATATCTCCATAGGCGATGCTTTAAAAGCCTTTCCAAGGTTACCAGTTTACAATTACACAGGAGTACTGGTGTAAGTATTATAGCTCCCACTCTGACGTTCGTGGCGATACCTCACATGTATGGTGCGATCTCCATTTACATATGCGTGCGGGACTTAGATGTGTGTGAGCACAAGAGGACAGGGTGCTTTACTTTTTTTTTTTTTTCTTTTCCCCCTAAACCTCTTTCAGGACAGCACCTGAGAGAGTGGCTCCACCCACTAGAAAACAGGAAACACCAACTCCACCAAACTTTAAAAGACAGCTTCTCCCCACAGCTCGTCAGCTTTTGTTTCCTCCGGCAAGGGAACACCTAGTGGGATTCAGGGTCTCTGAGGTGCTGTCCTTAGAGGCCAGACTGCCTACCCCACCATACCTTTTTTGCCTCCAGAGAGTCCGCCCTTCCCACGCCACACCAAGGGTGGCTGGTAAGTGGGCTCCTTCTTCCCCTTCAGCTCAGAGAGAGCTTGACTGTTTCTGGGGCCGTTCCTAGGTGGCAGCAGCCATTCGCAGGATTCCCCAGCATGCCCGGTGCTACAGGCTGCCGCCATATTTTTGGTGGCAGAGTAGAGACTCGGCTGGCTGGAATTAAGGTATCCGGGAAGGGGCGGCACCGTGGAGCAGGCGCACAGCATCACTTCTGCCGGAAATTGTACAGGGGAGAGGGGAGGAGCGGTTCTGGTGCCTATATTCCGGTTTCCGTCCCGCGCAGCGGCGCTAATGAACTACGGAACCAGCATTCTAAGCCACATACAAGCGCAGCACCACAATAGATTCTGTGGCAGCTGCAAGTGGCACAGGCACCAGCAAGGCCCAGGTAATAGGCTATGGGGGGTCTGCCCTGTATACTGTGGTGCCTCTCTCTCTTTTCCATTTTTTTCCCCCTGATGGTTGGGGCCTGTCTGGGCACATGGAGTTGGCTGTTGTGCTACCTGTGCACCTATGGTGAGCCCGTTAGGAGGCAGGTTTGACTCGCTGAGATGCTCTGGTGTTCTTTTTGTCTTTTTTTTTTGGCAGGCTAAGAGCTCAGATCCAACGATCAAAAAGAGATGTCCCTCATGTAAAACGAAGTTACCCAAGGTCAAATTTGCATTGACTCCTTAGTTAAGGAAGAAGCTTCTTCTGCATCCATCGATTTAATTGCCTCAGTTAAGATCGAGCTAGATGCTACCATCCAATCTTTTCGCTCTTCTCTTACAACACCATCCCTGAGTCAGCCAACTACCTCAGGATCCTCTCAGGGCTCACAATTAAGTAAACCCAATGGTGGAAACCGAAGCTGGTCCTCCTACCCAAGGGGAACATTCCCCCTCTCACTCCAGGGAAGAGGAGGAGGATGAGGAGAAGAAAGGGGCAGAAGATGCACCTTCAAGATACAAGCTGTCCTTAGAACAAGTAGACATTCCGTTTAAATGCAGTTTATGCAACATTGGGTTTAGTTGAAGAGAAGAGAGAATTATCACTGCTTGACCGAATGTACGCAGGACTTAGTGAAACAATTTTCCCTGTGCATTCAGTAATCTCTGAAGCCATCAAAGGAATGGGCGGATCCAGAGAAAAAAACTTTTTTCACAAGAGCGCATAAAAGACGCTTCCCGTTCAATGAAGACCCAGAGGTGCTTTAGAACAAAGAACAAAGTTCCTAAATTGGATGCGGCTTTTTCCGAACTTTCCAGATCGACCAACTTGGTATTCGAAGACATGGGAATATTAAAAGTTCCCATGGACAAAAGGATGGATCAGTAGCTTAAAAAGGCTTGGCAATCCATCATGGGCAATCTCAAACTGGCTATGGCTACTACCTGCGTTTCTAGAAACATGGAGTTCTGGCTAAATCAGCTAAAAGCCTATATTATGGCCCACCCAAGCAAGAGATACTCAATTATTTTTCAACCCTAGCAGCAGCTGTGGCTTACATTGCTGATGCATCTGCAGAATCGATAAGGATGTCCGCAAGATCTGCGGCCTTAACTAATTCAGTCAGGAGAGCCCTATGGCTGAGGACCTGGCCAGGAGACACAGCGTCCAAAAGTAAATTGTGTCGGATCCCATTTATGGGAGATCTCTCATTCGGTCCTGATCAAGATTCAGTGCTAGGTAGGATAGCTGATAAAAAAATATTTCCTGTAAAAAGAAAAAGCAGCCAGTTAAGCGGCTTTTTCGACCTAAAAAAACTCAAACAAGGCAATAAGCCCCAAGTGAAGAGAAGGAATTGGTCGGCACAAAGGGGCAAAGGCAGAGGGAATGTCATTTTCCATCCTCCTGCTCCAACCAATAAATCGCAATAGCTCGTCATTGCCAGTTGGAGGAAGGCTTCAGAAATTCCTTCCTCCACTGGCAAGCATGACAAAAAACCCATTTATTCTAGACGTGGGTGGCCCAGGGATACAAAATTAGAGTTTTGGGATCTTCCTCCAGAAAGATATTTTGTGACAAACCTGCCAAGGGACACAACAAAGGCCCTAGCCATGAAGAACCTGTTAGAGGATCTGATGTAACAGGAGGTTGTGATTCAGGTTTCTCTAGAGCAGTGGTTCTCAACCTGGGGGTCGGGACCCCCTCGGGGGTCGAATGATGATTTTCCAGGGGTCACCGAGTCCTGGGCTGTTCCTGGAGCCCGCACCGCTCTCCTAGCCTTTTCGCGGCCACCCATTCAGTTCACGGCATGGCTGGGGGGCAGGGACTAGAGGTCAGCTGACTGGTTAGGAATGTGAAGTGGGAGGGGCTGGAGAAGACCCTCTCTCCTGATTTCGGCATAGGTGTCACTGCTGCGAGACACCACAAAGTCAGAGACACAGTGAAGTGGAGACACAGTGAGTAACACTACCTGTGATTATAGTTGCCATTAAAAGTCCCCACTGCAGTTCTCAGATCAGCAGATGACCTAGATCAAGAGCACCTAAGTTGGCTGAACTCCTCCTAGCACTGCCACTCATCCCACCCCCCACCAGCACTGCGACTCATCCCATTCCAGACCCGGTTCACACAGGGGCAACACGACTTGCAGGTCGCCTCAGCGAGGCGACCTGCAAACGACTTCCGCGGCGACTTGCAAGACGACTTCTGTATAGAAGTCTATGCAAGTCACCCCAAGTCGCCCCCAAAGTCGTACAGGAACCTTTTTCTAAGTCGGAGCGACTTGGAATAAAAATAGAGAATACATGGAGGGGAGAGCAAAAGAGGGGAAGGAACAAATAAAAAGGGAGAGAAAGAATAAGAGAAAGAACAAGAAAGACGGCTAGAGAGGGATGGGGGAAAAAAAAGAAAATTAGGATAGAGAGGGATAAAAGAGAAAGAAAGGAGAACAAAAGAGAGAGTGATACATCCTAAAATGTACCATAAGGGGTTTAATACTGTACGAGTGGAAGGGACTTGGGGAGCGCTAAATGTCCATTAGGGGTGCAAATTACTTGCCTTGCCTTGGGTGCTGACAACCCACGCTATGAAAATAATTTTACTGTTAGGGGTCTCCACAACTTGGGAAATGTTATTAAGGGGTCACGGCACCAGAAGGTTGAGAACCACTGCTCTAGAGGAACAGGGTTTCTATTCCCATATTTTCGTGGTAAAGAAACCGTCTGGAACCTTTCGTCTCATTCTCAACTTAAAACCTTCTAAACAGGTCAGTCCGATACAGGAGATTCCGCATGGACTTCATCTTTACGGTCAGAAATCTCTTAACTAAGGGGTGCTTCATGGCATCAATTGATCCTCAGGCTGGCAATAAATATGGGGAAGGAGGTGCTGCATCTACAATTCAAGGATCTCCCTTTTGGTCTTTCATCTGCCCCACTAATTTAAAAAAAAATAATAGTGGAAGCTCTCGCTCCTCTCCATCTGCAGCGAATTGTGGTAATCCCTTATCTGGATGGCCTCCTCTTCTTTGCCCCTTCCAGAGAAAAATTAGGTAGACTGGCCAAGGGCCGCAGTCATTTGGAAGCCTTGGGCTGGATTGTGAACCTTCAAAAATCTAATTTCAATCCAGCTCAGCAAGTTGTTTCTAGGCTATCAAATAGATTCTGTAGAACAAGAAGAAAAGAAAAACAAAGTCATGAATGTAGTAGCCAGGCTACAAACAAACCAGGAGGTAGGGATCAGGTTATGTTAGCCCTGGGAACCTTAACTTCGACAATGCCAGCCATTCAAAGGATATTTACGCTAAAGTTTGAAGAGTCTTTTGGTGTCGTTCGTCAAACTAAACCATAGAGGACATTGTGTCAGTTTTGGATATTTTACAAAATGGCGTGGACAAAAGTCTTGCGATTAGCACTCTTAAAGTGCAAGTGGCTGCTCTGGGAGTATACCTATAAAGACCAATTTCTTCTTCAGTTCCTTTGGTTACAAGATTCTTTAAGACACTTACTAGGTCCAGACCAGCTCCTACTAAACATTTTCCTAAATGAGACCTGTCATTAGTTTTGCAAGCCTTCACAAAAGATCCTTTTGAACCGTTACAGGTGATCTCGTTAAGGAATTTAACTCTCAAAACTGTATTCTTAGTTTCGGTTATGTCTGCTAGAAGAATTAGTGAACTACACGCTCCATCAGTAAAGGAACCTTTTTTTTGTTTACCCAGACAGGATTGTACTTAAAACAGATCTGGGGTTTTTGCCAAAGGTAGCGTCAGTTCATAACAGGTCGCAGGAAATCATCCTGCCAACTTTTTGTTCAAATCCTTCTGGAAAAAAGGAGAATTTATTCCATAACTTGGATGTAAGAAGAATTTAATTACATTACTTGGAAGTAACAAGGGACTTTAGGTCTTTGGACTCTTTATTTTGTTCTTTTTTCTGGCAACAGAAAGGGCCACCAAGCATTAAAGGGGTCAATTGCTAGATGGCTAAAATCGGCTATTTCGGAAGCTTATTCCCAGATGGGTTTGTCTCCCCCCACCGGGAAAACGAGCACACTCTACTAGATCTCTGGCCACTACATGGGCAAAAAAAGCTGGTGCCACCCCAGATCAAATTTGTAAGGCAGCTACGTGGTCAAGTTACCTAACATTTGTCTGTCATTAGAGACTGGATCTTCTGTCAGCCGGTGATCAGGCATTTGGCAGAAAGGTCCTGCAGGCTGTTGTCCCTCCCTAGTGGGTAAGTCAGTGCAGCCCTGATTCTACTCTTCTCAGGTCCCCTGCCGGCACTCCTGGCCACTCCCACCTGCCGACTGCCCCCACAGCAAGCAACTTGCTGTGGGGGCACCCAAGCAGGCTGCGTTTGATAAGCATTTAACGAGTGTTAAACCGCTGCCCCAAACTCCCTATGCACGTTTCTGGCACGGTTGACTTGACATGCGTTTTTGGCACGGTAAAACCGCACCACAAGCATCTGTTATTAACTGTGATGTATTAGTGCACCGAAAATGCATGCCAGCACTTTTGCGGCATGTTACCATAGACTTGAATGGAAGGAGTTGAAATGCTTCAACTCCAAACTTGACATGAGGCATTAATTTGGAAGCGACGCTAATGCTTCATGGTTTGCTAATGTGAACAGCACTGTGCGCGGTCCATATTATCAACTGCATAGGCGTTTGAGGAGCATTAAATAGTACTCTATATTCCCATCGCACATGTTCCTGGAAAAGCTCTCAAGGGATTAGGTACTGCAGCAACAACCAGCTGGGAACTGGTTCAGAAGTCACAAGGAAAATGTTTGCCAGCACACCATGGATCAACAAGGATGCGTCCAAACAAATTATTTAATGCGTGATCACATCAAAAGAGTAGTGCAATGTTTCAGAGCCATGTAGGACCACTTCGTCAGGCATGTGATAAATGTGAAATTACAGTGACCAGTATTAAAATAGCCATCAACCAATCAAAGGAAAGCAAGAAAAAAGGATCCACCCACCCCTTGACAGGTGTGACGTCACAAGTCCTGCCCAATGTAAAAAGAATGTCACAGACCAAAGGAAAAGAATTGCCAGGGATATGTTAATGCATAAACCTTTTGTGTAATGCTTGTAGACCCTCTAAACCAGGGATATGCAATTAGCGGACCTCCAGCTGTTGCAGAACTACAAGTCCCATGAGCCGTAGCAAGACTCTGACAGCCACAAGCATGACACCCAGAGGCATTATGGGACTTTTAGTTTTGCAACAGCTGGAGGTTCGCTAATTGCATATCCCTGGTCTAAACAGACTTGTCGATCTGGACCATTAGTAGGAGCATTACGTCTGTACACTGAACTACGTGAGTGCAGGAATCCGCGGTTGCTAGGCAGCAGGTCGGATCCAAATTGAAACAGCGATCACTGTCCACGCATGTGCGCTGCGGTTGGCGATAGCTAGGCAAGGGGTGGCGCTGCCAATGTCATGGAAACGTATGACATCAGGCGACCCCCGCCCATCAAGGCAGATTGCGTCCAAAAAACAAGGGGAGTGAAGGAAAGTGAAAGGTGTAACTGCATAGAGAGAAATTAAGCCATCCGATAAGGAGTGCATACAGGGAAAGGAAAAAAAAAAAAGGAAAAAACGGGTAGAAGAGAAAAGGTAGACCGAGGAGTAATGCAGGACACATAAAAATGTAAACAGATAAAAGATGAAATAGGGGCAAAAAAGGAGATATAAAAATGGGAGAGGGGGGATATATAAAGAGAGAAAAAAAGGAAAAGAGAAAATAGGAGAAAAAATAAGAGAAAAAAAATGCAACGAGTACAAAATAAAAAAGGATAAAGATAGAGAAATGAGAATAGGAAAAGAAGAAATGAGTGGGAGAAGGAGGCAAATTTAAGAGGAAGAGGTGCAACTGAGAAAAATTTTGGAAAAAAATGTGAGGAAATTACCTAAGCAAGAAAAAATTAAAAATGAATAAAATATAAAAATAGAATAATAGAAGAAAACGAAAAATAAAAAAAACGTAAAAAGGGGGAAAAAACGGAAAATTGGAAAACCAAAAATATTATAGGTAAAAAATGGAAAGAACAAAGCCTGGGTGCAGAAGGACCTAATCAATGGTAATCCAGGTTCAATATATACAGGGGAAGGTACAGTTAAAATCGCAGTATTTAAGGTTAACCCCATCATCATTTGTAATAAATTCATCATCAAGTGGTCCCCCTGGCCAAAGCAAAAAAGGAAAGGAAAAAAGGGGAAAAAAAACTCCATGGTCAAAGTAGACTAGTTTGATCATAGTTCAAGCCAAAAAAATTACAGATTAGTTATCTTTCATTTAAGAAGCATGTAAATGACATGTTAGCGTTGAGTCCTCCAGGGTGGACGGTGCCCAGGGTATGAATCCAGTAAGCTTCACGTTGAAGCAACAGTCGGTCATGATCAGGGCCTCTGACAGGTTGTTGGACATGTTCAATGACCATACCCCTCAGTTCGTGCACTTGGTGTTTGTACTTGACGAAATACACTGCCACTGGTTTGCTCAGATCTGTCTGCGTGTCATGCTCTGTTTTAGATACGGCGAGTCTAATGTCACTCCTGTACTTTTGAAACCACCTTTTAAAAGGACCATTTGTCTTGCCCCCATAGGTGAGTGCACATGGGCATTTAAGAATGTAATAAACACAGTGGTCAGTGTTGCAGTTCAGGTACTCCTTAATGCGATCATGGTTACCCTTTTATGTGGGTGCGTGAAGTGTTCACCACATTTAAGGGAATTGCACACATTGCAATTGTGGCATTTGTGACTGCCTGTCTTCTGGGAAATTTTTGGGTATGGTTCTAGCGTACTTTTGTCTGGGGTCGGCTTGTACGAGAAAATCGCGTAGCGTTTTGTTGCGTCTATAAGCGATTAGAGGCTCAGTTTTAAGGCAATAAGTCAATGCATTGTCAGCTTGTAAAAATGTGTAGGTTTTGTGTTACGGCTTGTCTGATATGGTCAGACTCACGGTTAAATGTATGGATGAACAGTGGGTGATCTAAGGGCCCAGCTGGCTTAGTACAAGTGGTCAAAGACCTGGTTAATGCACGGTCAAGTACTTTTGCAGGGTACCCCCTTTCCAGAAACGTATCATACATCTTATTGAGTTGTTGTAGTTTGTTGTCTTTATTGAAACAAATATGTAACACTCTCATGAACTGAGATATTGGCAGGCTATTGAGAAGATGTTTGGGGTGTGCACGATAGTGCAAGAGTGTGTTTCTATCATTGGGTTTTGTAAAGAGGGAAGTAACCAGGGAGCCTTGAGAGTTGATAATCATTACATCCAGAAAAGAAATGTTACATGGTGAGATTTCCAGCATAAACACAACCCCTGTGAAGACTGTTCAGAAAGTCAACAAAGTCAAAGAATCGGATGTCCTCGCCTGACCAGATAAGGAAAATGTAATTTCTGTACCTAAACCAACATTTGATGTGGTTAGTGAAGGCATCTGAAAGATAAATATGATGTTCCTCAAGTAAATCTACAAAGAGATTTGCAAAAGACAGAGCTCCCTATGGCTGTGCCTCGAATCTGTGCATACTTGGTACCCTCGAATGAAAAATAGTTATTTGTAAATATTAGGTCAAGACATTCGATAAGAAACTCTTTTGGTATTTGTGTCAATTCAGTATCAGTCAAGAAGTGTCTAAGTGTCTAACAGCCTGCGGTTGGGTTATCGACCCTGTTCCAGACACAATGGGTCTGAATTTCAGAGGGTTGATACATAGTTACATGGTTACACATATAGTTAGATAGTAGGTGAGGTTGAAAAAAGACACAAGTCCATCAAGTCCAACCTATGGATACCTTTTGTGGATTTTAGGTAAGCCATAGATGACAGAACAGCAAGGGTGTTCATTGTATAGAAATTCTGCAGTGCTGTCAGCCAGCCGTTCAATCTCCCAATATTAATCAAAGAGTGCAATGCATTTTTGATGCTTGGTAGGGGTTCTGTTTAAGTACAACGTAACTTTCAGTGTCTGACAGCATGGCAGTCATGCCCTCCTTATAGTCCACATAGTCCATGACCACTATAGCACCTCCTTTATCGGCAGGTTTTATGATGATGCTTTTGTCTTCCTTTAAAGGGGTTGTAAACCTACATGTTTTTTCACCTTAATGCATCCTAGGCATTAAGGTGAAAAAAACACCTGGCAGTGACCGGCCCCCCAGCCCGCCCATTTTGCTTACCTGAGCCCTGGAACTTGAGCCACGGGGATACGCTGTCTCTCTGCCCGGGGTTCTCGGCTCTTGATTGGATAGATTGATAGCAGCGCAGCCATTGGCTTCCGCTGCTGTCAATCAAATCCAATGATGTGGGGGCGGGGCCAAGTCCTGCATTCGGCGGCTATGGACGTTAAATGCTGGACTCGGGAGCGCGCCCGCAAGGTAATCCCCCCGGGAGAGCGCTTCTCCTAAGGGTTTATCTGATGTGGGGGAGAGCCGCCGGGGAACCCCAGAAGAGCAGGTTCTGGGCCACTCTGTGCAAAAGGAGCTGCACAATGGAGGTAAGCGCGATATGTTTGGTATTAAAAGAAAACAAACCCTTACAATCATTTTAAGTGTTCTTAGTGCAGGTAACTCGTCCGGACTTAAATTGATGTATGTTTTATTGGAGACATTGTTACGCACGTCGTGTTTGATTGTTCATATAAAGCTGTCAATAGAGTGGAATTGTCCAGGTGGAAAAAATTTACGTTTTTAAATGGTGTCACTGATCTGGTAGGTATTATTTTGGGTACAGTGTGGAAATGTTGTTTGATTTTCAACGTTCTTTCAAATTTAAACATATCGACCTCAAAATCAAAATTCTGAAATCTGGCAGTAGGGCAGAAGGAAAGGCCCTTTGATCAGAGTCGTAACTCGCCATAGGTCTAGACGATAAATTGATCACTGTGCACACTTTGTGCCCTGGTGGGTGGCGCTTGGGTTTCACGGCCTCTTGATGCCCCTCCTGGATCGTCATCTCCTCATGGAACCGGAAAATGGGGACCCTGAATTCTGGTGATTTGGGCTTCAGCGCCTCCTGTTGTCCCAGAGTTGCTATCAGTTGATGGGTTCTCTGTAGGATGATCGCTATCAGATGTCACAAGACAATATGGCAACAATGGGAGGAATTCCGATCCTCAACAGATATGATGCAATATTTAGGATAAGGAATACATCACCCTGGAGAGAGGAAGAGTAGATGGATTTAAATTTTTTTTTTTTTTTTTTTTTTTTTTTTTGAGTGATTGTGTCATATGATATTTTGTGTGGATGAATGGATTAAGAGATAAAATACGGCCCGGTGTAAAGGATAAGGGATAAGATATAGATGAGGAGGATGGATTTAAGCAATAGAATTTATAGTTCTTTCTCAAGGATACAGGATAACATGCATAGTTATAGTCGCAAAATATGTGAATGTATGTGTATTTGTATGATTTGTTTATAAAATTAATAAAAAAGGATTGAAAACAGATGTCACAAGACGGTCGTTTCTAAACGGTTTTCCAGGTGGATGTGTGTAGAATCTACACCTTGGTCGGCTGAAACCTGTGATCCAGGGATATATTCTTCCCTCCTAATGGTCCTGATTTATCAGTTTAAATTTGTCGCGTTTGGCTTGGTTTTTGTTTTGCTGTGTATGTTACAATCTCACTGTTGGTTTTTTTTTTTGTATTATGTCGGGTTGTTTATCTTTATCCTGGATTGACAGTTCCAATGCAGTTGGCTCCCTATTAACTTGACACAATTGGACTTTAACCTCTTCAATGACGATCAGCTGTCAGGTCACCTTGAGGCTAGGTGACAGATGCACTCTGTAGGAGTCGGAAGTGCGCCGCTAGGTAGTGGACCCTAGGACTGACTGCTGCAAATTGAACCCTGGGAGGTTCAGGAAGCAGGTCTACTGGATCACTAACACAGATCCCACTGGGAGCTAAAGCATAGATTCCCCAGGGCGTGGAGTCTAAGAGCCAGCAGGTGTTTACCAGAGCCCCTAGTGGTGAGGATGGACTGAGCTGCAGTCTGGCTCCAGGTCATGGCCCCCCAGGGTCTCACAGCTCACACTCACGGTAGACTACAGGAGAAGAGGAAGGAGGCAGCAGGCTGGAACAACAAGGAAAGTAAGGAATAAGCCAAATGTCAGGGCGACTAGCAGACAAGAATAAACATAACACGCCAAAGGTCAGGGTCACAAGCGGAGAGGGAAAGTCGTGAACAGGCCAAAGTCGGTAACTGGAATCAGACGTAGGAAACACAGCAAGTACGCACGAAAGCTAACACACAGGGTCACAAGCAGACAGGGTGTCAGGATACACCCATCAGTAGACAGCCTCGAAGATATCTAAGGCACAGAGGAAGGCATATTCCTGCTGCACACAGAAACCGGGCTTTGGCATTTAGACGTGCGCATGCGCGAACAAGAGCGCAAACAGTGGCCGTCACGCATTCCTGAGATACGATCGGCACCTGCACACTTCCGTACGTATCTAACGCGCGCACTAGCGCTCGTTCACGTTGGCGCCAAACGACCTATTTAAGTCCAGCTGGTGCTTGGCCTGGTGCTGCCTTGTCTTCAGCTTCTGAGTATCCAGTATCCTGTGAACCTGTATCCTGACTCCTGGCCCGTCTTGTTACCTCCCCTTGAACTCTGCCTGTACCGACCCCGGCTTGTCCTGTGACTAATCTTCTGCTTTCTCCCTGGCTACTGCACTGCTGATCTGGTTTGACCCGGCTTTGTCCTGACTACGATCCTGCCTGCTCCTAGTACCCGATTTGATCTGCCGTGTATGACCCTGCCTGTCTGACCCTGCTGCTTGTCGTTGTCATCTGCACCTGCTGCCGTCTGCTAGTCTCCTGCGGAAGCTTCTCTGTGTCTCTTCAGTACGACCGGACCTGCTACCCTGCTACCACCAAAGACTTTCTGGCACTCGTGCGACTCTGCACTTTGGTGCCTCCTGTTTGCTCTATCAGGGGCCCTAAGTCAGAGTGGTAAGGGAGGCCTTGCTCGTCCATTCAGGCTCTTCTACCAGGTACGTGATACAGGGAAAGTCGAGAACAGGCCAAAGTCGGTAACTGGAATCAGACGTAGGAAACACAGCAAGTACACACAAAAGCTAACACACAATGGTTGATCAGCACTGCTGGCTTGCAGTGCACAGGTTAATATAGGGTTCCCTGATAGGAGCTGGGGTGGAGCCATGCTAGAGGAGGGATTTTAAAAGCAGTCAGGTGAGGGTCAGCTGGTCTCTAGAGATGAACACATGGAGACAGGTAAGCTGACAGACAAACTCTGTTGCATAACCATGACAGAACCCCCCCTCTTATGTGGCATCACCCTCCCCCGCCTGGGCCCTGGCTTAAAGGGAAACTCCAGATGAAACCTCCTCAACAGACGAGGCGCAAAGATCTCAGATGCAGTGATCCAAGACCTATCCTCAGGACCAAACCCTTCCTAATGTACGAGGTACTGAAGAATGCCTCTACGGCACCAGGAATCCAGAACTTGACTAACCTCCGACTTAAGATTATCCTCAGAGACCGAAACCGAGGTAGGGAGGGGACGAGAGGACCTTTTTGAGGGCTAAAGGCTTCTTAGGAATGGGTAAAGGCATCAGGAGTCTGAGCAGGGTCCTCCAGACCCTTAGAGATGAGCTGGACATCCAGCACAGGATCATCAGACTGGGTCCCTGATCCCTGAGATCCCTGAGACCAGGTTGGTTAGAAAGTGATGTGTCACAGAAGTCAACCTGGATAGCTTTACTGGGCATAGGCTGAACTGGTGCAGAGGCCGATTGAACAGCATTGCCAGGTGCAGCGATCATCAGAATCGCATCACAGGGCGTAGCGACTGTGGAACTGGTGGACGAGTCAGCCTGGGTGTGCGTCCAAGGGTCTCCAGGAACAGGCAAAGGTAAAGGACCATGCACACTGGAGTGAATGATCGGCTCAAGTTCACAGGTGGGCTCCTCATCCAGAGTGCCACATGACCCAGAGAGTGCCTCAGCCCGACTATTGCAGGAGACATTCCAGGAATCGCTATATGCAGCGGGAAGAGCAGGAGATACTGGGATGGTGGCAACAGGAAGTTTCTCTTTTGGAGTAACCTTGAGTAGGCAGGAAGAGGAACAGGAGGAACCCCAAGCCAGGATCCGTCCAGCAGTCCAGTCAATGTGTGGAGAATGGAACCGTAACCAAGGAAGGCTTAATATGATAAGAGATGAAGCCTTAGGTAAGACAAGGAAGGATATCCACTCCAGGTGGAGTGTCTCTACCGGCATCTTAACAGGGAGGGTCTGGAAGCAGATAGGACCCCCTAGGAGGACAGTGCCCCATCAATCACCAAGACCACCAATGGTGTTGAAAGGGGCAAAAGGGTAAGTCTCATGGAAGATGTAGTTTCCCAATCCATGAAATTGCCAGCGGCTCCGGAATCCAGATGTGCCGAGACCGAATGAGAGTAAGGGCCGACATGAAGGAACACAGAAAGAAGAAGACTAGAAGGTGAAGGTGATATTTCGGGGTCTAATACTCCACCTTCCAGATGTATTAGCCCCGAGCGTTTTTCCGGACGAAGAGAACAAGTGTCACGAAAATGACCTTTGGCCCCAAAATAGAGGCACAGACCCAGAGTTCTGCCCCTAGCACGTTCTTCAGGAGACAACTTAGTCCAGCCCAGCTGCATAGGTTCCTTAGTGGGCAGGGGGTGCTCCTCGGATCGAAGAGAAGGGACTGGGGGCTCAGGCTGCCTAAGGGACGGGGAGTGCTGGTGTCTTTTTTCCAGGGCCCTCTCCTGAAAGCGAATATCGATCTGGTTACACAAGGTGATGACACCGTCCAGATCTACAGGAAGGGATCTTCCTGCTAATTCATCCTTCACTCTATCAGAGAAGCCATGTAAAAAGATTGCAACTAGGGCCTCATTATTCCAGCTTAATTCAGCTGTGATGATACGGAACTGAAGAGCATACTGTCAGAAGAGGACTCTTGACGGAGACGTAAAAGAGCGCTAGCCGCTGAGGAGACACGACCCGGTTCCTCAAAAAGATATTCTGAAAAAGTTTCAAGAAATCAGACAGGCTAGAAACCACTGGATCATTCAGTTCCCAAAGAGGGGCAGCCCAAGCTAGCGCCTTGCCGGACAGGACAGGACAGGAGGGATATAATTTAGGCTACTTTCGCCCGATTGGACAGGAAGTTTTGGGGCTAAAGTTCAAAATGAATTGTGCACTGGATAAGGTACCCCCTGCAAGCCTTTAGAGTCCCCAGAGAAACGGGCCAGAGCTGGCAGTAATAATGAATGTATGGCTGGGACTGGTGCGATAGGTGCAGCAGCAGATAGCGGTTGAGGTTGTTGAACCGGGGGTCCTAATGAGGCCTGAACCTGTTCAAAACAGGATGCCAAATCCTGAAGGAATCGCATCACCTGGGTCTGATGCGATTCCTGGGTCTCAAGTCTGCGAACTAAGCCCTGCAACGGATCATCTGCAGGTAGCGGCACATCAGCCGGGTCCATGGCTGAACAAACTGTCAGGTCACCTTGAGGCTAGGTGACAGATGCACTCTATAGGAGTCGGAAGTGCACCGCTAGGTAGTGGACCCTAGGACTGACTGCTGCAGATTGAACCCTGGGAGGTTCAGGAAGCAGGTCTACTGGATCACGAACACAGATCCCACTGGGAGCTAGAGCATAGATTCCCCAGGGCGCGGAGTCTAAGAGCCAGCAGGTGTTCACCAGAGCCCCTAGTGGTGAGGATGGACTGAGCTGCAGTCTGGCTCCAGGTCACGGGACCCCCAGGGTCTCACAGCTCACGCTCACGGTAGACTACAGGAGAAGAGGAAGGAGGCAGCAGGCTGGAACAACAAGGAAAGTAAGGAATAAGCCAAATGTCAGGGCGATTAGCAGACAAGGCTAAACATAACACGCCAAAGGTCAAGGTCACAAGCGGAGAGGGAAAGTCGTGAACAGGCCAAAGTCGGTAACTGGAATCAGACGTAGGAAACACAGCAAGTACGCACGAAAGCTAACACACAATGGTTGATCAGCACTGCTGGCTTGCAGTGCACAGGGTAATATAGGGTTCCCTGATAGGAGCTGGGGTGGAGCCATGCTAGAGGAGAGATTATAAAAGCAGTCAGGTGAAGATCAGCTGGTCTCTAGAGATGAACACATGACAGGTAAGCTGACAGACAAACTCTATTGCATAACCATGACATCAGCATAAAGTTGAGGGAGTTCTGAGTAGCCACTGCACACAACGTTCACAGAACTCATGTTTATGGCGGCCAATCGTGGGCTGATTTTTGATACAGAATCCATGTGGTATCTTCCTTGTTCTGTAGTATTCGGATAGTGTCTGGCCATGTAATTCCAGGTCAACTTGTCTCTTTCTTAATCGTTTGATTTAGCGAAAAAGATCAGTAGCGGTGTCGATACCAAATGCTTTACCTTCATCTTTAGGAAAGAGGATTGTGTCGATCTCCTCCTGGCTGTATATATTGCTGAACCTCCTATCGGATTGGGAGGCGGCTTCATCAGATTCCATCTGTATTTTTGGCAAGATAATACATTGAGTGGATGTCGTGTCCCACTGTGTATGGGCACGATCGAATGGAGAGGACCCTCTAAGTAGGGGAGCCGTCAGGGGTGCAAGATGCAGAATCCAATCACAAATAATACTCCATATTCCCATCGCACACGTTCCTGTGAAAAGCTCTCAAGGGATTGGGTGCTACAGCAACAACCAGCTGGGAACTGGTTCAGAAGTCACAAGGAAAACGTTTGCCAGCACACCCTTCTCTTCTCTCTCTGCCCCCCTCCCCCCTTTCATATCTCCTTTTTTGCCCCTATTTCATCTTTATTTACATTTTCATGTGTCCTGCATTACTCCTTGGTCTACCTTTTTTCTCTTCTACATGTTTTTTTTCCTTCTTTTTCTCCTTTCCCTGTATGCACTCCCGATCTGATGGCTTCATTTCTCTCTATGCACTTACACCTTTCACTTTCCTTCACTCCCCTTGTTTTTTTGAATGAACGCAATCTGCCTCGGTGGGCGGGGTCTCCGGACATCATACGTTTCCATGACATCGGCGACCCCAACCCTGGCAGCGTCCCCGTTACCTAGCTTTCGCCGGCCGCAGCACACATGCGTGGACAGCGATCGCTGTTTCAATTGGATTTGGAGTGCATAGGAGAGACGCATGGCTAACAGAAAACTTCTCACACCAAAGGCTTCACTGATGCACTACTGCTGAGGAGTGGCCATAGAGGGAGGAATTGCAGCACTGGTCGTAAACAATCCTTGGAGTCCATCGGTTTCTGATCTCAAGAAGTATGCATCTGTTAGGTCAGAGGATGGGGCCAAAAAAGTGCATGTATTATTTAAATAATTTATGAGGAATTTCTTTCCAATTAATGCAGTGACCCATAATTCCAAAATAGGATCATATAGTGACCTGTTATTGCAGAATGAGAGGGGTCAGTGCACTGTAGTGATGTGAATGTTCTGCTCTGTTGAACATGGTACAACAGGTTAAAGCAAAGAGAGGACAAATACTTAACCAAAGCTAATAGGAACCGGCAGGCTGGCACATTAATCAAAACCAAAGACGATCTTTAAAGTAGTGACTGCTCACTTTCTGGAAAGGAAAACATTACGACAAGGAAGGATGATTCAGTCTTGTTTTCTTTTTTTTGTTGCATAAAGATTTTATTGAAAAAAAAAAAAAAAAAAAAAGGAAAGTCAAATACAATCATGACATAAACAGCATAGCGCGGTGATCCTGTATAGGTAATGCATATCTGCATATATAATTACACACAAAGAGCTATAGTGAAAAAAAGATAACTGTATTTCCAAACTATGAGTAAAGAATCTGATGTAACTACGTTGCTTAGGAGTGTACATTCTCAAGGGGCGATATAGGAAAGGAGAAGGGAATGTCAATGGAGCAAAAGATTATGTGGGGGGAAGCAAGCAAAGGGGGAAAGGAGGAAGGGAAAAAAGAAAAAAAAAAGGGAGATGGGGAGAAATAGGGGGGAGTGCAAATTAGGAGAGGGGGTGAGTTCTTCACCAACTACCCTCTCCGGCTTGTAGAGCTCACTACCCTTAGATGTATCACAATTGGGTTTGATTTTAAGTTACGCTTTAAAAGCAGGGGTGAAGGCACACCAGTTAGGGGTTATTTCGATGTCGACTTGAGATCTTGGTATGGTTGGGAATTTCTGAAAGTAATCCAGGGTTCCCAGGTATTCGTAATAGTCTTGTTTTCATTAAGTAAGCACCCTATGTAAAAAATGCATATGTTTGTTTCAATAAATGTAGTATGAATCTTATCTATATATTTTTTCATAAATGATTAGGAAGGGGAAACCGTGTAAAAATGTGAACAAAGTATATTACCTTTACCTTCTTTTTTTTGTCCAAGTATTTGTCTGTTGCCTTATCAGTAGTACCAATCTTAATTGATAGTTTTTTGGTTTTTTTTGTAAACTTGATTGGAGCGTTTTGACTGATTACTCTTTGTTCTAAATTAATGATGTAAAAGTAAAGTTGGCCACATGTTACATTCTGACGCCTTTAGATTTTCGGACAACTTTGCAATTTGAGGGCGCATCCTTGGTATATAACATACCACTGTTAAATGAGTTCTGTGGTCACAGCATACACATTAGCATTGTAAAAACAATACAAACAACAGTTATATTTGGCAATTGAATATAAGCTTTCTTGAAAAATCTCCTTTCATGTTGTGAGTTCTGCCTGCCTGCTGAACCTCTCCTTCCACAACTTCTTGGATTCTCTGCATGCTTTGCAGCTTCTTCACTGCAGTTTACTTTCAATCTCTAAGGACTACATATCCCATGGCACCTTGCTGCCTGCAAGCAGATTCTTGTTAAGTGTGTGACACAGCAGTGCCTACTCACAGGTCAAAATGAATAGTGTTACAGAATTCAAGGAAGTAAGTTTATGGGGATCTTCACAAAGTTTGCAAATTTTTGGATCATTCAGATTATATATTTAGAACATGATTTTACATTTTGACACCATGGATACACTTTAAATATGCCTGGTATAACCAAGCACTTTTTCTTTATGTAATGTACTGTACCTGGGAATGCCTTTGGTGCCTGGGATCACCTCCAAGGACTTGGGAGTACCTTTTAGTAATTGGAAGTACTGAGAGTTCTGGGAGAACTGAGAATAGCTGGAGTGAACCGGAGTAACTTTAGCACCTGGGAGTACCTTAAGTGTCTGGGGCTCCTGGGAGCAGTGATGTTGAGTGGGGAGAGTGGTGCAGAGTGCTGTGAGGGGCTGTGAGGTAATTGGAGTACCTGTAGCGCCAGGGGAGAGTAGAGTACCAATAGAAAGTCTTTAATTATTATCCTAATTAGAATAGAGGGTAAAAATGTCCAACAGGATTGGTGATGCCACTCAGTGCACATTCTGCTCCATGTATGCATTCCTTGATGAACCAATTGAGGGCAAATGCTGCTGTGCGAGATGTCAGCTAGTTGTTTCTCTGGAAGCCAAGATCCTGGATCTAGAAAACAAGGTGGCAACAACCTGGAAAGGAGTTTGGACATTACCCAGCAGGTGCTGGCGGGGGCCAGTGTAGAGGAGGTTGGAGACATGGAGGCACAGGAGCCAGAAGTAGCTGGGTAACAGCTAGAAGGAGGGGTAAAGGAAAGAGTGCTAGGGAGGCCAGTCCTGAATTGGTACACCCCAACAAATATGCCAAGTTGCATGATTCTGGGGATATAAGCTCAGGGGTAACAGTGCTGGAGCAGGCACCCACCCCTAGCTGCCAGGGGAGTGACAGCTCCAGTAAGGACGGTTGCAGAGATGCAGGAAAGGTTAGACAGGTACTGGTAGTAGGGGACTCAGTTATTAGGAGGACAGAGAGGGCAATCTGTCATAAAGACCATGTTCACCGAACAGTATGTTTGCTGGGCGCTCGGGTTCGGCACTTTGCAGGGCGGGTGGACAGATTGTTGGGTGGGGCTGGGGAGGACCCAGCTGTCATGGTATCAATGACAAAGTGAGAGGAATGTGGAGAGTCCTAAAAAATTATTTCAAGGACCTAGGGAATAGATTGAAGAGAGGGACCTCCAAGGTGGTTTTCTCTGAAATAGTACCTGTGCCTCGAGCCGCACCAGAGGGGCAGCAGGAACTTGGGGAACTGAACAAGTTGCTAAGGAACTGGTGTAGGAAAGGGTGGTAGAGGGCTATGGTATAGAGGGCTTCGGGTTCCTGGAGAACTGGGCTGACTTCTCATTTGGTTACCAACTCTTTAGTAAGGATGGGCTGCACATTAATAGGGATAGTGCAGCTTTATTGGGAAGAAAGATAGCCAAAAAGTTGGAGGGGCTTTTGAACCAAGTGTTGGGGGGTTCTAAGGAAGTGACAGTCAGCAGTGATCAAAGGGCAGAGGGTAATGGTGGAGCCAGTAGTGATAATATAGCCAGAACGTCTAATCCAGGGGTAAATGAGTGGTCAAATCAAAAACAAAGCATGAGAAACCTTAAGGAGAAATTAATATGCACCCATACAACACTGAGAGGAGTATACACAAATGCCAGGAGCCTGGTTTAAAAAATGGAGGAACGGGAGCTGCTATTACACGAGGACTTAGACTTTGTGGGAATAACAGAAACTTGGTTTGACAGCTCACACGACTGGCTGGCAAATATTCAGGGGTATTCCTTGTATCGGAAGGACAGGGAAGGTAGAAGAGGAGGAGGAGGAGGGGTGGGTCTATATATCAAAAGCGATGTAAGGGTGGTAGAGAGGGGCGACATTGTGAATGGGACAAGTGGGGAGGTGGAATCCGTGTGGGTAGAACTCCAAAGAGAAGAAGTAAGAGGGAAATTGAAAGTGGGGGTATGTTGCAGGCCCCCCAACCTAAGGGAGGAGGAGGAGGAGCTGGACCTCCTATCACAGTAGTAGTAGGTAGTAGGTACATTTATTTGAGGGGATAAGGGACTACAACCCCTGGCAAAAATTATGGAATCACCAGTCCCTGAGGATGTTCCTTCTGCTTTTTTTCTACAACAATAAACAACTGATCAGACATGGCCAAAAACTAAAGGCATTTCAAATGGCAACTTTCTGGCTTTAAGAAACACTAAAAGAAATCAAGAAAAATAATTGTGGTGGCCAGTAACCGTTAGATTTATAGAACAAGCACAGGGAACAAATTATGGAATCACTCAATTCTGAGGAAAAAATTATGGAATCATGAAAAACAAACAAAATAACACTCCAACACATCACTAGTACTTTGTTGCACCACCTCTGGCTTTTATAACTGCTTGCAGTCTCTGAGGCATTGACTTAATGAGTGATAAACCGTACTCTTCATCAATCTGGCTCCAGCCTTCTCTGATTGCTGTTGCCAAATCATCTTTGCAGGTTGGAGCCTTGTCATGGACCATTTTCTTTAACTTCCACCACAGATTTTCAATTGGATTGAGATCCGGACTGTTTGCAGACCATGACAGTGACCTTATGTGTCTTTCTTCAAGGAATTTTTTCACAGTTTCTGCTCTATGGCAAGATGCATTATCATCTTGATAAATGATTTCATCATCCCCAAACATCCTTTTAATAAATGGGATAAGAAAAGTGTCCAAAATTTCAATGTAAACCTGTGCATTTAATGACAGCCATCTCCCCGGTGCCTTTACCTGACATGCAGCACCATATCATAATTGACTGTGGAAATTTGCATGTTTTCTTCAGACAGTCGTCTGCATAAATCTCATTGGAACGGCACCAAACAAAAGTTCCAGCATCATCACCTTGCCCAATGCAGATTCGAGATTCATCACTGAATATGACTTTCATCCAATCATCCACAGTCCACGATTGCCTTTCCTTAGCCCATTGTAACCTTGTTTTTTTGTGTTTAGGTGTTGGAGATGGCTTTCTTTTAGCTTTTCTGTATGTAAATCCCATTTCCTTTAGGCGGTTTCTTACAGTTCGGTCACAGATGTTGACTCCAGTTTCCTCCCATTTGTTCCTCCCATTTGTTTTGTTGTACATTTTCTGTTTTCAAGGCATATTGCTTTAAGTTTTCTGTCTTGACTCTTTGATGTCTTCCTTGGTCTACCAGTATGCTTGCCTTTAACCACCTTCCCATGTTGTTTGTATTTGGCCCAGGTTTTAGACACAGCCGACTGTGAACAACCAACATCTTGTGCAGCACTGCGTGATGATTTACCCTCTTTACCTACATACTAACAAGCAGATTTAATCTGATGCAGGTGTTAGTGTTTGTAATGAAAGTTTACAGGGTGATACCATAATTTTTTCCCCAGAATTGAGTGATTCCATAATTTATTCCCTGTGCTTGTTCTATAAATCTAACTGTTACTGGCCACCACAATTTTTTTTTTCTTGATTTCTTTTAGTGTTTCTTAAAGCCAGAAAGTTGCCATTTGAAATGCCTTTAGTTTTTGGCCATGTCTGTGATCTGCTTTTTTTCTACAATAAACAACTGAAGGAACATCCTCAGGGACTGGTGATTCCATAATTTTTGCCAGGGGTTGTATATCCAAGAATTTGATGATGAAAACCATATTGTTAGTAGTAATCAACATGGGTTTATGAAGGGTCGTTCTTGCCAGACCAATCTGTTAACATTTCACTAGGAAGTGAGCTGCCATCTAGATAAAAGCATTCGATACACTTCCCCATAAACGTTTAATCTACAAGCTGAGGTCTGCAGGCATGAACCATAAGGTTTGTTCTTGGATAGAAAACTGGTTACAGGGGCACGTCCAAAGGGTAGTGATAAATAATGTGTACTCAAACTGGTCTGGAGTGGTAAGTTGGGAATCACAAGATTCTGCCTTGGGACCAATTCTTTTCATAAATGATATAGAGAACCCAATTACAAAGAGTTTTTCATATCTATCTAAAACACACAAGTCTTCTTCCCGGATAGACTTAGCATTTGCTAATTCACTCATGTTACAGCTGATAAAGGGTGCAAACTATTTGGCCGGGGGCCTATCAGATCATACACCACTCTCTGTACATATGAGTCTGCCTTCCAGACTTAGAGGTGGAGCTTGGAGACTGAACCCGGGCTGGATAGAGGTAGAGTCAGTGGCAGCACAGGTGACACCTTATGTCTCTAGTTACTGGGAGGACAACATTGGTTCAGCGTCCTTGCCCATTGTATGGGATGCCTTTAAGGCGTGCATGCGGGGGCAATACATATCAGCCATCAAACAAGCAAGGAAAAACTTTAATAAAAAAACGCAAGAGTTACAGGAGGCAGAGAGGGCACGTGAAGCAACACATGCCAAAGATCATTCAGAGGTCACATACTTGGAGCTCTTGGAGGCGCGACGGGTGTTGGCGTTGCACTTCACAGAGTTGACACATACTTCCTGGACAAGGAGGGCGGAATCCATTTTTGAAAAAGGGGACAAGAATGGGAAATTATTGGCCATTTTGACTGCGGAACAGAGACTTCAGACAAATATACCATGTATTAGGAACAAACACGGTAATCTCCTTACAGACCCCAACGACATCTTAGAAACATTTGTAGACTACTATAGGACCTTATATACTCCCATACCTACTTATAGCACACAGGAGTTGGAAACATTGTTAACTTCTCTAGAAATTCCTATGCTCACAGATTCTGATAGAGCTGACCTGGAGGCTGAGATCACTGAAAAAGAGATCGAAACTGCCATCAAATCATTCCCACCGCACAAATCACCAGGGCCTGACGGTCTATGTATTGAATGGTACAGGGCAAATATAGAGACCTTGGTCCCACGACTCAAAAATTTATATCTTTTCTGTCTTGAAAATGAGATCCTGCCGGAGTCACTGTTGGAGGCTCAGGTTATCCTATTACCTAAACCAGGGAAGGATCTGCTGGAGTGCTCTTCATATAGACCCATAGCATTATTGAATCAAGACCTTAAGATCTTAACCAAAATTTTGGCCACTAGACTCTCTAAAGTAATCACTAGCTTAGTATCCATAGATCAAACAGGCTTTATTCCACAGAAATCCACAGACACAAACCTACGCAGGCTTTTTACAAACCTGCAGATTGAACATGTCAATAAAGGGACTAGGGTGGTCTTGTCCCTAGATATGGCTAAGGCCTTTGATTCTGTGGATTGGCACTATATGTCAGCAGTGTTACGCCACATGGGGTTTGGGGCAACATTTAGGACATGGATTTCACTACTTTACAGTAAACCAAAGGCAGCAATTAAGTTGGGAGTCTCTGTTTCGCAGCCATTCAGGGTAGGCAGGGGAACGCGGCAGGGTTGTCCCCTGTCGCCGTCCCTGTTTGCTTTAGCAATAGAGCCGCTGGCTATAGCGCTTCGTAAATCCCAGGATGTACAGGCATTACGGGTGGGGGGCATTCGCGAGTGTACTGCTCTGTACGCGGACGACATGCTTCTCTTCCTACAAGACCCAGGTCTGTCTCTGGAGGGAGTATTTAAAATACTGGAGGAATTTTCGAGATTCTCAGGGTTGTGTGTGAACTGGGAGAAATCCAGTGGGATGGCCATTGATCCTGGGGCAAGGGCAGTGGCAACACAAAGGGTCCCCATAACCTGGGTAACACAGTTCAAATACCTAGGCATCAATATAACGCCCAAAGTGAGTGACTACATCTCAATGAATCTTATGCCGGCATTGGCAAAAACTAAAGTACAGTTGGAAGCATGGAAGCACTTACCACTCTCGCTTATAGGGAAAGTCAACCTCATTAAAATGAAGGTGCTTCCGGTTTTCCTGTATTTTCTTAGGAACTCCCCAGTCTGGGTCCCGGCAAAGTTTTTCAAAAAGATAAACAGTTTATTTGGGTCTTTTATTTGGTCCGAAAAACACCCCAGAATAGGCCTTAGGACGCTGCAGGAGCCCTGGGGGCAGGGAGGGCTTGCTCTCCCAGACCTATTTAAATATTTCATAGCTGGACAAATGGTTGTGGCCAGAAGATGGTTGATGCGGGATGACGGGGACGCGGCAAATGTGCTGGAGGCAGCCCATTTGGGGTCTTTTGAGAGCCTCTCATTTTTGCTGTATAGAGAAACATCGGCTATGTCATCTCCGACCAACTCAATGCGAGTAACAATCCGAGCATGGGTCAGAGTGAAGGCGTTGATGAAGTCCCCATCTGATGTGTGGTCCCCAGACACTCCCCTGTGGTTCAATCCCAAACTCCCGCATTTGAACACAATTCCCGATCCAATCATATGGGCCAGAGTTGGTATAAAACAATTGAAACATATAGTGGGTGGTAACAAACTTCTTACTTTTAACCAGCTGAAAGACAGGCACAAATTGCCTAACTGGTACTTTTTCCGCTACTTGCAGCTTAGCCACGCGTTTAAGTCGCAATTTGGATCATATCCTCTGGTCATAGGTACACTTCCCATTGAATCATTATTGAGTGAGGAAAATTTAAAGAAACCCTTATCGGAAGTATACAAGGGGCTATTTGTTGACACACCAAAAATGCTTAATAAGTGCAGAGACACCTGGAGTGCGTTAGTTCCGGATTTTGGGAGAGATGACTGGGATGATATGTGGGACCACACATTTGGAGTTTTGGTATCAACTAGAGACAGACTTATCCAGTTCAAGCTGTTACATAGGATTTATTATACTCCGGCGAAGCTAGCGGGCATATATGGCACTGGTACAGGTGAGTGCTGGCGGTGTGCGCACAGCCCAGCAGACTTTGACCACATTTTTTGGCATTGTCAGGAGATCAGGGGGTTCTGGACGGGGGTAACTAGCACTGTCCAGTCCTTGCTGAAGATACCGGTTCCTCTCACAGTGTCGGTTTGCCTGCTGGGCTTGCTGGAAGGTATTGCACCACGGAGAGCTCAGAGAACATTGATCTCTATTGTTTTGTTTTATGCACGTAAAACCATAGTAAGCTATTGGAAGAAGTCCGAGCCGCCAACGGTACCCTTTTGGAAAGATATGATTAATAAGGTTCTCCCTTTATATAAAGCTACATATCTAAGCAGGGGCTGTCCTACAAAATTTGAGAAGGTGTGGCAGTGTTGGATTGATGCTAATGAGACTCTAGCATAATGACTAACGGTACTATGAAGTAAGGGATATTTTGGTAACAATTGAATATAGGCGTGATTGGGTAGAAGATTCTTCTTTTGTGTGTATGTTACAGTAAAATATTGAATCAATGTGAATATAAGGTTACTATCTCAGACACCATGATATAAAAATGTGTTTCTGTAACTGGTAGGGTCGCTGCACGGGATAGGGGGAGAGGGGAGGTTAAGGGAGGGGAGGTTAAGGGAGGGAGGGTTGGGATTGCAAGAATGTTATGTTTTGTATGTATGTTTTTACAAAACTGTGAATAAATATAATTTTTCAAAAAAAAAAATAAATGATATAGAGGATGGGATACATCACTCAATCTCAGTTTTTGCGAACGATACAAAAAAGCAGGGCAATACCTTCACAGCAGGATATAGAAATTTTACAGAAAGACCTGAACAAAATAACGGACTGGGCAACTAAAAGCAAATTAAGTTTAATGTGGAGAAATGTAAAATAATGCCCTTGGGGGCCAAAAACATAAACGCAAACTACTTACTGGGGGGAGAACCTCTAGGGGGTCAAGGATGGAGAAAGATCTGGGGGTCCTAGTGGAAGATAGACTGTGCAATAGCATGCAGTGTCGAGCTGCAGCTACCAAAGCCGGCAGAATATGAGCATGCATAAAAAAGGGGATATACTCCAGAGATAAAACTATAATGCTGCCACTTTATAAAACTCTGGTCTGGCTACATCTGGAGTATTCCATCCAGTTCTGGTCACCAGTCCTCAGAAAGGATGAGCTGGAGAGAGTCTAAAGAAGGGCAACTAAATTAATGGGGACTAGAAGATCTCAAATATGAGGTGCGACTACAAGCACTAAATCTATTTTCGCTGGAGAAAAGACACTTGAGAGGGGTTATGAAATTTATTTACAAATATCTGAATGGTGATCTCAGCATAGGAAAAAAGCTATTTAATCTTGGGGTGTGATTAGGACATGGGGCCACACAATGAGATTGGAGAAGTGGTTTAACCTTAATCCACTTGCCTACAGGGCACTTAGACCCCCTTCCTGCCCAGGCCATTTTTCAGCTTTCAGCGCTGTCGCACTTTGAATGACAATTGTGCGGTCATGCTACACTGTACCCAAACACATTTTTTTATCATTTTCTTCACACAAATAGAGCTTTGTTTTCATGGTATTTAATCACTGCTGGGTTTTTTATTCTTTGCTAAAAAAAAAGACCAAAAATTTTGAAAAAAAAATATTTTTTTTACTTTGTCAGTAAATGTTGTAACCTAAGTAAGTTTTCTCCTTCAACGATGGGCACTGATGAGGTGGCACTGATTAGGTGGCACTGATGAGGAGGCACTAATATGCCGCACTTATGGGCACTGTTAGGCGCACTGGTGGGCACTGATAGGCGGCACTTATGAGCATTGATGGGTGGCACTGGTGAGCATTGATAGCCAGCACTGACTGGCATCGCTAATGGGCACTGATTGGTGGCACTTGTGGGCAGTGGTGGGCCCTGCTGCCACTGGTGGGCACTGATTGCTGGCAATGGTGGGCACAGATTGGTGACACTGTTGGTGCTATATTGTAATCAGGGCACTGATGATCAGTGCCCTGATTACATGTGGAGATGCCGCTGATCGGCTCTCCTCACCACATACTCTGTCAGTGTGAGGCGAGGAGCGCCGATTACCGGCATCTCTGTGTTTACATGTGACAGGCTGTGATTTGGATACAGCTGATCACATGGTTAAAGAGCCGCAGGCGCGCCTCTTTACAGAGATCGGGGTCGCGCAGAGAGCGGCCGTTCTGGGACGGTGTCATATGATGGCATCCCAGAACAAGAGCCGCCCTGCCGTCATTCGACGGCTGGGTGGGTGGCAACTGGTTAAGCTGCGCAGGGGGTTTTATCTCTGTCAGGCAGTAAGAATGTGGAACTCTCTTCCACAAGTGGTGGTATCTGAGGGGAGTATTGATATTTTTAAAAGACTCTTGGATGTGCATCTTAAAGAACACAATATACAGGGATATGGGAAATGATTATGAGCTGGATGTACTGTTGTCTTTATTCAACCTTACCTACTATGTATAGTGTTCTAAGTTATCATCTACTGCATTTTTGATTTTGGACAATGCTTAGTATACAACAAGGCTGCTTTAACACTGAGGCGGTTTTCAAGCATTGTAGCACTAGAAATAGCTTTTAACTATTGCCTGAAAACCGTCTCCCCATTAATTTCAGTGTTACTATTCACACTGGGGCGGTGCGCTTGTAGGATGTTCTGAAAAGTCCTGCAAGCAGCATCCTTGGGGTGGTTTGGAAGCGGTGTATACCCCGCTCCCAAAACACCCTGCCGTTGAAATTAATTGAATGGGCAGAGAAACGCGGGCACTTTTAACTCTTTCTTCGGCTGCTAGCGGGGGTTAAAATCGTCCCCCTAGCAGCCAAAAAGCGCGGCTAATTTTACCACTAATTTAACGCGAAGCAGCTACAGTGTGAACGTAGCTTAAAGCCGTGTACACATGAGCAGAATGTCCGACAGAAAAAGTCCAATGGAAGCTTTTCATCGTCCATTCCGATCGTGTGTATGCCTCATCTGACTTTTTTTTTTTTTTTTTAAACTCTAATGGACCTAGAAATGGAACATGTTCTAAATTATTTCTGACGGAACCAATTCCTATTGGGAAAACCGCTCGTCTGTATGCTGTTCCGACGGACCAAAAACGATGCATGCTCTGAAGCAAGTATGAGACGGAAGCTATTGGCTACTGGCTATTGAATTTCCTTTTTCTAGTCCCGTCGTACATGTTGTACGTCACCGCGTTCTGGACGGTCAGACTTTTGTGTAACTGTGTGTATGCAAGACCGCTTAAGCGGAATTCCGTCTGAGTTCTGTCAGAGAAACCTTCAGAGTTTATTCCGATGGCAAAACCAGTCATGTGTACGCGGCATTAGAGATTTTCCCTGGGTCTACTTATTGCTTCCAGCCACTCAAATCTATTCGAAAGGGTATACTGATCTGAGCATACAGTGATTTTCCCCCCAAACTAGCCAGTTTGGGGAGAGGCACCCCAGGAACAGAATTTTTTTTAGCTCCAGCACACAGTAGATGCTAAGCATCCACTTGCATGAGGCCAAAAAGCGCTTATTGAAATGTATCTCTTGCCGTTCTTCATGCACAAACCACCAAATGCATGCATCCAGATGCTTTTGGAGCCAATTTCTTTCCTTCTGGAAGTGTATACAATGGCTGAATTCACACTAGACATTTAGCAGTGTCTGGACACATTCAAGTTTAGCTGCATTTACATACACCAAAAAATTGTGCGTCAAGGAATTGTTTAATCTGATTTTATGCAATGTAAAGACAAGTGCACACTTGGGAGAAATGGATCTGTGAACTGTCAAGTTTGCTTGTGCGACATGCTTTGGAAGTGTAAAGCTAGCCACACACACTAGTAAATTCCACTGGTTCAGCAGGAACCAGCCAAATTTTGATCCGTGTGTGGGCTCCCCTGCTAAACACAAGTTAATTGTTTATTGCCTTCTGTGAAAGGGGCACGTTGCAACCGCTGATCAATGTATTCTGACAATAAGAGGTGCCACTGTCAGAATACAGTGTCCCAAAGTGGGGTGCGGCAGAGTTCCTCTGTCCACCTCATTTGTGTGGATGGAGGAATTTATTCGTTTTTTTTTTTTTGTTCAGCCCCCTAGATGGCCAGCTTTACAGTTATTCGTGTTACTGGTTGGGACCTTGCTCGATATAAATTTATCACCCAATGTGCTGCACCAAGACCCAAAATCAGTAACCACATTTAGGAATAATTAAAACACTAATAATAACTTTAATCTCCACAATGATAGCTTTACAAAGTTGTGCTCAATAAATATGTGAAAAAAATCCTGTCCATGCTAAAAAAAAATGTGTAATGATTCTCATTCCCAAAGTACATAGTTACATACTTAGTTAGGTTGAAAAAAGACACAAGTCCATCTAGTTCAACCAATAATAATTTAAAAAAAAAATCATACAATCCCATATACACAATCCTATATCCACAGTTGATCCAGAGGAAGGTGAAAACCCCAGCTCCCCATTCACACCTGAGACCTTGTAACACTAACGAGTCACATGACACCGGGAGGGAAAATGGCTAATTGGACCCAATTTAGACATTTTCATTTAGGGGTGTACTTACTTTTGTTGCCAGTGGTTTAAACATTAATGGCTGTGTGTTGAGTTATTTTGAGGGGACAGCAAATTTACACTGTTATACAAGCTGTACACTCACTACTTTACATTGTAGCAAAGTGTCATCTCTTCAGTGTTGTCACATGAAAAGATATAATAAAATATTTACAAAAATGTGAGGGGTGTACTCACTTTTGTGAGATACTGTATATTATGTACATTTAGGAAAGAATCCAGGTCTTTTTTACAGCAATCTACTGAGCTTGCTAGAACCACCTCTTTTATTGAGTCTATTCCACATTTTCACAGCTCTTACTGTGAAGAAACCTTTACGTATTTGGAGATTAAATCTTTTTTCCTCTAAACGTAAAGATTGCCCCCTTGTCCTCTGTGATGACCTTAAAGTGAATAACTCAACACCAAGTTCACTATGTGGACCACTTATGTGTTTGTACATGTTAATTATATTCCCCCTTAACCCCCTCTTCTCCAGAGAGAATAAATTCAGTTCCTCTAATCTTTCCTCACAGCTGAGCTCCTCCATGCCTCTTATCAGTTTGGTTGCCCTTCTCTACACTTTCTCCAGTTCCAAAATATGAATCCCAATGTGCACACTAAGTCTCCACCACCATCTAAAAGTTTATAGATGCGTTCTCACCAGAGGCGTCGCCAGGGGGTGGCTATCGAGGCTGGAGCCCCGAATGTGGAGCCCATAGCCCCGAATCTCAGCGGCGGGTGTGGAGGAGAAACTAGCGGGTGGGTCGCGGCTGCGGCGGGCGGCATTGGAGGTGGAGGAGAGACGAGCAGGCACTGAGCCATCGGACCGCCACCTCCCTCACCACTTTTCCCTGCTTAGTTATGCAGCGGCTGCATACAGACATGTCTCAGCTATCCTGTGACCAGTGGCCCCAGCTGCAAGATCGAGAGCGGCGCATCCCGATTCCCGTGCCCACTGACATCTGTGTTACACTCTGTCACATACAAGGGCTGGGCAGCGGGCGCTCTGTGATTGGCTGTGCAGGCGGCGGACATGTCTGTGATTGGCCCGGTGGAGGTGGTAAATGGTTACATGCGTAGAATTCTAACCATTTTTGGATTTCACCTAGGTGATCCTCATTTACAGGGGGGCAGCAGTCCCTTCAACTTGTCTCTTATTCCTAAGCGCCGAATCACTGTTATACATCTACAATGGTTACATGTGGAGGCGGGGCTGGACTGTGGGTGATCTTGGCCGCCCGGAGTCCCGCCTCCCTGCCTGGCGCGCGATGTGTCTCCTCTTTACTGAGGTCTGTTATCTGCCCTTCCTCCAGTCTGTCAGCGTGCCCCTCTCTGTAAGCCACCCCGCCTGTCATCCCGCCCCTTTCTGTCAGCACCCCCCTCTCTGTTAGCCCACCCTCCTCTGTGTCAGCCCACCCCCCCCTGTCAGCACCCCCCTCTCTGTCAGCCCACCCCCCCTCTCTGTCAGCACCCCCCTCTCTGTCAGCCCATACTCTCTCTGTCAGCCCACCCCCCCGTCAGCACCCCCCTCTCTGTCAGCCCACCCCCCTCTCTGTCAGCACATATCCTCTCTGTCAGCACCTCCCTCTCTGTCAGCCCATATCCTCTGTCAGCCCACCCCCCTGCCAGCACCCCCCTCTCTGTCAGCCCACTCCCCTCTCTGTCAGCCCATATCCTCTGTCAGCACCCCCCTCTCTGTCAGCCCATATCCTCTCTGTCAGCCCACCCCCCTGTCAGCACCCCCCTCTCTGTCATCCCATATCCTCTCTGTCAGCACCCCCCTCTCTAAGCCCACCCCCCTGTCAGCCCACCCCCCTCTCTGTCAGCCCACCCCTCTGTCAGCACCCCCTCTCTGTCAGCCCACCCCCCTGACAGCACCCCCCTCTCTGTCAGCCCACTCCCCTGTCAGCACCCCCCTCTCTGTCAGCCCACCCCCCTGTCAGCACCCCCTCTCTGTCAGCCCATACCCCCTCTGTCAGCGCCCCCCTCTCTGTCAGCGTCCCCTACTCTGTCAGCCCTCCCCCTCTCTGTTAGCACCACCCTCCTCTGTGTTAGCACCCCCTCTCTCTCTTGCCTCCTCCTCTCTCACCTCCCTCCCCCCACCTCTTTTCCCCCTCAGGGGGTGGAGGCCCCATTATTCCTAACAGCAGCCCTGTGAGTGAGTGTACCAGTTCAAATGGGTCCTGCCTACACAGTGGGCACAGCGATGCAGCATCTGCCTCTACTATGCCTTCTCCCCAAGCCCCCCCACACAATGGAAGGAAGGAAAATGGAACTACAGAAGAGCAGCTTCGCTACGCCCCCAAACTCCAGCTCCCACACTTCCTGACTCTAAACGGCTCTCGGTAAGGCAGTCTAATGGGGGTCTTTAGGGGCAGGGGACACTGATGGGGGGGGGGTCCCTGATCTATTAGAGATATCTAAGGGGGGTGCTGATATAAGGGGACTCTGAGCTAATTTAGAGGGGGTGCTGACTTCTGGTGACCCATTAGATCAGCAGTCAGCACCCGCCATTAGATCAGCACCCCCACCTCCCCTCCCTAGAGACCTCTACTAAATAAGGGAAACTCTCCTTATATCAGCACCCACATTAGATCAGTTTGTCCTTATATTGCCTACCCCTCCCTCTCCTCAGAGAAACCCATTATATTACAGTCCCCTTATATCAGCACCCCCCTTAGAGACTGATGGTTTGTCTCTAAAGAGGATCAGATATAGGGGACTCTGATCTAAAAAAACAAACACCTAGAATAAAACTAAAACTCCTCGAAAAAAACTATGCAAAAATAAATTAAAATGCAGTGCAACCTCCCCCTATAATTATAATTGATTTAAAATAATTAATTTAAATGTGAACAAATAATTGTGATGATGGTGGAAACCCCCAAGCGTAATCCAAGTATTAATACATTCCAATCTTATTTAAACATATACTGTGCAATCGCCACACACATATAATAGTGTATGAATAGAGGTGTAAATCCATTCCAAAATGTGTTTTACTCATATCCGAAAAAGTAAATTGGATATTAGCACATTTTGGAATGAATTGGAGGTTTACACCTCTATTCATACATTATTATATGTGTATGGAGATTGCACAGTATATGTTTAAATAAGATTGGAGTGTATTAGTACTTGGATTATCCTTGGGGGTTTCCACCATCATTTACAACTATTTTTTCATATATGAATATAATTATAGGGGGAGGTTGTGCTGCATTTTTTCCATTTTAATTTTTTTGGGTCTCTAAGAGGAGCACTGATATAAGGGGACTCTGATCTAATGGGGGTTCTCTATGGGGGGCCCCTAAATTATATGGGGGTAACACTGACCCCTGTATTATGGGGGGTAACACTCACCCATAAAGCGTCCTGCATTATTTCTCTCCTTAGTGCACCCAAAGGTGTCCCAGGTCTTTACAATCCTATAGTGTATATTAATTTAAATGTGAAAAAAGAATTGTGAATGATGGTGGAAACCGCAAAGGATAAAGTATTAATTCACTCCAATCTTATTTAAACATATACTGTGCAGTCGCCATACACATATAATAATGTATGAATAGTGGTGTAAATCCATTCCAAAATGTGTTGTGCTAATATTTGCCATGCAGCTTTTTTTCCAAAATTTTAATGCCATGCACCTCTAAAGTGTACAGGTTTGGCTTAAAGAAAAGGGGGCAACCCTATCCTGCTGTGAAGAGAGAGGGAGAGAAAATAGGTTAGACAGCAGCGGCGGCAGCCGCAATTTACCTGTGTGATTCGGCCGTTGCAGCGCCGCCCACTGCACTGACTGACAGGAGGAGTGATATGCCACCTGGCCTGAGGAAAGCAGAAGGAGATCAGGAGAACGCGACGCCTCCTTCTACCTCAACCTCCAGAGTCACGCTGAATAACGGCCATGGTGGCTGTGACTGGGAGTGGGACAGAACGAAGATTTAAAAAAAAAAGGTGTGACTCTCTCTCTGTGTTTCTCGCTCTCCTCTCTCTCGCTTTCTCTCTTTCTCCCTTCTCTCCTTCTCTCTCTCTTCTCTGTCTCTATTCTCTCTCTTCTCTCTTTTGACGGGCACAGTGGCTTCATTTCCCGGGGCACAGTGGTTGCAATTGATGGGGCACAGTGGTTGCAATTGACGGGCACAGTGGCTTCATTTCCCGGGGCACAGTGGTTGCAATTGATGGGGCACAGTGGTTGCAATTGACGGGCACAGTGGCTGCATTTGACGGGCACAGTGGCTGCAATTGATGATTTGACTGCCCCTTGGCTAATTTTAAATAAATAAACTTAGGCTTTAAGGGGGCAAGGTTAGGTAGGTCAGTGCATGTCAGGTAGGTCAGTGTGGGTCAGTGTATGTCAGATAGGTAGGTCAGTGTGTGTCAGTGTATGTCAGATAGGTAGGTCAGTGTGTGTCAGTGTATGTCAGGTAGGTAGGTCAGTGTATGTCAGGTAGGTCAGTGTATCAAGTAGGTCAGTGTGTGTCAGATAGGTAGGTCAGTGTATGTCAGATAGGTAGGTCAGTGCGTATCGGGTAGATTAGTGCGTGTCAGGTATGTCATGTAGGTCAGTGTATGTCAGATGGGTAGATCAGTGTATGTCAGGTAGGTCAGTGTATGTCAGCCTGGTAGGTCAGTGTATGTCAGGTAGGTAACACCCCCCTCCATACAACCCCACCGTCTGCCGCACCATCACACCCCAACCCCCCCCCCCCCCCCCCGGTGCTGGGCTCTGACTTCGGGCTGAAGCCCCGGGTCTTTTTGCTACCTAGCAACACCCCTGGTTCTCACCTTAATTTAAAACCTTTAACTCATAAAAGGACATAATGCATCTTTTCCCTTTAAAGCCGTGATCAGCTATGCACTGGCACCCTGGTTTTTCTCTCTCTCTCTCACTTGCTCAATTTCACAGTGAACATCCGGCCATAAAAGGATACAAGAACAAAAAAAGAAATCGTGCTCTCTGTATACTAAATGTATCCCTTTTTTATTAAAAATGTAACCGCACTTACAAAGGTACAATTAGCACAGGCATAAAACACAGCTATGCAGAGTAGGATGCATCCTGCAGCTCCCCGCTCACTGCTCAGTCCTGCTGACAGCTCACTTGCTCGGATGGATCAGGCTGCTGCTTTCATCATAGATCACCACTCTGTACACTGTTTGTGATGTGGGGCTCTGGCCAATATAGCCCAATACTGCTCAATATAGCCATTAAGTGAGAATTAGGAGGCACTTGAGAACATTTTCTAAGACATGTTTGCAGAAATTTTATCTCTGATCATTTTTGCACCTGTCAATAAATCCCTTGAAAATATGTCCAGCAAAATGTACTGTAAAGTATGCCTAAACACTGATCTTTACCGTGTAGGGGTGTACAACCCTAGACACATTCAGGGACTTATGGCTTTGAGTCGGGTTGCACCGATACTGATATTGGTGCCAATATGAAGCATTTACATGAGTACTACTCGTGAAAATGCTCCGATACCTGAAACCGATACCTTTTGCAGTGGGATTTGAACTCATACAAATGAAAAGTGCACCACAACCCTAGCTTTAAGCATGCCTGGGTTAGGGATGAGCTTCGTGTTCGAGTCGAACCCATGTTCGACTCGAACATCGGCTGTTCGGTCGTTCGCCGAATTGCGAACGATATGGGCCGTTCGCGCCAAATTCGTGTGGCGCGTCACGGCCCATAATTCACTGCGGCATCGCAGTGCATTGCTGGCTGATGATTGGCCAAGCATGCACTATGACCCGCATGCTTGGCCAATCACAGCGCCGTCAGTAGAGAGAGCTGTAATTGGCCAAAGCCAGGGTGGCTTTGGCCAATTATGGCTCAGGGGATTTAGTACACACCCCACACTATATAAGGCCGCCTGCACGGCGGCCCTGTGTAGTGTGTGTTCCGGTGTGCTGAGAGATAGAGAGAGAGAGAGACAGTGTCATTTGATTTGAGTTAGATAGATTAGGCAGAACAGTCAGTCAGTTAGCTGCACTTACAGTGTATTGTGTATATATATGCATCCCAGGTGTTGCATATATATATATACACTGTATTCAGTTTAGCTAGATCCGTTCCTGTTATCTTCTATCTAGACTATTTACATTTAGTGCAGTGTGTCCTGCTCACAGTGTTCAGCTAGATCCGTTCCTGCTATTTACATTCAGTGCAGTGCGTCCTGCTCACAGTGTTCAGCTAGATCCGTTCCTGGTATTTACATTTAGTGCAGTGCGTCCTGCTCACAGTGTTCAGCTAGATCCGTTCCTGCTATTTACATTCAGTGCAGTGCGTCCTGCTCACAGTGTTCAGCTAGATCCGTTCCTGGTATTTACATTTAGTGCAGTGCGTCCTGCTCACAGTGTTCAGCTAGATCCGTTCCTGCTATTTACATTCAGTGCAGTGCGTCCTGCTCACAGTGTTCAGCTAGATCCGTTCCTGCTATTTACATTCAGTGCAGTGCGTCCTGCTCACAGTGTTCAGCTAGATCCGTTCCTGCTATTTACATTCAGTGCAGTGCGTCCTGCTCACAGTGTTCAGCTAGATCCGTTCCTGCTATTTACATTCAGTGCAGTGCGTCCTGCTCACAGTGTTCAGCTAGATCTGTTCCTGCTATTTACATTCAGTGCAGTGCGTCCTGCTCACAGTGTTCAGCTAGATCCGTTCC
This sequence comes from Lithobates septentrionalis, assembly GCA_037952835.1. NCBI lineage: Eukaryota > Metazoa > Chordata > Amphibia > Anura > Ranidae > Lithobates > Lithobates septentrionalis. Next base: position 1,983,203 of record JBBDGP010001009.1, read on the forward strand.
TGGTATTTACATTTAGTGCAGTGCGTCCTGCTCACAGTGTTCAGCTACATCCGTTCCTGCTATTTACATTCAGTGCAGTGCGTCCTGCTCACAGTGTTCAGCTAGATCCGTTCCTGCTATTTACATTCAGTGCAGTGCGTCCTGCTCACAGTGTTCAGCTAGATCCGTTCCTGGTATTTACATTTAGTGCAGTGCGTCCTGCTCACAGTGTTCAGCTAGATCCGTTCCTGTTATCTTCCTACTGACAGGCAGGCTTGTCTGGTTACAGTATATAAAGCTACCTGAAGAAAATTACAGGTGTTCTTTTTGATCCTATTAGTACCACGGTCAGGCAGCTAGACTATTTACATTTAGTACAGTGTGTCCTGCTCACAGTGTTCAGCTAGATCCGTTCCTGTTATCTTCCTACTGACAGGCAGGCTTGTCTGGTTACAGTATATAAAGCTACCTTAAGAAAATTACAGGTGTTCTTTTTGATCCTATTAGTACCACGGTCAGGCAGCTAGACTATTTACATTTAGTACAGTGCGTCCTGCTCACAGTGTTCAGCTAGATCCGTTCCTGTTATCTTCCTACTGACAGGCAGGCTTGTCTGGTTACAGTATATAAAGCTACCTGAAGAAAATTACAGGTGTTCTATCCCAGCTTAGTGCAGCTACAGGCCATTAGTATGTCTGGAAGGCCAAGAAGGAGAGGCAGACAGTCACAAGCCAATAAGAGAGGGCAAGCAGGCTCTGTGTCTAGTGCTGGTCGTGGAGACGGTGCATCCTCATCAGCACGTGGCCATGGGACACGCTTGGCCTTTTTTTCGGCAGCTGGCCGTGTTGAGCCGCAACATGCGGAAGACTTGGTCGAGTGGATGACCAAGCCGTCCTCATCCTCCTCATCCTCTCTCACCCATGCCCAGGGTGCTTTGTCTGGCAAAGCAGCGGCCTCTTCCCTCAGCTCAATGTCATCAGTGACTCCTTCCCTAGCTCCACCATGTCCTCATGAGGATTCCCTCGAACTGTTTGACCACAGTGTTGGGTACATGCTCCAGGAGGATGCCCAGCGTTTGGAAGGCTCTGATGATGATACTGAGCTCAATGAAGGCAGTAACATGAGCACGGACAGAGGGGGTGCCCAAGAAGGACAGCAATCTGGCAGTCATGCTCCCCCTGCTGCAGCATACTGCCAGGTTTGCTCCAGTGATGAGGAGGGAGGGGATGATGAGGTCACTGACTCAACGTGGGTGCCTGATAGGAGAGAGGAGGAGGAGGAGGAGGAGGAGGAGGTGGCACATCACCAACTAGGCAGGATGCCCTCCAGGGGCCAGCCTAAGGGCAGCACATTGACTGCATCACACCCCAAAGCTCCACATGTGCAGGGCGCTGCAGTCTCTGCGCGTTATTCAAAAAGTTCTTTGGTGTGGGCCTTTTTTGAGACCAGTGCATCAGATCGCACCGCTGCTATTTGCAACATATGTCTCAAGCGTATCTCGCGTGGCCAAAACATCTCCCGCTTGGGTACCACATGCTTGACCAGACATATGTTGACCTGCCATGCAGTTCGTTGGCAAGCGTATCTGAAAGACCCACACCAAAGAACAAAGACGATCTCTCCTTGCTCCTCATCAGCTGAGATTTCCAACCCCACTAGACCTTCAGTCCTCTCTGAGACCTGCAGTGAGAGGAATGAAGGTGTAGAATTAGGTGTGTCACAGCCAAGTACTTGTGGGCAATCTGCTTTTGGTACACCGACGTCAGATTGTACCAGGCAAATTTCCCTGCCCCAGCTGCTGCACCGCCGAAAGAAGTTTGCTCCCAGCCATCCACATGCCCAGCGGTTGAATGCTAGCTTGGCAAAATTGCTAGCACTTCAACTGCTGCCTTTTCAGTTGGTAGACTCTGCCCCCTTCCGTGAGTTTGTGGAATGTGCGGTTCCTCAGTGGCAGGTACCCAAACGCCACTTTTTCTCACGGAAGGCGATTCCGGCTCTCTACCGGCATGTGGAAGGCAATGTCCATGCCTCGCTGGACAGGGCGGTCAGCGGTAAGGTGCATATTACCGCTGACTCATGGTCCAGCAGGCATGGACAGGGACGTTACTTAAGTTTCACGGCGCATTGGGTGACTCTGCTGGCAGCTGGGAAGGATGCAGGACAAGGTGCAGTAGTGTTGGAGGTTGTTCCGCCACCACGCCTCCAAAATGCTGATTGTGACACACCTCTCTCCTCCACCCCCTCCTCTTCTTCTTCCTCCATGGCCTCTTCCTCGGAACCAGCGGTGCTCCGTAGGCGTTCAAGGGGCTACGCAAGTACGCAGGCCAAAAGATGCCATGCGGTGCTTGAGCTGGTGTGCTTGGGGGACAGGAGCCACACTGGGGCAGAGGTTCTGTCAGCTCTGCAGGGGCAGGTTCAGAGGTGGTTGACGCCACGCCAACTTAAGGCAGGAATGGTGGTTTGCGACAATGGCACCAACCTCCTCTCTGCCCTCCGACAGGGACAACTGACCCATGTGCCCTGTTTGGCTCACGTCCTTAACTTGGTGGTGCAGCGGTTCTTGGGCAGGTACCCGGGCTTACAGGATGTCCTGAGGCAGGCCAGGAAAGTCTCTGTGCATTTCCGCCGGTCATATAATGCCAGTGCTCGGCTGACGGACCTCCAAAAGGAGTTTAACCTGCCCAAGAACCGCCTAATCTGTGACATGCCCACCAGGTGGAACTCGACGTTGGCCATGCTGCAGCGGCTGCACACGCAGCAGAGGGCCATCAATGAGTACCTGTGCGACTATGGCACCAGGACAGGGTCAGGGGACCTTGGTTTTTTTTCCCCACGCCAGTGGGCCATGATCAGGGATGCATGCACTGTCCTGTCACCATTCGAGGAGGCCACGAGGATGGTGAGCACTGACAGTGCATGCATCAGTGACACTGTCCCCCTTGTCCACCTGTTGGAGCACACGCTGCGTGGAATAATGGACAGGGCACTTGAGGCAGAACAGAGGCAGGAAGAGGAGGACTTCCTTAGCTCTCAAGGCCCCCTTTATCCAGACAGTGTTCCTGCGTGCCCGCCGATCACACAGGAAGAGGACGAGGAGGAGGAGGAGGAGGAGGAAGATTGTGTCAGTATGGAGGTGGAGCCTGGCACTCAGCATCAGCAGTCTTTAAGGGATCAGTCCCAAGGAACACATGGACTTGTACGTGGCTGGGAGGAGGTGGCTGCGGACGTTGTTGTCCTTAGTGACCCAGAGGACTCCGGACCGAATGCCTCAGCAAACCTACGCTGCATGGCCTCCCTGATCCTGCAAAGCCTGCGTAAGGATCCTCGTATTCGTGGTATCAAGGAGAAGGACCAATACTGGCTGGCAACCCTCCTTGATCCACGTTACAAGGGTAAGGTTGCGGACCTTATCTTGCCATCGCAGAGGGAGCAGAGGATGAAACATCTTCGGGAGGCCTTGCAGAAAGGTCTGTGCAACGCGTTCCCAGAGACTGGGAGGTTACAAACTCCTGTTTCTGGACAACGTGTTGCTGAGGCTTCGGTCAGTCAAAGAAGGAGCGGTGGAGAAGGTGGCCGTCTGACCGATGCGTTCAGACAATTTTTTGGTCCGCAGCCCCAAGGTATGATCGGTTCCAGCAACCATCGCCAGCGTCTGTTTTACATGGTGCAGGAATACCTAGGGGCAAGATCAGACTTGGACACCTTTCCCACCGAAAATCCTCTGGGTTACTGGGTCTTGAGGATGGATCACTGGCCAGAGCTTGCACAGTATGCAATTGAGCTACTGGCCTGTCCTGCATCCAGCGTTCTTTCGGAACGCACATTCAGTGCTGCTGGAGGCGTGGTAACCGATCACAGGGTGCGTCTGTCCACCGACTCGGTCGATCGGCTGACCTTCATAAAAATGAATCAGTCTTGGATCACCACCAGCTACCAAGCACCTGATGCAGATGTAACCGAATAATTTTTTTTGAAATCTCAGATCCCTTCAAAGACTGCCTATGCTGATGCTGAGTGACTATCCCTGAGTAATTATCCTCTTCCTCCTCAATCATCACGCTGATAGCTTGTAAGAACATTTTTGGTTCTGGGCGCCACCACCAGTGCCTAAGGCACAATTTTTCAGCCCCTGTTTAACAGGGGCGTGTAATTACAATTTTTGATGCAATACTTTGCAGCAGGGCTTGTTCCTGCGTTTCAACTAGAGTGTCTGTGAGGGGTTGCAGTGTTGTGGCACCAGCACCAGTGCCTAAGACCCAATTTTTCTGCCCCTGTCTAACAGGGGCGTGTAATTACAATTTTTGATGCAATACTTTGCAGCAGGGCTCGTTCCTGCGTTCCAACTAGAGTGTCTGTGATGGGTTGCAGTGTTGTGGCACCAGCACCAGTGCCTAAGGCCTAATTTTTCAGCTCCTGTTCAACAGGGGCATGTAATTACAATTCTTGATCTAATATTTCACAGCAGGGCCCTGTGAGGGCTTACAGTGTTTTGGCCACAGCAACACCTAAGGCCCAAATTTCTGCTGAGTATATAGGGCAGGACCCTACCTTCAAACATCTAACTTACAAACGACTCCTACTTGCAAACGGTAGGAGACAACAGGAAGTGAGATGAAATCTACCCCTAAGGAAGGGAAATTCTCTCCTGTAAGAGTTAATATGGGAAAACAATTTCTCCTTTCCACTGATGCTTTCCAATCCTTGTTCCACAAAAAAACCCAAATTTTCAAAAAACATTTTTCATTGGGACAAAAAAGTGAGGTGAAATCTTCTGAAGAGGAGGAAAGACGCAAAACAAATGTCACAGGGGTGATAACCCTTCCCTATGTTTTCCAAAAAGCTTAGAAAAGATTTTTTGGCTGGAGCTAAACACATTAAAAATGTTCAAAATTACAAACAGATTCTACTTAACAACAAACCTACAGTCCCTGTCTTGTTTGCACCGCCTGTATACTGCTGTTCAGAGTATATAGGGACCTTTCCTTATTTTAATTTGGGTGCGGGGTTCCCCTTAATATCCATACAAGACCCAAAGGGCCTGGTAATGGACTGGGGGGTACCCATGCCGTTTGTCTCACTGATTTTCATCCATATTGCCATGACCCGACATGACATTAAACCCGCAAGCAGTTTTAAATGAGATTTTTTCCTTTAAAAATGACATTTGGTGCAGGGACTGTTCTAAACATGGGAAACACGCGTCACTTTACAGGCATACTATAGACACCCCCCAGGTACGATATTTAAAGGAATATTTCACTTTTTTTTTTTTACTTTAAGCATCATTAAAATCACTGCTCCCGAAAAAACGGCCGTTTTTAAAAGTTTTTTTTGCATTGATACATGTCCCCTGGGGTAGGACCCGGGTCCCCAAACCCTTTTTAGGACAATACCATGCAAATTAGCCTTTAAAATGAGCACTTTTGATTTCGAACGTTCGAGTCCCATAGACGTCAATGGGGTTCTAACGTTCGTGCGAACTTGCGGTCCGTTCGCGGGTTCTGGTGCGAACCGAACCGGGGGGTGTTCGGCTCATCCCTAGCCTGGGTTTACACAAGTTGGAGCATAGATCAGCATACAGCCTCATACAGCCAACAATAGCCTAGGTTCAGACCTTTGCCTGTCTGAAATGCATGCAAAATTGCTTTCCCGACACATACAGAGACATGTTGCCATTTAGCAAATGTCCATTATTTGTTAATCAAACCCTCACACATCTGCAAACACGCTGCACTTTCCTGCTCGCCAAACCGCATGGTGCCGCAGTGTTTTTGGAAAACAGTCTGGGACTTCTTTTCTGCATTTCTTGCACATAGAGGAGCCCATTAAAACAAAACCTGTAGGAACCAAGCGTTAAGCCCCATACACACTATTTGATTTTCTGCAGAATTTTGTCTTCAGATTTACCAAAACCATATAATATGAGGTCAAACCTTAGCAATTTTAATTTTGTATGCAATCAGGCAGGCCCTTGCACTACATGGTTTTGGTCAATCTGAAGACAAAAATCTGCAGAAAACCTAATACAGTGGAACCTTGGTTTACGAGTAATGCGGTTAATGAGCGTTTTGAAAGACGAGCAACTTTTTTTTTTTTTTTAATTCTGACTCGGTTTGCGAGCGTTGTCTCGCATAATAAGCAGAATTCAAGCTAATGGGGTGTGCAGTACTACATTTGGCCAGAGGTGCAGGGGCGCCGGGGACACTTGGAACAGTTCGAAGCTGTTCGGAAATACTCTGAATCACTTTCAGAGTTCAGCCGAGCTGTCCCCGAGTATTTCCGAGGCTCTCCGGCGCCCCCCACCTCTGGCCACATGCGGTATTGATGTAATAGATGTCAATGCGGAACGAATTATCTTTGTTTCCATTGACTTCTATCGGGGAAACTCGCTTTGATATGCGAGTGCTTTGGATTACAAGCATTCTCCTGGAACGGATTATGCTTGTAATCCAAGGTTCCACTGGAGTGTGTACGGGGCTGTACTTGGCTCTACATCCCAATACCAAAATGCACCCCATGATTATACTGTATGCCAAAAGCGCCTATGTGCATGAGCTCTTATTTACCTGGGCCAATAGAAAAACGAAATCTCCTTCTCTAATACGGTTACAGCAGTAGTGCATGAAGACTCATGTCTGTGGAAATAACTCAGTCACGCTGACTTGTGACGCAGTGTCTCAAACTGTTTTTGTTTTGTGTTACTATTTTAATGTTAGTTCCATTGTTGTTTAGTCATAACTATAAATGGTTAGACGTTTGGTATTCATAAACACTCACAAAAAAATAAAATAAAAATAGCCAAGCCGTTTACAGAAAGCACACTTCAGGTATTTACAAATTCCGAAGTGGGACGTGGGTGTCACGCACAAAGTGTAAAAGAGACAAAGCAGACAAAGCCTGGGAAAGTGAGTGTGAGACAGGAAAGCAGCCTAGTGGAAAGCCAGTGATTAGAGCAGCTCAGCTGGGTTCCAGTGCTCAGCTCCCATTGGCTGTTGGGAAGTACAAAACCTGGAGGGGAGGGGTCAGAGAGGTAAAGCCAAGTTCCTGCTCTCTTCACAGATCCTGTTTTTTAGCTGTCTACACTCCAGCTTTCAAAGGTGACCAGACAGCACTGCTATTGGCCTGTGCCAACTCCTGTCTGCAGTTCAAGAAGCAGGTCAGTAACTCCTAATCAGCCATTATTATGTGGATAAGCAGCAGGACCTCAAAGCCAGATCACTGACAACCCCTGAGTCTGGACAAATGGCAGAACCAGGAAGTGGCAGGTATTTCAGCTTCAAGAACCTTCAAGGTAAAGTCGTACTGAATTTTACAGCTGTATAACTGGAAATACAGGCAGCTAAATGACGTAACCGAAAAATTCATTTTGTTTCATAGTATGTCATTTATTTCTTGTCGATGTTGGAATATAATGTGTGCTTTGTTAGGTAACCATTTGTGATTTGAATGTAGCAAACCAAAATCTTTTTTTTTTTGTTGCTATAGGGTGCTGCACTTTGAATGTAAACCTGCATCTTGCACCATTAAACAATAACCCCCAATAGATTCTTTATTTATAACATTGTAAAATGCTACTTTATTTTCTCTATAGGCACAATTAACAAAGCTAAGATATCAGGATAAGGATCCTTCCCCTTTTTTTTATTTTTTTTTTTCTAAATGTGAATTTTTTTCAACAAGCTTTAAAAATACTATTGCATGTTAAAATAATGATCCTATCCGAGTGTTCATGGTTTTTTTTTTTTATAAATGTATATGTTGAGTCATATGACCTTCAAAGCTTACTTTATTGTTGATGTAGCTGTGTGTAATTTTAATTTTATCGCTAGTAGATAAGATTGTGCATTTTAGATAGAACTGAAAAGAGCTCTAAGCCGTGTTTGCCCGAAAATAAGACCGGGTCTTATATTAATTTTGGCTACAAAAAACACACTTGGGCTTATTTTCAGGGGATGTCTTATCTGTGACCCCTGTCTTCTCTCCCCCTGTCAGCTCAGAAGTCCTCATTATGACATCTTTAATCCCAAAAATAAACCTTAAAACGTTATTGTAAAAATATATAATCTGTTTTGTAAAAAGATTATATAATGTCCAGCGAGCCTTCCTTCCTTCCTTCCTTCCTTCCTTCCTTCCTTCCTTCCTTCCTTCCTTCCATCATTCCTTCCTTCCTTCCTTCCTTCCATCATTCCTTCCTTCCTTCCTTCCTTCCATCATTGTTGAAAATACCTTATTTACAGCGCTGCTGGGCGCTCACGTGATCTGCCGGTTTCTCTTCTTCCCCTCTCCGAGTACTGTCTAGGGAAAGGCCGAGATCTCCGCTGATGTCAGCCCGCTCCGAGCTCTGCAGAGGGAGGGGCCACTGACGTCGGCTGGGAGGAGAGGGGTAGATCTCCAGCAGGTCACGCTGTAACTAAGGTATTTTCCACAATAAAGTTACAAAAGGGAACACACTGGACATACTGGATTCTATATTTTTACAAGAACTTTACTAGGGCTTATTTTCAGGGTAGGGCTTATAGTGAAGCTCTCCCCGAAAATCACGCTAGGTTTTATTTTCGGGGCAGTGCTAATTTTTGGGAAAACAGGTTGGTTTTTTTTCTTTTCGTTCAACCCAGCAGGCTGAACAAAAAAAACTGACAGCTCAGGGGGAGCCGCTGTACTAACTATAAGACGTTAGTGCAGCCAATCGGCAGACCTTTTTCGGTCATGCCCGTTCTGGATTCGGACCGATTCCAGTACACATGGGCTACATAGTTACATAGTTAGGTTGAAAAAAGACACAAGTCCATCCAGTTCAACCTTAAAAACAATAAATAAATTAAAAAATATTGTACAATCCAATATACCCAATTTTTATACCCTCAGTTGATCCAGAGGAAGGCAAAAAACCCCAGCAGAGCACGCTCCAATTTGCTACAGCAGGGGAAAAAATTCCTTCCTGATCCCCCAAGAGGCAATTGGATTTTCCCTGGATTAACTTTACCTATAAATGTCAGTACCCAGTTATATTATGTACATTTAGGAAAGTATCCAGGCCTTTCTTAAAGCAATCTACTGAGCTGGCCAGAACCACCTCTGGCGGGAGTCTATTCCACATTTTCACAGCTCTTACTGTGTGTGGCTGAATGTTGGGCGCCCGTCATTCGGCCCGTGTGTACTATGTGGCTTAGGCCACATAGGGCTGATATTAGATTACTTTTTTTTTTTTTTTTGATTAGCCACTGGGGCAACTGAACAAAAAAATGAATGAACTGAATTTCCCATCCACACAATCGAAGTGGATGGAGGAATCCTCCCCGCTGTGTCATTGTATTCCGACAGTGGGGCTCCTCTGCTGCCAGAATACACTGATCAGTCTGTAGCTCAATGGCTGCTGATCGAGAGCTCTTCCAACAAGCCCGTTTACAGGAAGTCCGTCGTTAGAATGACTTCTGTTAAGCAGGAGCGGCCACACATGGATCGACATTCAGACGGTTCTGGTCCATCTATGGCCAGCTTAAGACTAGATGGCCATATACAGAGCGAATTTCATCTGGTTCCTGATCAGTATGTATGAGCTAAAGCGTGTTCGGATTCTAGTCCGAACCCACCTGAGTGATCCCACTTGGAAGCTGTCAGCTTTAGTGGGCCAATTATTAAGGCTAAGACATTACCTGCGCCCCCCACAGGCGCATGTATACAAGGGATATGTATATGTGCAACTGTGAAGCAGGGAATGCCTTGGCCACTTGTGATTGATCGAGTACAGTGACAGCTTTCTGATGGAATCTCTCAAGTGAATTTGTACTAGAATCCAACATGCCTGAGCTCATCCCTAGTGATCAGTGATAAGCTAGGGCATGTTCAGACTAGAGTCCAAACCTACGTGTGCGAGCCTGCCAAGAAGCCCTCACTGTACAAGGCAATAATTTGCGGTCGGGACATGCCCCTTGTCACGCATTTACAGGCCACTTGCCACAGGTGATTGGTCTGTAGAATTGACAGCTTCCTAATGGGCTCGCACACATGGGTTTGGATCCTAGTCTGAACGCGACCAAGCTCATCAGTATTTATGATGAACCGGACAAAATTTGCTCCACAGTTGGCCCTGTCATCACCCTCCAGGCCAATAAACTTCAAATGAAAAAACAAAGGGGGAAAAGGCAGAAAATTGTCAGACGCACTGCACCTGCATCCAGTCAGTTGCAGGCACTGTTTGGGAATTGTTCGGGTCTGGCTGTGAAAATACAATAGTCTCCATTGGGAGATTTGTCCATCCGTGCTGTTTATCGTGGATCGAGAAATTTGTAGATTTCTATTGTTTAGTCTGCAGGTTGAGCAAAAAAATAAAAATCTTTAGATACTTGGGTACTGGTAACAGCTAGGTGACTGTCTATATAAGTACTAGATTGCATTTAGCTCATGTAATCACCATTCTGTTAACAAACAATGATATATGTTTCAGTTTCATGGAAAATGTATCAATTTATGTTGCATATCAATTATACAGAAAGTAACAACCTCCTGATGACTTTTTTCCACCTAATTTACAAACTATCAGAATATTACTTGTTTAGGTTTAAAATCACAGTACTAGTATTGGCTTACTTTTGTGAATGTTAAATGAAACGTATCCTGAGAGAAACCTGGAGCCTTGCCATTGTTGACCTCTAGTCTTCTGGGTTGAATTATGCTGGAGATCACTTTCTGTGAGCCCAGAGCATCAAAAGCCTGCTTCTTGGTCTAATTGTGATCTCATCATGCTCATCTGGGCTTCAGTACTGCTGCATTGAATGGTGCCTACATACAGCAGCACGATTCAGTTACAGGAGTAAGGATGCCCATTTTTGGAAAGGACTCTTCGCACCAAGTAAGAAGAGAAATAAAGGAGAAGACAGCTGGAAAATGGAAATGTATACAAAACAAAAATTGGGTAGGGTCCAAGGGGATAATGCTGCACTCTCTGCCCAGTCTAATGCCCCGTACACACGGTCGGATTTTCCGATGGAAAATGTCCGATCGGAGCGTGTTGTCGGAAATTCCGACCGTGTGTTGGCTCCATCGGACATCTTCCATCGGATTTTCCGACACACAAAGTTTGAGCAGGATATAAAATTTTCCGACAACAAAGTGCCATGCATGCTCAGAATAAATAAAGGGATGAAAGCTATTGGCCACTGCCCCGTTTATAGTCCCGACGTACGTGTTTTACGTCACCGCGTTCAGAATGATCGGATTTTCCGACAACTTTGTGTGACCGTGTGTATGCAAGACAAGTTTGAGCCAACATCCGTCGGAAAAAATCCTAGGATTTTGTTGTCGGAATGTTCGAACAAAGTCCGACCGTGTGTACGGGGCATTAGAGGCTGTGAAAGATAGTCCAGCATGACAGAGACCGAACCCTCTGTGGGGCAAGTATTCCTACTCGGTGGCTGAATAAAAGGAGGTGCATAAAGAAACTGCATCATTAGAGATTAAATGCCATAGTGACCACAAACTGCGGTAATAAATCTCCAGAATATGCAGGGGAGGGCAGTTTGGAGAGGGTGTGAACCCTAAAAAGGCTGATGTGCAAAATGTAAGTAAATACCATCAGATCCTCACCAGAGCATTGCACAAGTTATAGACATTCCCAGTGGGTATATCGGATTGCGGTCTTTAGGCAGATCTGTGCAGATGGCAGCTAAAGAGCAATACCAGACTATAGTACAAAGTCAACAGGCAATTTCAGAAACTGGGACAAACCAAAGATCAGGGCAGGTAGCAAAAAGTGTTGTCAAAATACAATCCGAAGTCAGCAACCAGAAAAACGGTAATGTAGGAATGCACAGACTAACATGGACTGGAGCCTGAGGCTGGGAAGTGAACATATTGCTCATAGCTAAATAATGAGGTTGATTGGCAGACTGGGTGAGGACTGGTCATGAATATCAATGACTTCCAAAGAGCAGTTTTCCATTGTATGGGATGTTGCATAAGGTCTGTTTGGACACGGGCTCTTCTACACATGGCTCAAGCTACAGGATATTTTGCAGTTACAGGGTATAATGTGGCTCTTAAAGTAAGACCAAACTTTTTTTTTTTTTTTTTTTTTTTTTTTAGATACAGTGGAGCAGGATTAGAACACTTGTCAGTGTTTGTTGCTGTTGGTTCTCCTGTTAAAGAGGAAGTAAACCCTGATGGGTTTTACTTCCTTTTTTGTTCCCTGCAAAGTAAAAGCATAATGTGCTAGTAAGCATTGCATACTAGCACATTATGTGACACCTGCAAACTAAGCCCCCGCTGGAGGTCGCATCCATGTTCTCCCCTCTTCCTTCTGGGGCCGCGGACTCCAGCTCTGTGCGCGGGAGTCGCCAGTCACGGCACTGCGCCAATGACATTGACGCAGTACAAAGTAAATATCTACTAAACTGCGCACGTTTAGGAGATATTTTCTGTACTTATAGGTAAGCCTTATTATAGGCTTACCTATAGGTACAACTTTGAAAATGGAGGTTTACAACCTCTTTAAGGAGATTCACCCTTTCTATCTTCCCTGTTTACTGTTATCGTTGAAAGCGAAAGTAAAAGAAAATACCAAATTTAGGGTTGTCCCCAGACAAATGGAGAGGAAATCTTCTAATGGCGACACTAGTTCTGGTGACCTGAGGGTCCCCAAGGGATTCCCTTAATTTCAGAGGCATAACTAGAACCTTCAGGGCCCCGATGCAAGAAACCATGAAGGGCCCCCCTGACCCCCAGACAGGGCTCTTTTCTCCGAGCCCGATGGTGGAACACCAGGGTCCAGTCGCAATCGATTTCCCCCCCCCCCCCCCCCCCCCCGCTTCTCCTCCTCTCCCTCCCACAAGCATTCAGCGGCTGCAGGAGGAAAATGGAAAGATGGGTTCCTCTATGTCGGTGTTTCTCAATCTTTTTCCAGTCAGAGCACCCTTGAAGTGGCTGCACTGCAACCACCCTGCAACTGTGTGCATTGCATGCAGTTGCAGCATAGAGATGATGCATTTAAGGGGTTAAAACAGGCGGTCAGGAGGCAACATATTGCCTCTTTACCAGCTGTCAAATGCCTCTGAAAAGCGATCTGAGCATGGATCACTTTTCAGAGGAACAGCATTTTTTTTTTTTTTTTTTTTTTTGCTGGTACTATGAACAAGCAAAAAAAAAATCGGTTCTAATGGGACACATATAGGGGGTCAGGATTAAAAGCGCATACATAAAATGTGCATATATACATGTAAACACACATACACATACACATATACATACATACATACATACAAACCAGTGGCAGATGGTGCTCAACATTTTTTGGGGGGCGCAAGCAAACTGAAAGATTCTTTTAAAAAAACGCATCAATTGCAGCCTCACTGTGCCCATCAAACTCAGCCACTGTGCCCTTCATATGCAGCCACTGTGCCCTTCATACGCAGCCAATGGGCCTATCAAACGCAGTCCTTGTGCACATCAATTGCCGTCACTGTGCCTATCAAACGCTGCCACTGTGCCCATCAATTACCACCACTGTGCCCTCAAACGCAGCCACCTTGCCCATCAATTGCCACCCCTGTGCCCTCAAACGCAGACACTGTGCCCATCAATTGCCGTCCCTGTGCCCTTAAACGCAGTCCCTGTGCCCATCAAACGCAGTCCCTGTGCCCATCAAACGCAGTCCCTGTGCCCATCAAACGCAGTCCCTGTGCCCATCAAACGCAGTCCCTGTGCCCATCAAACGCAGTCCCTGTGCCCATCAAACGCAGTCCCTGTGCCCATCAAATGCAGTCCCTGTGCCCATCAAATGCAGTCCCTGTGCCCATCAAATGCAGTCCCTGTGCCCATCAAATGCAGTCCCTGTGCCCATCAAATGCAGTCCCTGTGCCCATCAAATGCAGCCCCTGTGCCCATCAAATGCAGCCTCTGTGCCCATCAAATGCAGCCTCTGTGCCCATCAAATGCAGCCTCTGTGCCCATCAAATGCAGCCTCTGTGCCCATCAAATGCAGCCTCTGTGCCCATCAAACGCAGTCACTGTGCCCATCAAACGCAGTCACTGTGCCTATCAATTGCCACCACTGTGCCTATGAAATGCAGCCACTGTGCCATCAAATGCTGCCACTGTGAGCCCCCCTGCCCGCTCGCAGTCTGCCCGGCACTTACCCTGTCTCGGTGGGGCAGCGGGTGATGGCGACGAGCAGGGTCCTCCATGCATCTCCTCCCATCCTCTCCTCCTGATAGGCATCCAATAGCGGCGCCTGTCGTTTCAGCCAATCAGGTGACGGGTAACAGACCCGAGCACCTGATTGGTGGAGAGGCGGTTCAGTGTTAGGAAAGCGAATATTTATTCGCTTTTCTAACACACCTGGGTGGACTGTGAGCGCCAAGCATGGCACTCGCAGTTCACCTATTTTGAAGCCTATTAGTGCTTTAAAAAACCCCCGCCGGTGTCATTCAGGTGCCCGGCGTCCAAAAGGGGGCCAGGCGTCTGAATAGGGGGCAGTGGCGGCCATAGATAGATTCATGCATAGCGTGAATCTATCTATTTGTGATAGAGGGGTGCCTGGAGAGAAGGGGCCGCACCCATGCGCCCCTATGGACGCACCGCCACTGTAAAACACATACATACACACTTATCCGGCTTAGGATCGGGGAAACTCTTCTGCGCTCCTCCTAACAAAGTACTGCATACAGGGGGCCCTGCAGCAAGGGGCCCGGTCGCCATGGCAACCTCAGCGACCCCTATAATTCCGCCACTGCTTAATTTGTAGGGATTTCCTCTCACTTCCTGTTTGGCTATGGGACAGGAAGTGAAGGAAAATCACTGCAATGGGAAACATGGCGAAAAAAAGCTGACAGTGGTTCTAACCCTTCCTTGCTCTATCAAAAATGAAGTTCTACTTTAAGGCTTTTTTGATGGCATCATTGATGGCTTCTCCAGAAAAGTTTGCCAAAAGTTCCAGTTTAAGGTTTTAATGGTTTTCTTTATATGACCATTTAGTATTGACTACATGACTCTTTAACCTCTTGCCGACCAGCCGCTGTCGTTATACAGCAGCAAGTCGGCTCTCCTGCGCAAATCGCCATAGCAGTACGGCGGCTCGTGCGGGTACGATATCGGCCGCTGCATGCTGCGGGAGTGTGCCCGCAGGTTGGGTGGACTCTAGGTCCGCCTACGACCCACGATCACCTATTACAGAGGCAGAACAGGGAACTGCCTTTTGTAAACAAGGGGATTCCCCGTTCTGACAGGTGACATGACAGGGATCTACTGTTCCCAGTGATCGGGAACAGTGATCTCTGTCATATTATAGTAAGCCCATCCCCCCTACAGTTAGATTACACCTAGGAAACACATTTAACTCCTTTATCTCCCCCTAGTTTTATCCTCTTCCCTGCCAGTGACATTTACACAGTAACCAATGGCTATTTATAGCATTGATCGCTGTATAAATGTCACTGGTCCCAAAAAAGTGTCCGATCTGTCCGCCGCAATGTCGCAGTCCCGCTAAAAATCACAGATCACCGACATTACTAGTAAAAATAATAAAAATGCCATAAATCTATCCCCTATTTTTTGTAGAAGCTATAACTTTTGCGCAAACCAATCAATATACGCCTATTGCGATTTATTTTTTTATTTTTATTTTTTTGGTACAACGTCACACGACTGTGCAATTGTCAGTTAAAGCGACGCAGTGCCGTATCACAAAAAATGGCCTGGTCTTTAAAGGGCAAATCCTTCTGGGGCTGAAGTGGTTAAAAACAAAAAAAAAGTGAATTATCTGCAGTGTATGTGCATCAATCCTTCTGTAACCTCTCCCCAAAATGAAAGAAATAACTCCTTAGTGCCCTGTCCTCAGCCCATGTGCATAATCAGATAAGATATCTCTCAGCACTTGGTTCCAAGTATATGTTCAAACCTTCAGCACCCAGTTTGCAGCTCATGAATATCGGCACATGGTACACTGTTTGTGCTTTAAACTCTCAGGACCTAAAGTGTTACTAAACCCACAATAATAAAATCAGTCTGTATGTGCGGTAAAGCATGATTGTTATGCTTACTATGGAATCTAAGGGGTTAATCCTCCGTATTGTGTAAAAAGGATGTTTGATCCTGTCTTCTCTGATCCTCCCCTCCTTCCGCTGTCCCCTGATAATTTCCTGATAACACAGAGCCTATGGAGTCAGGCTGCACATGCTCAATTTGGTGTGTATTGCTAGAGTTTTTTTTTTTTGTTTTTTTTTTGTTTTTTTTTGTTTTTTTTTCCTGGGAGAGTACATGTGATCAGCACAGGGCCAGTCAGCACTGTCCAGACAGTCGGGGGTCTTGCAGTTTCATAGGACAGTCAGAAAACTTCTCTTACAAGTTTTAACTAGTGCTTGGCTGGACACTGCTAGAAGCCACAAGACTGCTCTAACTGCTAATGAGAAAAGGTAAATTTACTAAAATTAATTTCCATGTTCTGTGGGAGACCAGATATAGTAAATGCAGGGTCTTGGGTTTAGTAACACTTTAACCACCTCAATACAGGGCACTTTCACCCCCTTCCTGCCCAAGCCATTTTTCAGCTTTCAGCGCTGTCACACTTTGAATGACAATTGCGCGGCCATACAACACTGTACCCAAATCAAATTGTTATCATTTTTTTCCCACAAGTAAAGCTTTCTTTTGGTGGTATTTGATCACCTCTGCAGTTTTTATTTTTTGTGCTATAAACAAAAGAAGAGGGACAAGTTTGAAAAAAAAACACAGTATTTTTTAATTTTTGCTATAATAAATATCCAATTTTTTAAAAAAATTTTTAAACAAATTTTTTCCTCAGTTTAGGCCGATATGTATTCTTCTACATACTTTTGGTAAAAAAATCTCAATAAGCGTATATTGATTGGTTTGCGCAAAAGTTATAACGTCTACAAAATAGGGGATAGATTTATAGCATTTTTATAATTTTTTTTTTTTTACTAGTAATGGCGGCAATCCCTCTTTTTTTTTTTTTTTTTTTTTTTTATCGTGACTGCGATATTGCGGCGGACATATCGGACACATTTTTGGGACCATTCACCTTTTTATACAGCGATCCTGTATAAAATGCACGGATTACTGTATAAATGTGACTGGCAGGGAAGGGGTTAACACTAGGGGGTGATCGTGGGGTTAATTATGTTTCCTAGGGAGTGATTCTAACTGTAGGGGGAGGGGACTCACAAGAAGAGGAGACCGATCGGTGTTCCTCTGTACTGGGAACACACCATCGGTCTCCTCTCCCTTGACAGGACGTGGATCTGTGTGTTTACACAGATCCACAGTCCTGCTCTGTTACCGGGCAATCGTGGGTGCCCGGGGGACATCGCGGCCGCCGGGCACACGCATCGGGTCCCCAGTGACGCAGCGGGCGCGCGCCCCCTGGTGGGCCAGGAAGGCGAGGACGTCATATGATGCCCTCCCAGAATGAGAGCCGCGCCGCCTGGCCGTCATGACAGCCGGCGGATGGCAAGCGGTTAAAGAGGAAGTAAAGTTTTCCTGTCTAATTGTACCTACAGGTAAGCTTATAATGAGGCTTACCTGTAGGTACTGTAAATATCTCCTAAACTTGCACCGTTTAGGAGATATTTACTATATACACCAACATCCTCGGCGCATGCACTCTGAAGGAACGGCCACTCATGTAGTTTCTTCAGGACCCTGTGCCATGACCGACGGCTCCCGCACGCATGCGTGGGAGTGCCGTCATTGTGGCTCCGGCCAGCCACAGCGCGGGGAAGATGTTAGCCATCTCAGTGTGCGGGCGCCACTGCAGGGCTTCGTTCTAAGGTAGTACTTCATAATGTGATGCATACTAGCTCATTATGCCTTTTTGTCTTGCAGGTTTGTTTTTTTTTTTTTTTTTTTTTGTTTTTTTTTTTTTTTTGGGGGGTTTACAACCTCTTTAAGCTGGCCATACACTAGTAGATTTTTGTTTTAAAATATATTTTGTTTTAAGAATGTTTGTTCAATATTTTAATTGTTAGTGGGGGTCAAATCGGCATTCTTTTCAAGCAAAGTGATGAGAAAATTTTGAAGGCGCAAGCAAATGAATTTCTAACAGTGAATGTTGTTTTTGTTGGTGCAATTACATTCATTCCAAAACATTGTTAGAAGCAAACAACAACATTTTTAAGTACTTTTGAATGTCCTTCCGCCAGTCACTGAATGAACAAATAATTTTTTTTAAATGTTTATATGAATATTCCTACAAACGTTTGTTCCAAAATCTACTAGTTTATGGTTCGTTTCAGTTTTCAGGATATGTGCGTTAATCCTCAGCTGATAGTGCCCAGCGCATGTGCATTAGCCCATCAGCAGCAGTTTGAAGCATGTGTGGTAAACGCACAGCACCCAGTCCCTATTACATGCTGGAAGCCCCCAGTACCTAGCCCCCAGCACATAATGGGATAATCCCTCCTATTTAGGCCCGGTTCACACCTATGCGAATTGGATGCGGTTTACACCAATTTGCATGACCTTTTAAAATGCGTTTATTAAATGAGGCTGGTTCACATATGTGCATTGTATTCGCACTCCGCATTGCCCAAAAAACGGGTGCCTTTTCTGGGCATTGCGGTGTGAATTGCAAGAACATTATCTTCTATGGGAACGCATCTGATTCGCAGATGCATTCCGTTGTGAACAGGATAAAATCCTGATGTAAACCTGACCTGATACTGATGCAATCCTGATCTGATCCTGATCAAAAATTGACGTGAAACGCTGAACAACTGATTTTTCTTTCTGCAGGGAAACCAGAGCTTCAATTCGCACCGCACATGTGTGAACCGGGCCTTAGTGATAAGTTTAAACCTGCTAATAACCTTTAACCCTGGTGTATCCTTTTCCAACCTCCACTGTTCCCCAAATACACTGATACGCTCTCTTCCAGGTTTATTTTCAATATCCTCCCATTTACCTTTACCATACCTCTCAACTTTCTGAGATGGGAAAGAGGAACGCCTATTGGCAAAAGGTATGTAAGCAAAGGACACCAATGCGCATGAAGAATTAATACACAAAAACTATATAAAACATAATTTTAATAGGCTTACAATATATCTAATATTAGTATTATAAAAAGGCCATCATTTTGTGTTTTCTACTAGTTATTACCTTGGTTTGTTGATAATATAGTTATGCTGTTTAACTTTAAACACACATAGTGGTTCTCTCAGGATTTTTACACAAGGACATACTGTATCTTGTTGCTTCAAATTATTATTATATATATATATATATATATATATATATATATATATATATATATATATATATATATATATATATATATATATATATATATACACTGCCTTGCAAAAGTATTCGGCCCCCTTGAACTTTTCAACCTTTTGCCACATTTCAGGCTTCAAATATAAAGATATAAAATTTTTATTTTTTGTGAAGAATCACCAACAAGTGGGACACAATTGTGAAGTGGAACAAAATCTATTGGATTGTTGAAACTTTTTTAACTAATAAAAAAATGAAAAGTGGGGCGTGCAAAATTATTCGGCCCCCTTGCGTTAATACTTTGTAGAGCCACCTTTTGCTGCGATTACAGCTGCAAGTCGCTTGGGGTATGTCTCTATCAGTTTTGCACATTGAGAGACTGAAATTCTTGCCCATTCTTCCTTGCAAAACAGCTCGAGCTCAGTGAGGTTGGATGGAGAGCGTTTGTGAACAGCAGTTTTCAGCTCTTTTCACAGATTCTCGATTGGATTCAGGTCTGGACTTTGACTTGGCCATTCTAACACCTGGATACGTTTATTTGTGAACCATTCCTTTGTAGATTTTGCTGTATGTTTGGGATCATTGTCTTGTTGGAAGATAAATCTCCGTCCCAGTTTCAGGTCTTTTGCAGACTCCAACAGGTTTTCATCCAGAATGGTCCTGTATTTGGCTGCATCCATCTTCCCCTCAATTTTAACCATCTTCCCTGTCCCTGCTGAAGAAAAGCAGACCCAAACCATGATGCTGCCATCACCATGTTTGACAGTGGGGATGGTGTGTTGAGGGTGATGAGCTGTGTTGCTTTTATGCCAAACATATCGTTTTGCATTGTGGCCATAAAGTTTTATTTTGGTTTCATCGGACCAGAGCACCTTCTTCCATATGTTTGGTGTGTCTCCCAGGTGGCTTGTGGCAAACTTTAGACGAGACTTTTTATGGATATCTTTGAGAAATGGCTTTCTTCTTGCCACTCTTCCATAAAGGGCAGATTTGTGCAGTGTACGACTGATTGTTGTCCTATGGACAGACTCTCCCACCTCAGCTGTAGTTCTCTGCTGTTCATCCAGAGTGATCATGGGCCTCTTGGCTGCATCTCTGATCAGTCTTCTTGTCTGAGCTGAAAGTTTAGAGGGACAGCCAGGTCTTGGTAGATTTGCAGTGGTCTGATACTCCCATTTCAAAATGATCGCTTGCACAGTGCTCCTTGGGATGTTTAAAGCTTGGGAAATCTTTTTGTATCCAAATCAGGCTTTAAACTTCTCCACAACAGTATTACGGACCTGCCTGGTGTGTTCCTTGGTCTTCATAATGCTCTCTGTGCTTTCAACAGAACCCTGAGACTATCACAGAGCAGGTGCATTTATACAGAGACTTGATTACACACCGGTGGATTCTATTTATCACCATCAGTCATTTAGGACAACATTGGATCATTCAGAGATCCTCACTGAACTTCTGGAGTGAGTTTGCTGCACTGAAAGTAAAGGGGCCGAATAATTTTGCACGCACCACTTTTTAGTTTTTTATTTGCTAAAAAAGTTTAAAATATCCAATAGATTTCGTTCCACTTCACAATTGTGTCCCACTTGGTGATTCTTCACAAAAAATTAAAATTTCATATCTTTGTTTGAAGCCTGAAATGTGGCAAAAGGTTGAAAAGTTCAAGGGGGCCGAATACTTTTGCAAGGCACTGTATATGTATATATGTATATATGTATGTTATATATATATATATATATATATATATATATATATATATATATATATATATATATATATATATATATTTAAATTAAAAATGGTATGTGCTTCTTACAGTAATTCATTTTTTTTTATTTTTTTAGAGTATTTCAGAACATTCAGGCTTTAGGTTTTGTCATAGTATACTGCAGTGTTGCCAACCTACCAGATTGAAATTTACTGACACGGCACCCAAAAAAAAATACTGACAGTTGGCAACACTGGTATACTGTGCCTTTATAATGCTTATGGCAGATCAAGATTGTGATACAATATAATTCTGGGAAATGTGTGGCAGGTCCCAAGAGCAGGCCTTGGTAGCCTACAAATCTGGCAAAATGCTGCATGGCATAGCAACTGAAAACCATGTGGCCATGTCGTTTTAGTGGATTTGGCAACTTGTCCTCTTGTAGTGTTGGTCGCATTGGTAATGTCTTCTTGTGCGTCGTACATATGGGAACATTTCCTCTTGTTAAGGTGGCGTCTTGGTATTGTTGCACATTTATTACCAAAACCAATCATCCTACACAAGAAGAGAGAGAAGCCGTGACTGGTCTTTATTACAGGAAACTCCTGCACAGAGACAAAGTTTCAAACTGGATTGAATCACAGATCTGGAAGAAATACATAAAGCATAATGATTTAAGAATAGACACGCCTCTTTTATATTTAGTCAATGTGTGCTTATTCCCAGGTTCAAGTTTATTAGAAATCCCAATGGCCCTGGCCATTAATTGGGTAAAAGGAAAAACTTCTGAGGCTTTTTTTTTTTTTTTTTTTTTGCCTAAGTCAAAATATTACGACACTTCTTCTGGTACTGACCAGAGCTGTGTGAAGTTGGCACCCCATGTTAAAACCTGAATAAAAACATACCATTCGTTTTGTGCCGCAAAAATGAGCTTTTGTGCCGGTTCGGTTTCTGAGATATTAAACTTCTAATTTAAAGTAAGCCCCGCCCACTTTGCACCCCATGTTGCTGAATTTTAAAAACAAACGCGCCATTCGTTTGTGCCGTGTTTCTGCTGGTTTGTGCCGCAAAAATAAACTTTTGTGCTGCTTTGGTTTCGGAGATATTGTGCGTTTTATAGTTGCTGAAACCCCCCGTCCAGAGGATC
This sequence comes from Lithobates septentrionalis, assembly GCA_037952835.1. NCBI lineage: Eukaryota > Metazoa > Chordata > Amphibia > Anura > Ranidae > Lithobates > Lithobates septentrionalis. Next base: position 2,005,264 of record JBBDGP010001009.1, read on the forward strand.
TCACAGCACAGGTAACAACTTGGATCCCCTGTGGTTGCTGGACGAGATGGCATACGTGGACAGGCTGCTTTCCCAGCTCAGGGCGGAGGCGGCGTCCAGAGGAGCGGAGTGGCTGCAGGAGCAGCTCTCATCTGTCCTACGAGATCGAGCCTCCGGGGCAGGAGACCGTACGAGCTTGGAGGTTTCAGCCCCTGGAGTGCTACTCTCCGGTCTCCTCCCCCAGAGCTTGGTGCCACATTGGGAGTCCCATGCGGGCCCCTTCAGGACTACCTGCAAAGTGATCGGCTGCTCCCACGGGTGGTGCTCCTGGAAGGAATCCCCTTCATCGTCGGGGGCGGGGCTTTCGGGGGTGTCTGTGTCTCTCCCCAGCCTGCCCGGCATCAGGAGCAGACGGGCTCCTCCCCTGGAGATGAGTCAGCGGGGGCGGAGCCTCGGCGGGGGAGTCGTGCTGCTATGGCCCCCAGGCCCTTAACCTCCGTGGCCGGTGGCTCTCCCAGGACCAGTCAGCACCAGGTGATATCAGAGGTGCGGAGGAGCAGCAGTGTAAGACCAGGGCCCTGGGCGCCCCGGTAAGGTGACCCAGAAATCGGTGGGTGGAGACGGTGAAAACAGGCGGGGCCAGCAGCCACACAAATCCTCGGCATCCAGGGCCACTACTCCTGGGGTGCTGCCGGAGAGAGGAGACGTGGAAATAGGTGAGAGATCGGAGGGCAAGTTGTCCACTTCAGAGGAGGAGGGGTCGCATGGACGCCCTAGATCGATGGAGTCGGGACCTGCGGCTGGTGGGATCCTTCCTAGGCAGCCTGGTAAGTCTACTACTTCTAATATGTCTGTGTTTTCTGCTGTTGATGATATGTGTCTAGGGGGAGGGCCCTGTCCCGCACAGAGTTGGCTGCTATGCGGTCTGATTTGCCTGCGCTTTCTGCCCCTTCTAGTGCAGGCCATGGTCACGCCACATCTAGGTCAGATGAGGGGTTGCAGGGGTTCCTTTTGGGTTTGAGGGAGCTGGTCCAGCCATTTGAACCAGAAACAAGTGCCCAAGCCATGCCGTCGTTGGCGTGGATCCCGCCGGTGGGTGGGTCAGAAGCGACGAGGCTGGCTTCGGTGTCCAGGGTTGATCCCCCTGCGGCGGCGGTGCCCGTCTGCGGCGGGGCACAAGTTGGCATTGAGAGACAAGGCGTTGAGTCGTCGGGGAGGCCGTTACCAAACAGGATTTAGTCAGATTGGCCGACTCTGCGAAATGTGAGGTTTATGTTTGTTTTGAGGAGCCTCTGAGTGCGCAGCCGGAATTCCGTGAAAAAATTTGGAAGGGCGAGTATGTGGGGATATTCTCTGCTACCCCCCCCCCCCCCCCCCGATAGATATCCGGATCGGGAGGCTGCTCGGTTGTTAGGGGTGGGTTTCTCCGAAGGCTTTCGCATACCTTGTTCCCTGGCCTCTGTTCCACCAGTGTCCCAGAACTTACGTTCGGGCTTGCAACATCCTGCAGTTGTTTCTGAGAAATCGCGGAAGGAACTTGCGTTGGGCTGCATGGGTGGCCCTTTCCCCTCGCAGCCTTTAGCGGATTTGGTGATCTCGCCCCTGGGGGTCGTGCCTAAGAAGGACCTTAAATTGCGTTTTCATGGTGACAATCTTGGGGTGGTACAGGATATCGACCTTGTCACAGCCTCGTCGCCACCTGTGGTCCGACTTCTTCAGCACCTAGTGTTACGTTGTCTACAGTTAAATGTTTTTCTTTATGCTGTTCACCTCCTGGGAGTTGAGAACGGCTTAGCTGACGCATTGTCCCGCTTCAGTGGGGCAGGTTCCAGTAGTTGGCACCGGCAGTGGAGCAACGTCCCAAATGGCCCTTGTCCCGAATGGCTGTGGAGGATTGCCTTGGGGTCGTCTCCGGATGGATCAGACGGTCAGTGCCTGATATGACGTGGGCAGCCTATAATAAATTATGGCAAGAGTGGTTGTCTTTGCTGCAGCAGGCTGAGGTGGAGCAAGAGGGCCCAGAGGTGAGGTTGCTGGTCCTTTACTCTGTTTCACTGAACCTTGAGGAGGGCTGTTGGTGTCAGTCATGGAGCGGAAATTGGCAGGATTAGCATTTTTCTTCAAATTGCAGGGCTGTCGTGATTTCACAAAAGATTTTTGGGTCCGACAGGCTCTAAAGAGGTATTGTAGGTCTCAGAAGCGCAGGGATTCCAGGCGCCCTGTTTCGTTTGATATTCTGCAAAATGTTTTAGCCTAGTCGGTTTCCCTGTGTTCCTCCAGTGTATGAGGTCTCTTTGTTTAAAATGGCCTTCTCTCTGGCTTTTTTTGTACCTTTTCGGATTAGCGAACTATTCAGCCCTTCCAAGAGGGTCTATGGGGGTATGTTGGATCGTGAGGCCATCTGTGGGGAGGACAGGGTATCCCTGCTTTTGGGATGGTCCAAAACGGATTAGGATGGGAGGGGCAGAAGGGTTCAGATTTTTGCTGTGCTGGCTTTGCCCTTGTGTCCGGTGGGTGCTGTCAGAGTTTCTCACAGTGCAGCCAGATTTGGCTGGGTCCTTTTTTTGTTACATGCAGACGGGTCTCCCTTGTCCAGATTTCAATTCATATCCATTTTCCGTAAATGTTTAAGGGCATTGGGTTTGGAGGAGAAAGAATTCATCTTGCACTCATTCTGAATTGGGGTGGCCACGGAAGCCGCCAGGTGTGGGTTAGATGATGAAGCGGCCAAGGGTATTGGTAGGTGGGAATCGAAGAGGTTCCAGCTATATGTTCATTCTCATCTGTTGTCTGATTGGGGGGGTAGGTCTATTTGTGTGTGTTCTGTGTTGGTAAGCCTGTGTTTGCGTGCTTGTTTGATGTTATTTGTGGTGTTGTTTCTTCTCTTTAAGGTGGTGTGATGGGCCTTGTCTGGATACTGGGCCACTCCTATGTGTTTTGGGGGGCCAGGCGAGCAGACGTTGGGCCCAATGGTAGGCAACTAGGCATTTCTAGGCAGGAACCTTGTATCCGCTGGTTGGGGGTTCCGAGCATGCTGTGGAGCAGAATGGTGCCGGAAGTGCATCGCTTTGCACGACTGGATAGACCGCGAACGTTCTGGTGCTACACGTCGGTGGCAATGATTTAGGACTGAGGTCCATGTTGAACATAATTTGTGATGTCAAGTTTTGATTTCCTGCGGCGCTGCATGGCCTTCCCGGATATGCTTGTCGTGTGGTCCGACATCATTGCTCAGACGACTTGCCATTTGTTTAGGTCGGTGGAGCAGCTCAATAAGGCCCGCAGGAAGGTAGGCAGATTTGTAGTTAGGAATGGGGGCCTAGTTATCTGGCATTTGGAACTGGAAACGGATACTTGGGGATACCTTTTGGGGTGACGGGGTACACCTCAATGTGGTAGGAATTGATTTGTGGGCCCTGGGGTTGCAGGATGGTATTCAGAGAGCTTTGAGGGTGTGGAGGGGCACTCAAGGGTAAGGTCTTCCCCTTGTGCGCTGTGGCGGAGGTTGGTCTTTGCTGGCGAATGAAGAAACATCCGATAAGGAAGGATTCGGGACCGATCGGTGGTATAGGTCCCTCCGGTGTATTCCAGGTAACTTGGTTTAGCTGGAATTGGTTAATGGGTGCACTGCGGTTATCGGGTTACCTCCGAGCCAGTAGGTCAGCTGGAGGCCTAGTATAGTAAAAGGTACCACAGTGCATTCTTGAATATACGATAGTTTGGGGTTCCTGCAAAGACCAACGCGATTAGTGACTGATGGGTTTTTGGTTTAATAAATGTTTTTTATGGTTTATGTTCATTTAAGTTTATTTGTTAATAAAGAGGCTCCTACAGCCAATTTTTTACTCCATTTATGGTGTGGTCTCCATTAATGGGATTTATTGGTACGGGTGGGATGGAGTATGGGGTTGGTCTGGCAGTTATTGGCTAAGGATGGAACATCTGTTCTACAATGGTCATGCCTTTTCCAGGGTACAGTATGAAGTGCAGTGCCCGTTACAGTGGGAGGAGCATTACATTAAGGAAACCCAAGCTGAGTATAGGTTCTGTATGTAAGATTTAATAACAAGGTGTAAAGTCAGTGTGGTTTGGCAACATATAATGCACAATATCTCCGAAACCAAAGCGGTACAAAAGTTTATTTTTGCGGCATAACCCAGCACAAACGAATGGCATGTTTGTTTTTAAAATTTAACAACATGGGTTCCAAAGTGGGTGGGGTTTCAGCAACTATAACGCACAATATCTCCGAAACCAAAGCTGCACAAGCGTTTATTTTTGCGGCACAAACCAGCACAAATGCGGCACAAACTAATGGCGTGTTTGTTTTTAAAATTCAGCAACATGGGGTGCAAAGTGGGCGGGGCTTACATTAAATTGAATATCTAATATCTCAGAAACCGAACCGGCACAAACTAATAGTATATTTTTATTCAGGTTTTACAAACATGGGGTGCCAACTTCACACAGCTACTGGCCAGGTGTAATTGGTAATTGAACTCCTGTCCATCAGATCAGTCATGTTGTTGCCTCTCAAGGTATGAAACTGCTACTGAAGTCTTGATGACTGTGTGAGGACTCCTTGAAGTCTCTGACACTTCTGGCAGACTGTGTGAAGTGTCAATGTTGACAAGAAGTGACATGGGCACTGCAAGCAGGGCTCTCTGATGCCACAGACCAGAAGGAAAGAAGACCTAGATTGTCTGTCTGTTTTGGTTAAAAATAAGTCGTAATTAGCTAGGGGTGATAGGAGATGAGCTTTAAATTGTTGAACGTCCAATAGTACCAAAAGAGTACTATTGGCATTGTTTAGGGAGATTATGATTTCTGAACATCATAAATATATAAGAACAAAAATGTTAACATGTTGTTTTCTAATAATACAATAGCGTGAATAGATTACTAAGGGGCCTCATGATTTATATTAATGGCCCTGGAAGAAATCAATAGTAGCAAAATGTGTTCGGTTTAGTAAGAATATTGAATGCCATCTTAGAGCTCCTCTCTGAGCAAAGCTCCCCCTTCTATTCTCACCTCCTTTTCATCAATTACCTTGTAAAGCTGTTTTAATACTTACCTCTATTTTTTTTTTTGTTGGGACTGCTTCTTTAAGTGACGATCGGTGGATCCAGCACTGTAGTCTTTGTCCTTGCTGACTGGTCACCTCTTTGTGATGTCCTCATTCTGCTGCTCAGCTGATACTGAGATGACCCAATTGCTGGGCAGCCAATAGAAATAGTGTCTATATTACATAGGCAATGAAGTGGTAGTGGTATTTTGGGCATTTACCTTGGGATTTTTTTTTAACTTAACCTAACCAGCATGGGGGGATTTATGTCCAGAGTTTGACTTTAACTTTTGTTTCTGTGATCATTCCAAATAAGCAGGCACACATAGATATCATAAATATTGTATGATTTAGATTTATGGCTCAGTCTCGGTTTTTGCTCTGCTATTGTAAGAGTTTTTCCTCTTGCATATTGGCAGGACAAGATCTGTGAGGCATGCTGTGTCAGGAAGGGAGTGTGTGATGGACACCCAGCTGGAAAAGCTGGTGACTGGAGGGGGGAGGAGAGAAAGGTGTGGTATTTCAGATCAAAGTAAACCAATGACACATTAACAGTTACTGTTTGTTTTTATGACATGTTTGGCAAATATTATATCAAGGACTGCATAGCATAACTGTAAACAATGAAGCTGTTGCAACTAAAAGCAATATAAGTAGGGTGTTGCATACCAAATAAAATGTTACTGGTTTGCTTTGCACTACATTTTCATCTGAAGGATAATATGTACTCTGAAGATCCATTGTAAGGAGCATGTGAAAGTTCTGAAATGAGAATATTCTGTTTACTGTTGTTAAGATTGTATTACAGATTAACGGGTTAGCAAATATCATTGTAATAGTTCATACTGAAATATGGCTGGTCAGAAAAGATTTGTCACTTTGGTGTCCTTTTTTGCTTGTTGCAGCCCTCCCATTCAGTGAATGCTCTTCAGCATCACCTCAAATGGCACCAGGACATCCAGACCAGGAGACTTCATCTTCTGAGCACAGTTCTTCTTCATCTGACAGCGATTCAGGCTGTGCATTGGAAGACTACCTCGATATTAAGGTAAGCACCCCACCCCACACCTGTCAGTTTTTCAGGCGGATCTGAAAGGAAGCTCTTTGGGCAGATGGATGTAAACTGATGTGTGTCTCTTTACATCTTATTAGCTCCTAGTCTATTTAGGTCTGGAAAGAAAGGTATGCATCCCTTTTCTATTTTATCAGACCTAAATGTAAAAGATCTGAGGTAGGGAAGAGGATGCAAAGGTGACATGTCGGGCACATAAATAGCCATTAGAGGGTTAGAGTAATACAATGGAAGGAAGAAAGTCCTTCAACAAAATAAAGTTTCATATACTATATTCATGAAGAGCGAAAAGTATGCTTCTGAGGAAACGGGCTTCAGCAAATAATTTTTTGAGTGACTTTGGTGGAGACATAAAATAGGTATAGGTGGTTCTATATATTCTGAAAAGTTCTGTATTTACTGAATAGGTTTTTTACATTCTTTTCACATTCAACTTGCTATGTCTCCTTTTGTATTAAAGGCTCATCCCAGTAATGTGCACTTCACTTTATCGAACAATGAAGAACAAGAATTAAAGCTTATCCAAACACTGCTTCAGTTGCTTCCGCCACAAGACTGTGATGTAAGATCCTGCAAATGCATTTATATTACTCTTTACAAAGAGATGTCAAGGAGAAGCATAAAATTATTCTGAATGTGTGGCCTGCTAAAATATGTTATTGCTCTAGATGAAAAGGATTGTAATTTGTACAAAAGCTTCTTGGTGGAAACCGAAACTGATATAAAGTTGCTGGTACTCCATAAACCAAAAATGTAAAGAACTATCACAACATAAAAATCCTAGTTGAACACTTTAAGGCAGTGGTTTTCAACCTCAGTCCTCAAGTACCCTCAACGTGCCATGTTTTCATGCTTTACTTTACTTTGCACAGCTGCTTTATATCTATATCAATGACATGGCATTGATGAGAGCTATTTTAGCTAAGGGAGGTTCCCAAAACATGGCCTGTTGGGGGTACCTGAGGACTGAAGTTGAGAACCACTGCCTTAGGGGACCAAAGGCACGTAGCACTAGTTTCCATTTTGATCTGAGGTCCTGTTATGTATTAAAAGCCAATTTTTAATTACAATCTGTGCTGTCTGCTGCGCCACTCCACGCTGAAGCCCAATTTGTGGCGGTTACTATGGTGGAGTTAAGGCCAGCACTATAGCCACCTCCCCTCTCTGTGAAAATGGATTTCACACAATGGGAATACAATGTAATCTCTGGGATTTGTAGTTCCACAGGGTTAGTACAGATTTCTCTGTGTTGGTGCTCCTCTCTGCTTATGCTCTGATCAGCTGCTCCTGGTCCAAACAGCTCCGTTCTCTCCTAGGGGCCATTGAGCTTTTAAGCAGCTCCAGCACCCTCACTATTTGTCGGACCAGACCTCTAACTGCTCTGTGAAGCTCTGCAGCTCACAGCCCAGGCTCCTGGGCTGCACTGTAAAAATCTGGCCTGGGCACAGCCCTACCCTCCTGCATTTCTGTGTATGTTTACAAGCAGCCAGCAGATAAATCGCACAACCCGGCCAGCACTGAATGATCTTTTACTTTTTTGAAAGAACAGTCCTGCTGTGTGATCTAGCTGCCAGCGCAGTTTATGCGGCTACTAGTAAACATACACTCTGCCAGCAGCTAGATAACAGCACTACTGTTCATTCATAAAAGTAATAAGATCATTCAGCGCTGGCAGGGTGATTTACCTGTGATTTATCTGCCGGCTGCTTGTAAACTTACACAGCACCAGCAGAAACATCACACAGCCAGACAGTATTAAATTTTTTCTAGCACTTGTATAATGCATAGAGCTAATCCTGTCCCCTGCTGTGCTAAATGGCAGCGCTCATCCTCCGCATGCACCTGCTGGCAGAGAAAAGTGCTGTCAATCAGCCCTCATTGGTTATTCCTCTCCTTGCTAGCAGCGTGTTCAGAGCAGTGGGGGGGGGGGGGGGGGTAAAGCTATTGACCATGTTAACTTAGCAACAGGGCCACAGATAAGCATGGGACCATTTGCATTTTGGTCTTTTTGGGGGAATTTATTAAGCATTTTGCGGTGTTACTTTTAACTATTTCTGAACTTTTCTACAGGAGTAGAACTTTTTTTTCTCGAATCGTCTTCCAGGGCAGCATCCGAGAGAGATAGGCTCCTCCCTAAAACAGGAAACACATTAGTCCACCATTATAAATTTCACACTCTTACCTGTGTGCCTCAGTTGTTTGTGTTTCCTCCGGACCCACAGGAGCTGCAAAAACGGTTATTTTATTTTCACCTGTCTCTGTGCTTGTTGCAGGAGACCCCCTGCCAGCATCCCATACAGCCCAAGGGGCTTTGGGAGGGCGAGCAGGAGCAGCACTGAGCAACATTGCTCAAAGCCTGAGATTTCGCCCCTACTGAGGGGTCTGCAATCATCCCCCCCAGGCTGCAGGAGGACTCTGTCATCCCCACCCCATGCCGCTGTTCAGGCCTGTGTATGCTTCTGCAAGCACCCCCCTCTGGCTTTCCGCAGAATTTGGAGCCCGCCAGGGGGGATGGATACATGCACCCCCCCGCCGCCGCCGCCGATAGCCGAGGGTCTAGCAGGGAGGATTTCGTACCTTCCAATTAGGTCCCTGGTGGCTGCGGCTGCCCCCCCAAACGAATACGCCGCTCTCCGGGCGGCGCAGCAGCGTCCTCACCGCCACAGGCCGCTACAGGAAGTCGGGGGTGTACCAAGATGGCGCCGAGGAAGTTCCGCTTCCGGGTTGGCGGCCATTTTCCCGTAGTCTATCTACTGCGGAGATAGAGCAGGGACACCTAGGGGCGGGAAGTTTAAAAAAAAAAAAAAAAAAAAAAAAAGACTACAAATAGCAAATTTGTTCAATGCTACCCTTCACTACCAGCACGGTTACTCTACAATACAGCGGCATGTGCAGGTGTGTCCACCAACCTGCACGGGGTCAGCCGGGGGCGGGGCCGGAGCTTATGCAGGAAGCAGATAAAAAGGCCTCTAAGCAGAGGATCCTGGTGGCTGATCATGTCTGACGCTTCCCCACCCTGCCCTGCAGATCCTGCAAGCCAGGACAGCTCCAAGGTAAGCCAGAATATTCCTGAATTATCTCTGTCTTAACCTCTTTCCTGCCTATCTACAGGCAGGTTTTTTGACCACCTATCTCACGGGGTTTTTTTGTCTCTATGCTTGCTTGCAGGCAAAGACCCCCGAGGAAAGGAAGGCTAAAGGCAAAACATGTGCCTCATGCAGCCACAGGCTTTCCCCAGATTGGAAAAAGCCCTTGTGTCAGAAATGCTTAGACAAAATGGTGGCAAAAGAATCACAGGGATTTTTGAAAGACCTGCTCAATTCTTTTAAAAAAGAAATTCAGAGCACCATGGCACCACTACGCTCAGCTATCGAAAAATTAGAAACGCCAGCAAGTGTCGCTCAGGCCAGTATCCCATCTACCAGCGGAACACACATTCCGAGGGAGAACAAGGTACAGGCAGAACAAGAGGTGGATTCAGATGAATCTGAACAATCTGAATCAGAAGACGGTATCTGTTCAGACTCAGAGGAGGAAGATGACACGACAGACTGCAACCTGTTCCCTTCTGAGGACACAGACAGTCTTCTCAAAGCCATCACTGACACTCTAGGCATTAAAGAACAGAAAACCGCAGAACCCACTATACATGACAGAATGTACAAAGGGCTCCAGCCCAAAAAGCCAAGAACGTTCCCGGTACACCAAACACTTAAAGACATAGTCAAAAAGGAATGGGAAGACCCAGAGAAAAAGCTTTTCATCCCCGCCACAATCAAACGCAGATACCCGTTTGCGGAAGCAGACACCAAAACCTGGGCTAAATGCCCCAAGGTGGATGCCTCTCTGGCAAAAATCACGAACAAATCGGACTTGGCTTTTGATGACGCAGGTACCCTCAGCGACCCCATGGACAAGAAAATAGAAGCTCTCCTGAAAAGGGCATGGGAAGCAGGAGCGGCAAACCTAAATCCGGCTATTGCTTCCACCTGCACAGCCCGAACCTTACTAATCTGGCTAACCCAGCTGCAAGATCTATTGGAGAACGACACGCCCAGGGAGGAACTAATTAAAACCATCCCCACACTAACTAGAGCGGCAGCTTTCTTGGCAGATGCTTCAGCAGAAACTGTCAGAATATCCTCTAGGACCACGGCACTACTAAACTCGGCCCGCAGAGCCCTGTGGTTAAAATCCTGGGGGGGGATGCACCTTCCAAGAACCGTTTATGTGGCATACCATTTACTGGAGACCTACTGTTTGGTCCCGAGCTAGAAACAGTCCTGGATAGGACTGCAGCAAAAAATAAGGGGTTCCCTCAAACCAAGAAGAGACAAGGGAAGGCGCCCTTTCGGCATTTCAAAAAATTCAATAAGCCAGGGGCAAAAAAGCACTGGGGCCAACAAAACAAGAAAGGCAAAGGTGAATTCATCCTCAAGCCTAATACCCAAAAGAACAAAAAACAATGACTGCCTTCAGGTGGGGGGCAGATTGGCGGCTTTCTCCCACCAATGGGAGGAGATAACAGAAAACAAATTCATATTGCGCACCATAGCGGACGGTTACGCAATAGAATTCTCCAACCGCCCCCCAACCAAATACTTAGCGACCATGCTGCCCAAGGACAGAAATCAAGCAAAGGTGTTTCTAGAATCCCTACAGAAACTATTGGATCAGAAGGTGATTTTGTCACGTTCCCCAAGAGGAGGAACAAAAGGGTTTCTACTCACACATCTTCGCAAAAAGAAAACCATCAGGCAAACTAAGGCTGATACTAAACCTCAAACCACTCAACCGAGGAATAAGATACAAGAGATTCAGAATGGAATCTATCTATTCAATCAGGAACATCCTACCGCGGGAGACATTCATGGCAACACTAGATTTACAGGATGCCTACCTACATGTCCCCATAAGGAAGGATCACCAAAAGTTTCTAAGGTTCGCAATCCAGGGGCCAGCAGCTACGCTACACCTACAGTACACAGCTCTCCCCTTTGGAATCTCCTCAGCTCCAAGAATATTCTCAAAAATAATAGCGGAAGCGCTAAAAGGTCTAAGACAGGAGGGTATTGTAATAATACCATACTTAGACGACCTCCTGTTCTTTGCGGACTCGGCAGCAATCCTAGAAAACAACCTGTGCACGAGTACGAACTATCTGCAAAACCTGGGATGGTTAATAAACGCAGAGAAATCGCAAATGATCCCAAGCCAGAGAGTAGTGTACCTGGGATACGTGCTGGACTCCAGACTGTCAAAAATTTTCCTAACAAAGGAAAAAGACGTAAAAATGACACAAGCAATTACGTCCCTGCTAAGGAACCATTCCACAACGATCAGGCACGGAATGTCCGTACTAGGACTGATGACGTCTTCCATTCCAGCCATCACCTGGGCACAAATTCACATGCGACCCTTACAGAACTACATTCTTTCCCAGTGGGATGGCAGGCGAGCATCCCTAGAAAAATCCATTCCCGTCCCCGCCACAGTCAAACAAACACTCTACTGGTGGCTCAACCCACTTCGGGTCATCGAGGGGCGCAGATGGGCTCAAGTCAATCCAGTCAGCATCACCACCGATGCAAGCGCCCTAGGATGGGGAGCCCACATGGAAGGGCGGTTCTCGCAAGGGAAATGGACACCCAAATGGGCTCAAGCCTCCTCAAACTTGAGAGAGCTGAAGGCTGTGGGGGAAGCGCTAAAAGCCTTCAAGCCAGCATTACAGGGGAAAGATGTAAAGATACAATCAGACAACGCAACAACAGTCGCATACCTAAACAGACAAGGGGGCACAAAATCCCAAAAACTGATGAGACTGACACAATCTTTCCTACTGTGGACAGAAGTGAACATAAGATCGATATCCGGTATCCATCTAAAAGGAACCGACAATACAGTGGCAGATTTCCTGAGCCGGAAAACGATAAAACACACGGAATGGTCGCTAAACCAAACAACCTTCACTCAAATCACCCAGAAGTGGGGAATACCCGAAGTAGACCTATTTGCTTCCAGGGCGAACGCAAAATCTCCGATATTTTTCTCCCTGGACCCTACAGATGGCAACAGCGGGGTGGATGCTTTCAACCAAAACTGGAAATGGCATCTGTGCTATGCATTCCCTCCAACTGCCATAATCCCAAAAGTAATCCAAAAAATCAAGGCAGAGAAAACAACGGTGATACTAATAGCAACACACTGGCCCCAGAGAGCATGGTTCAGTCATTTAAAAAATCTCAGCATACAACCTCAGCTGACACTGACGGACCACCCGGATCTACTGTCACAAGGCCCAGTCAACCATCCGAACCACAAAATCTTGAAGCTCTCGGCTTGGTTACTGAGAGGGTAAAACTCCAGAACAAAGGCCTGTCAGACAGAGTAATCAACACCATCTTAAACAGCAGAAAGCCGGTAACGAGAGCCATCTATGAGAAAATAAGGAAAAAATTTGTTTCTTGGTACGAAGACAGACCAATCTCCAACGGTGGGATAATTCCAATAGTTTTGGACTTCCTACAAGATGGTGCAGACAAAAACATATCACCAAGTACCCTGAAAGTACAAATTGCAGCACTTTCCTCGGTCATGGATACTAGACTAGCGGAAGACCCGCTGATAAGACGATTCCTCATAGCTCTTAAAAGATCCAAACCAGCCAAATTGTACAAAACTCCCACCTGGGACATGGGCACAGTACTTAAGGGCTTTCTTTCCCCTCCGTTTTGAACCTATCGAGGACAGCTCAGACAAAAACCTCACATTAAAAACTGCGCTCCTTCTGGCCTTAGTATCCGCCAGAAGGGTGAGTGAGATCCAAGCCCTATCTTCAATAGAACCATACTGTCTAATACATCTGGACAAGATAATTCTCTCTCCAGATCCGGCGTTTCTACCCAAGGTCTCTTCTACATTTCACAGAACCCAAAACATCGTCATACCCTCACTTCCAACAACCATGGATAGTAGGAAAAGAGACATCTACAACAAACTTGATGTAAGGAACACGCTCATAGCGTATCTCGACAGAACAAAGGAATGGCGTAAAACGACCTCCCTCTTCATCCTCTATGCAGGAATCAACAGAGGGAAACAAGCTTCAAAAAGCACCATCAGCAGATGGATAAGGATGGCCATACAGATTACCTATAAGGCACAGAATCTCACTCCACCTAGTGAAATCAGAGCGCACTCAACTAGAGCCTGGGCAACCTCGGCCGCAGAGAAAGCAGGGGCAACTCCGGAGCAGATCTGCAGGGCAGCGACATGGTCGAGCTTCAGTACTTTCGCTAAGCACTACCGCATAGACCAGCTGTCTGACCAAGACCAAGCATTTGGTCGTAAAGTGCTCCAGTCTCTAACCCCACCCTAGTAAGTATTGCTTGATATATCCTCTCGGATGCTGCCCTGGAAGACGATTCGAGAAAACAGAGTTGGGTACCTGGTAACTCTTTTTCTAAGAAGTCTTCCAGGGCAGCACTAGTTCCCACCCTTGAAACAACAATAACCAGGTACAGAGGGGGAGCTTGCAGCTTACAGGGAATTCCTTCGGTGCTTTAACATAACTGAGGCACACAGGTAAGAGTGTGAAATTTATAATGGTGGACTAATGTGTTTCCTGTTTTAGGGAGGAGGAGCCTATCTCTCTCGGATGCTGCCCTGGAAGACTTCTTAGAAAAAGAGTTACCGGGTACCTAACTCTGTTTTTTCTTTTGTTAATTTTTCTGACAGATGGGGTTTTCACTTGTTTATAAACATACAGTATCTCACAAAAGTGAGTACACCCCTCACATTTTTGTAAATACTTTATATCTTTTCATGTCCAGTCCATGGCCAGTCCAGTCCATGGCCAGTCCATCATTCTATTGACTGGAATTGTACCAGCTGATTGGAGAAAAGCCAATGTAGCACCAATATTTAAAAAGGGCCCAAAATACATCCCTGGGAATTACAGACCAGTTAGCCTAACATCAATAGTATGTAAACTCTTGGAGGGGATGATAAGGGACTATATACAAGATTTTAGTAATAAGAACGATATCATTAGCAGTAATCAGCATGGATTCATGAAGAATCGTTCTTGCCAAACCAATCTATTAACCTTCTATGAGGAGGTGAGTTGCCATCTAGATAAAGGAAGGCCCATAGACGTGGTGTATCTGGATTTTGCAAAAGCATTTGACACAGTTCCCCATAAACGTTTACTGTACAAAATGAGGTCCGTTGGCATGGACCATAGGGTGAGTACATGGATTGAAAACTGGCTACAAGGGCGAGTTCAGAGGGTGGTGATAAATGGGGAGTACTCAGAATGGTCAGGGGTGGGTAGTGGGGTTCCCCAGGGTTCTGTGCTGGGACCAATCCTATTTAATTTGTTTATAAACGACCTGGAGGATGGGATAAACAGTTCAATCTCTGTATTTGCAGACGATACTAAGCTAAGCAGGGCAATAACTTCTCCGCAGGATGTGGAAACCTTGCAAAAAGACCTGAACAAATTAATGGGGTGGGCGACTACATGGCAAATGAGGTTCAATGTAGAAAAATGTAAAATAATGCATTTGGGTGGCAAAAATATGAATGCAATCTATACTCTGGGGGAATCTAGGATGGAAAAGGACCTGGGGGTCCTAGTAGATGAGAGGCTCAGCAATGGCATGCAATGCCAAGCTGCTGCTAATAAAGCAAACAGAATATTGGCATGCATTAAATGGGGGATCAACGCAAGAGATAAAACGATAATTCTCCCACTCTACAAGGCTCTGGTCCGGCCGCACCTGGAGTATGCTGTCCAGTTCTGGGCACCAGTCCTCAGGAAGGATGTACTGGAAATGGAGCGAGTACAAAGAAGGGCAACAAAGCTAATAAAGGGTCTGGAGGATCTTGGTTATGAGGAAAGGTTGCAAGCACTGAACTTATCCCCTCTCAAGCGTCTCTTCTCTAGAGAGAATATGATTTTAATTTACAAATACTGTACTGGTGACCCCACAATAGAGAAAACTTTTTCGCAGAAGAGAGTTTAATAAGACTCGTGGCCACTCATTACAATTAGAAGAAAAGAGGTTTAACCTTAAACTACGTAGAGGGTTCTTTACTGTAAGAGCGGCAAGGATGTGGAATTCCCTTCCACAGGCAGTGGTCTCAGCGGGGAGCATTGATAGCTTCAAGAAACTATTAGATAATCACCTGAATGACCGCAACATACAGGTATATATAATGTAATACTGACACATAATCACATACATAGGATGGACTTGTGTCTTTTTTTCAACCTCACCTACTATGTAACTATGTAACTATGTGACAACACTGAAATGACACTTTGCTACAATGTAAAGTAGTGCGTGCACAGCTTGTACAACAGTGCAAATTTGTCTGTCCCCTCAAAATAACTCAACACACAGCCATTAATGTCTAAACCGCTGGCAACAAAAGTGAGTACATCCCTGAGTGAAAATGTCCAAATTGGGCCCAAAGTGTCAATATTTTGTGTGACCACCATTATTTTCCAGCACTGCCTTAACCCTCCTGGACAACAACCTTCTCGACCCCCTACAGTCTGGCTTCCGCCTACAACATTCGACTGAAACTGCCCTACTAAAAATCACCAATGACCTAATAACTGCCAAAACCAATGGCCACTACTCCATACTCATACTTTTAGACCTCTCTGCTGCCTTTGACACAGTTGACCACCTGCTGCTCCTCAGCAAATTACACTCCCTTGGCCTCCGTGATTCTGCATTATCCTGGTTCTCCTCCTACCTATCTCAGCGCACTTTCAGTGTCACTTACAACTCCATCTCCTCCGCTCCTCTTCCTCTTTCTGTTGGGGTACCCCAAGGCTCTGTCCTTGGGCCTCTCCTTTTCTCACTCTATACCTCTTCCCTGGGCCAGTTGATCACCTCCCATGGCTTCCAATACCATCTCTATGCCGATGACACACAGATCTATCTCTCCACTCCCCAACTCACCCCCACTATCTCCTCACGGATCTCAAACTTGCTGAATGACATATCAGTATGGATGTCACACCACTTCCTCAAACTTAATCTTTCTAAAACTGAGCTTGTTATATTTCCTCCTTCACGGTCCCCCTCCTGTGACTTCACCATTAATATCAACAACACAACCATTGGTCCCTCCACACATGCCAGAGTCCTGGGTGTAATCCTTGACTCTGACCTCTCCTTCAGCCCCCATATCCAATCACTGGCTAAATCCTGCCGCCTTAACCTCCGCAACATCTCCAAAATTCGACCCTTTCTGACTAATGACACTACAAAACAACTTATTCACTCTTTGATTATTTCCCGCCTCGACTATTGCAACTCTCTCCTTAATGGCCTACCCTTAAGCAGGCTATCCCCCCTTCAGTCTATTATGAATGCTGCTGCTAGACTAATACACCTCACTAATCGATCCGTGACTGCTGCTCCTCTCTGCCAATCCCTTCACTGGCTTCCCCTACCCCACCGTGTAAAATTCAAAATGCTAACCATAACATACAAGGCCATTCACAACATCGCCCCCATCTACATCACCAACCTCATCTGCAGATATCACCCAAATCGCCCCCTCCGCTCCTCCCAGGACCTCCTGCTCTCTAGCTCCCTTGTTACCTCCTCCCATGCTCGCCTTCAGGACTTCTCCAGAGCCTCTCCCATCCTCTGGAATTCCCTGCCCCAGTATGTCCGATCAGCCCCTACCCTGTCCACCTTTAGGAGATCCTTGAAAACTCATTTATTCAGGGAAGCCTATCCCACACCCACATAACTGTCCCTGAGCCACCCCCATCAAATCATTCTTTGCAGCTATTACCTTTTGTACCACCACCCCCTCCCTTTTAGAATGTAAGCTCTACGAGCAGGGCCCTCCTGTACCTTTTTGTATTGTACTGTAATTGTGTTGTCCCCCTTATACATTGTAAAGCGCTGAGTAAACTGTTGGCGCTATATAAATCTCGTATAATAATAATAATAATAATGAAGTTCACAAGAGCTTCACAGGTTGCCACTGGAGTCCCTCTTCCACTCCTCCATGACGACATCACAGAGCTGGTGGATTTAGGAGACCTTGCGCTCCTCCACCTTCCGTTTGAGGATGCCCCACAGATGCTCAATACGGTTTAGGTCTGGAGACATGCTTGGTCAGTCCATCACTTTTACCCTCCGCTTCTTTAGCAAAGCAGTGGTCATCTTGGAGGTGTGTTTGGGGTCGTTATATTGAAATACTGCCCTGCGGCCCAGTCTCCAAACAGAGGGGATCATGCTCGGCTTTAGTATGTCACAGTACATGTTGCCATTCATGGTTCCCTCAAACTGTAGCTCCCCAGTGCCGGCAGCACTCATGCAGCCCTACACCATGACACTCCCACCACCATGCTTGACTGTAGGCAAGACACACTTGTCTTTGTACTCCTCATCTGGTTGCCGCCACACACACTTGACACAATCTGAACCAAATAGGTTTATCTTGGTCTCATCAGACCACAGGACCTGGTTCCAGTAATCCAAGTCCTTAGTCTGCTTATCTTCAGCAAACTGTTTGCAGGCTTTCTTGTGCATCATCTTTAGAGGCTTCCTTCTGGGACGACGGCCAAAAGGCTAACCACCACCCCTTCAACCTCTGCAGCAAACTGGCAGCACTCTTACGTCTATTTCCCAATGACAACCTCTGGATATGAAGCTGAGCACGTGCACTCAACTTCTTTGGTCGACTATGGCGAGGCCTGTTCTGAGTGGAACCTGTCCTTTTAAACCTCTGTATGGTCTTGGCCACCATGCTACAGCTTAGTTTCAGGGTCTAGGCCATCTTTATATAGAGCAACAATTCTTTTTTTCAGATCCTCAGAGTTATTTGCCATGAGGTGAGGATGAACTTCCAGTGACCAGTATGAGAGACTGAGAGTGATAACACCAAATTGAACACACATGCTCCCCATTCACACCTGAGACCTTGTAACCCTAACGAGTCACATAACACCGGAGAGGGAAAATGGCTAAAGGGCCCAATTTGGACATTTTCACTTAGGGGTGCAATCACTTTTGATGCCAGCGGTTTAGACCTTAATGGCTGTGTGTTTGAGTTATTTTGAGGGGACAGCAAATTTACACTGTTATACAAGCTGTACACCTACTACTTTACATTGTAGCAAAGTGTCATTTCTTCAGTGTTGTCACATAAAAAGATATAATAAAATATTTACAAAAACGTGAGGGGTGTACTCACTTTTGTGATATACTGCATCTCTTACTTATTAGGTTCTAATTCAGTAAAATAAGGAACATTAAAAATAAATATTATTGGAAGTTTTTTTATTCCCTTAACACTAATAAACACCGCATCAGAGCTTAATTTGCTTCAAAACATAAAGATTTTGAAATGCAAGGATATCCCATAAATGAGATTTTTAGTGTAACTTATCACAATGGCAAAAGTGATGTCCATGCCTTCAGTTCAGCATTCTGATTAACGGCAGAGCTCTTCCAAGAAAAAAGCAGAGGAAGCTCTTGTGATATCCTAAAACTTTGTTTCTTATCATTCAACTAGCTGTAACATGCTGTGGGGGGAGGAGTGACTTCATAGCAATAAATTTCACAGTAAGATTTGTATTTTTGATTTATAGTTATGTATTTTTTTTTAATGGTTTGTTTTGTTCTCGCAAAGCTTAACTCTATTGTCTCTGTGCTGTTTACATAAGCATATTCATTTTAGCCTATCTGATCTTGAATAGGAAAAGTTTTGCACAGGCTTGGGAGACCTAGAGAGGAGAGAGCTGAGGAGCCTCAGTACCTACCGGAGACATCATTCCATGAGACACGGAGTTACTGTGCCTGTCACTTCTGACACTCCTGACAGTTGCTGCATGAGGGTAAGTGAATAAAGAAAATGCTCTAAAAAGTACTTGCTGCACATGGGTCATATAATAATGCTGCATAGTACAGTATATACTTTTTAGCCACAGAAGAGGCTGGGTTGATAATGTAAACTTATTGGTTGCTATCGGCAACCTGTTTCCATTCTCATACCTGCACAGAATGCAAACGATTGCTATGAGTAACCTCATTGAGCTTGATTTCCTTGAGTTTTATACATTAGTTAAATGTGTCTCTTACAATCTTGCTTTCTTATTTAAGTGTTGGCATGTACAATGCAGTCTCTGCAGGCCTTTTTGTTTTCTGTGTTTAGTAATTCGTGAAATTCCATGACTAACACAGCTGCTGTTGAGAATACTACCCACTGTCATGCAATTGAACCGTGTACAGCAAGAATACAATGATGTTTGATATGCTGTGGAGGTATTTTCCAAGGTCGCCACTCCAGAATACGGCTCTCCATTATATTCCTCCAACTAAAGTAGCAGAATATCGGTAATGACATTATTGGACAAAGAACTCTGGTATGGGAGATTTATTCCATCTTTCTGGCCAGAAAAGAATGGACACTCCTGACCCGACTCGTGTCTACATGTCAAGAGCGTCTAATACAGTGAATACAGTGTAGATATATATTTTCAGCATATTGCGGTACACTTCTGTTTTACCAGACATTCTAACCTTTTAAAAATTAACCTATGCATCCTAACCCAGACAAGTTTCGCAAAACCATATATATTTTTAGCTTTATACAAAACTCGTTTCTCTGCAGTATGCTCTTGCGGTTCCTTCATCTGTCTTAACCACTTGCCGACCGCCTCACTCCTATATACGTGAGCAGAGCGGCACGGGCAGGCAAAATCACGTACCTGAAACGTGATTGCCTTCCCGCGGGTGGGGGGTCCGATTGGACCCCCCCCGGTGCCAGCTGCGGTCGGCATTTGGTTGGAAGCGATGAGAGACGAGGGGGAGGCCATCCGATCGTGGCCCCCCCCCTCGCGATCGCTCCCAGCCAATGAGAAACATCCCCTGCCTCTGTATAGTACACAGAGGCAGAGGATGTGATGTCATCTCTCCTCGGCTCGGGAGTTTCCGTTCCAGCGCCGAGGGGAGATGACATGTAAGTGCACCAACACACACACACACACACAGTAGAACATGCCAGGCATACATTACACCCCCGATTTCCCCCCCCCCCCTGTCACAAACTGACACCAAGCAGGTTGTTTTTTTTTTTTTTCCTGATTACTGCATAGTGTCAGTTTGTGACAGTTAGCAGTGTTAGGGTAGTGACTGTTACCCCCCTGTAGGTCTAGGGTACCCCCCTTACCTCCCCAATAAAGTTTTTTAACCCCTTGATCACCCCCTCTCACCAGTGTCACTAAGCGATCATTTTTCTGATCGCTGTATTAGTGTCGCTGGTGATGCTAGTTAGGGACGTAAATATTTAGGTTCGCCGTCAGTGTTTTATAGCGACAGGGACCCCCATATACTACCTAATGTTTTAACCCCTTGATTGCCCCCTAGTTAACCCTTTCACCACTGATCACCATATAACCGTTACGGGTGATGCTGGTTAGTTCGTTTATTTTTTATAGTGTCAGGGCACCCGCCGTTTATTACCGAAAAAAGGTTTAGCCCCCTGATCGCCCGGCAGTGATATGCGTCGCCCTAGGCAGCGTCAGATTAGCGCCAGTACCGCGAACACCCACGCACGCACCGTACACGCACCGTACACCTCCCTTAGTGGTATAGTATCTGAACGCATCAATATCTGATCCGATCAGATCTATACTAGCGTCCCCAGCAGTTTAGGGTTCCCAAAAATGCAGTGTTAGCGGGATCAGCCCAGATACCTGCTAGCACCTGTGTTTTGCCCCTCCGCCCGGCCCAGTCCAGCCCACCCAAGTGCAGTATCGATCGATCACTGTCACTTTTTTTTGTAGCGTTTTGGTGAACTGGCAAGCACCAGCGGCCTAGTACACCCCGGTCGTAGTCAAACCAGCACTGCAGTAACGCTTGGTGACGTGGCGAGTCCCATAAGTGCAGTTCAAGCTGGTGAGGTGGCAAGCACAAGTAGTGTCCCGCTGCCACCAAAAAGACAAACACAGGCCCGTCGTGCCCATAGTGCCCTTCCTGCTGCATTCGCCAATCCTAATTGGGAACCCACCGCTTCTGCAGCGCCCGTACTTCCCCCATTCACATCCCCAACCAAATGCAGTCGGCTGCATGAGAGGCATTTATATATCCTCCCAAGTACCCCTACCCAACGAACCCCCCCAAAAAAGATGTGTCTACAGCAAGCGCGGATATAGACGTGACGCCCACTATTATTGTCCCTCCTGTCCTGACAATCCTGGTCTTTGCATTGGTGAATGTTTTGAACGCTACCATTCACTAGTTGAGTATTAGCGTAGGGTACAGCATTGCACAGACTAGGCACACTTTCACAGGGTCTCCCAAGATGCCATCGCATTTTGAGAGACCCGAACCTGGAACCGGTTACAGTTATAAAAGTTACAGTTACAAAAAAAGTGTAAAAAAAAAAACACAAACAAAAATAAAAAAAAATAGTTGTCGTTTTATTGTTCTCTCTCTCTCTCTATTCTCTCTCTCTATTGTTCTGCTCTTTTTTACTGTATTCTATTCTGCAATGTTTTATTATGTTTTATCATGTTTGCTTTTCAGGTATGCAATTTTTTATACTTTACCGTTTACTGTGCTTTTATTGTTAACCATTTTTTTGTCTTCAGGTACGCCATTCATGACTTTGAGTGGTTATACCAGAATGATGCCTGCAGGTTTAGGTATCATCTTGGTATCATTCTTTTTAGCCAGCGGTCGGCTTTCATGTAAAAGCAATCCTAGCGGCTAATTAGCCTCTAGACTGCTTTTACAAGCAGTGGGAGGGAATGCCCCCCCCCCACCGTCTTCCGTGTTTTTCTCTGGCTCTCCTGTCTCAACAGGGAACCTGAGAATGCAGCCGGTGATTCAGCCAGCTGACCATAGAGCTGATCAGAGACCAGAGTGGCTCCAAACATCTCTATGGCCTAAGAAACCGGAAGCTACGAGCATTTTATGACTTAGATTTCGCCGGATGTAAATAGCGCCATTGGGAAATTGGGGAAGCATTTTATCACACCGATCTTGGTGTGGTCAGATGCTTTGAGGGCAGAGGAGAGATCTAGGGTCTAATAGACCCCAATTTTTTCAAAAAAGAGTACCTGTCACTACCTATTGCTATCATAGGGGATATTTACATTCCCTGAGATAACAATAAAAATGATTTAAAAAAAAAAAAATGAAAGGAACAGTTTAAAAATAAGATAAAAAAGCAAAAAAATAATAAAGAAAAAAAATAAATAAATAAAAAGCACCCCTGTCCCCCCTGCTCTCGCGCTAAGGCGAACGCAAGCGGCGGTCTGGCGTCAAATGTAAACAGCAATTGCACCATGCATGTGAGGTATCACCGCGAAGGTCAGATCGAGGGCAGTAATTTTAGCAGTAGACCTCCTCTGTAAATCTAAAGTGGTAACCTGTAAAGGCTTTTAAAGGCTTTTAAAAATGTATTAATTTTGTTGCCACTGCACGTTTGTGCGCAATTTTAAAGCATGTCATGTTTGGTATCCATGTACTCGGCCTAAGATCATCTTTTTTATTTCATCAAACATTTGGGCAATATAGTGTGTTTTAGTGCATTAAAATTTAAAAGTGTGTTTTTTCCCCAAAAAATGCGTTTGAAAATCGCTGCGCAAATACTGTGTGAAAAAAAAAAAATGAAACACCCACCATTTTAATCTGTAAGGCATTTGCTTTAAAATAATATATAATGTTTGGGGGTTCAAAGTAATTTTCTTGCAAAAAAAAATAATTTTTTCATGTAATCAAAAAGTGTCAGAAAGGGCTTTGTCTTCAAGTGGTTAGAGTGGGTGATGTGTGACATAAGCTTCTAAATGTTGTGCATAAAATGCCAGGACAGTTCAAACCCCCCCCAAATGACCCCATTTTGGAAAGTAGACACCCCAAGCTATTTGCTGAGAGGCATGTCGAGTCCATGGAATATTTTATATTGTGACACAAGTAGCGGGAAAGAGACAAATTTTTTTTTTTTTTTTTTTTTGCACAAAGTTGTCACTAAATGTTATATTGCTCAAACATGCCATGGGAATATGTGAAATTACACCCCAAAATAAATTCTGTTGCTTCTCCTGAGTACGGGGATACCACATGTGTGGGACTTTTTGGGAGCCTAGCCGCGCACGGGACCCCGAAAACCAAGCACCGCCTTCAGGCTTTCTAAGGCCGTAAATTTTTGATTTCACTCTTCACTGCTTATCACAGTTTCGGAGGCCATGGAATGCCCAGGTGGCACAAACCCCCCCCAAATTACCCCATTTTGGAAAGTAGACACCCCAAGCTATTTGCTGAGAGGTATAGTGAGTATTTTGCAGACCTCACTTTTTGTCACAAAGTTTTGAAAATTGAAAAAAGAAAAAAAAAAAAAATTTTTTCTGGTCTTTCTTCATTTTCAAAAACAAATGAGAGCTGCAAAATACTCCCCATGCCTCTCAGCAAATAGCTTGGGGTGTCTACTTTCCAAAATGGGGTCATTTGGGGGGGGTTTGTGCCATCTTGGCATTTTATGGCCTTCAAAACTGTGATAGGTAGTGAGGAGTAAAATCAAAAATGTATGCCCTTAGAAATCCTGAAGGTGGTGCTGGGTTTTCGGGGCCCCGTACGCGGCTGGGCTCCCAAAAAGTGCCACACATGTGGTATCCCCGTACTCAGGAGAAGCAGCTGAATGTATTTTGGGGTGCAATTCCACATATGCCCATGGCCTGTGTGAGCAATATATCATTTAGTGACAACTTTTTGTAAATTTTTTTTTTTTTTTTTTTTTTTTTTTTTTTTTTTTGTCATTATTCAATCACTTGGGACAAAAAAAAAAAATATTCAATGGGTTCAACATGCCTCTCAGCAATTTCCTTGGGGTGTCTACTTTCCAAAATGGGGTCATTTGGGGGGGTTTGTACTGCCCTGCCATTTTAGCACCTCAAGAAATGACATAGGCAGTCATAAACTAAAAGCTGTGTAAATTCCAGAAAATGTACCCTAGTTTGTAGACGCTATAACTTTTGCGCAAACCAATAAATATACGCTTATTGACATTTTTTTTACCAAAGACATGTGGCCGAATACATTTTGGCCTAAATGTATGACTAAAATTTAGTTTATTGGATTTTTTTTATAACAAAAAGTAGAAAATATCATTTTTTTTTCAAAATTTTCAGTCTTTTTCCGTTTATAGCGCAAAAAATAAAAACGGCAGAGGTGATCAAATAACATCAAAAGAAAGCTCTATTTGTGGGAAGAAAAGGATGCAAATTTTGTTTGGGTAGAGCATTGCATGACCGCGCAATTAGCAGTTAAAGCGACGCAGTGCCGAATTGTAAAAAGTGCTCTGGTCAGGAAGGGGGTAAATCCTTCCGGGGCTGAAGTGGTTAAATGATGTCAGCAAGCAAGCTTTTTGCACTGAAAGAGGAATGTAGCAAATTGATGGGGAAGTCACAAGTAGCTTCAACATGAAATACAAGAAATATGATTCTTAGCTGAAATTCTAAATCAGTCTTACTACACACATAACTATGGCCATATAAACTGACCCCCGTTCCTACTTCATTCCCCCCTTTGATCATAATCATAGCGATTTAATATGAGCGAGATTAAGCATTACTAAATAGCATAGTTTTTTTTTTTTTTTTTTTTTTTTTTTTTTTTTTTCTTCTTTTTTTTTTTTTTCTTCTATGGTGACCTCACTAGCAGGCACAAAACAACCTTCTTCTACCGAGATTATTCCCCATTGTCGGCTCCAGCCGGGTCTCTCATTAACTTATAAAACACTGGGATAGTGACCCTTGGCCCATGGTAACAATAAGAATGCAAAAAGAGTAAAAATATTAGCACTCCATACACTATAGGGAGAATCAGAAAGTAATTAAAACTTGTCTCTGCAATACTTGAGTTGGTGATCAGGGTATGGTTTACTAGCTTACCGGAGGAGCTAAAGCTCCGAACGGTTGGCCAGGTTTTATAGGGTGCATAAGTGGGATCATAACAGGTTATCTGATTTTCAACGGAGCACATTGAATAGGTAGTCCCATTATGTATGCAAGTACCAGCTACTGTGCCCTTGCATTGATAATGGGAGTGCCACAGTAACATCTTGGTGGTTATGGATCCTACTCTGGTGGTCTTTATACAAGGGTCACATGAGTTACTCTCCCCCTCTGTATGTATCACTATTATGACTATCAACAGTCTCATTATAAAGATTTTAGTAAACATTACACCGATGAATATCCTCAGGCTTCAGCTTGTGCGTAGACCAACCAGCATCCGGGGTGTGGTTGGAGCAGAGCTTGGTAGGTATCCTTTATCTTCCGCCGTGCGTTGAGCCAGCAGCTTCCAGGAGTGTGTTGACCGCAGGGCTGCAGTCTGTTTATCTTCTGCCGTGCGTAAATTCAGCAGCTTCCAGGGGTGTGCTGAACACAGGGCTGGAGTTCTTCCTTCTGATTTCTCTGGTCAATCTCAGTCTCAAAGGATCTTGGGGGTCTACTGTACTGTGCCAGGAGTCTGTGAGGTCAGCAGCTCGTTTTACCGTGGAGTGGTGTATCCAGGGTGTCACCTCCGCTACCTTAATGGCTGTTGGGGTAGATAGCAGAACAGTGTAAGGACCTCTCCATTTTGGCCCTAGTGGGGTTAAGTTCCACTCCTTTACGCACACTGTCTCCTGGTTTGAAGGGGTGTACTGGGTTCGACAAGCTTACGGGCAGTTTCTCTTGAACCCATTTCCCTATGTCTTGCTTACTCTCCCCAAGTCTCTGTATCAGTTCACGGTTAACTACCCCTCCTATCTGATGCAAGTCTCCTCTTATCCCTCTAATGATGGGTGGGGGCCATACTGTACTACCATACAGTACCTTAAAGGGGACAGATTTGTCCTCTTTGTTGGGGTACTCCGAATTCTCAGTAAAGCAATGGGCAACATCAAGGTCCATCTCATTTGGGTTTCCTGACAGAGCTTGGCCAGTTGTGACTTGAGCATGCGGTTCATTCGTTCAACTTTTCCAGAGCTTTGGGGCCTATATGCAGTGTGTAGTTTCCAAGTAGTCTTAAGTGCTGTTGCTAATTCCTGGAGGCACTTGTGGACAAAGGCAGGGCCATTGTCTGAGTCTATATCTGGGGATAAACATCTTTTACAAAACGGCTTCCATCAGTAAAGTACTCAACGTTTGGATTTTCCAAGGGGCTGTCTTTCAAGTCTGGTCGGCTTGCATATCCATTACCTGGAGACTGTCATGAGTTAGGGTTCCTGTGAGGTAGGGAGCAGAGTGGCTAAGTTTTTAAAGTGTTTACAGTCTCTAAGTGGATACGAGGATTTTCACACAGCATAGCTTGATATTTAACCATTCGACTGTTAGTAAACCAGTGATTTCCCTTGTAATCCATTAATGCCTGTACTTGGTGTGGGACTCGGACATAAGTCTCCTGACCTAATGACAACTTGTCAGCTTCCGCCACAAGGAGGGCTGTTGCTGCGATGGCCCACAAGCAAGATGGCCATCCCTGAGCTACAGTGTCCAGTTGTTTTGAAAGGTATGCTACAGGGCGCTGCCACGACCCCAAGTATTACTGCTATTCCTTGTTTTTCACTGACATACAAATAGAAGACTTTTTGGCTATCTGGCAAGCCTAGCGCAGAAGCCTGCATTAGGGAGACCTTAATGTCTTAATGCTCTGTTTTGTTGTTCTCCCCATTGAAAGGGTTCCTTTTCTCCCCACTTTGTGGATTCATAGAGGGGTCTGGCTTTTGTGGCAAAGTCAGGTATCCAGATTCAGCAGAATCCTGCCACCCCCAGGAATTCACGTACTTGCCGTCTGGTAGTCGGGGTGGGAATCTGACAAACAGCTTCTTTCCTGCCTTCTCCCAATTGTCTGTCCTTGTGATACTCTGAATCTCAGGTACTTTACAGTCTCTTGTCACAATTGCACCTTTCTCCGGGACACCTTATAACCTGCCTCCCACAGTAATTGTAACAGTTCATTGGTGACCGCCGGGTGGATGGTCATTACAGCCTGATTGACTGCTCTGAGGTCTTGAACAGGATGACAGTGAGCTGTTTCGGGTTTCTGCACTGGGAGTAGAGGTGTATTCCAGGGAGACTGACAGGGTTTTAGAACTCCATAGTGTAGGAATTTGTTTAAGTACTTTTGTATTCCTTTTAGGGCTTTTAGAGGGACTGGGTACTGTTTCAGGCTGACTGGAGTGGCTCCTGATTTTAATTCAATAAGGATTGGGGAAATGTGTCTGGCTAATCTTGATGGGTTGTCGTTGTCTTCTGCCCATAGTCCCGGGATGTCTTGCAGTATGCGGGCTTCAAAGGGATGGGGCAATTTTAGGATAGCCTGTCCATCAGATTGGAAGTATATGTGTGCTCTGAGTTTAGCAAGTAATGCTGGCCATACACTATACAGAAAATCGGCCGAACCCATTTCCAAAAAACGAACGTTCGACCGTGACCGCAAATGATCGTGCCATCATATAATGACCGATAAATTGTTCAATGGACATGAATAAATAATTTTTTGTTCGTTTTTTTTTCATATACCTAGTGCAGACAGTTCGGACGGGAAACACATTAACCTTGCAATTTATCGTACGTTCGGCAGAAATTTACCAAACTTACCGTTCGTCTTTTTACCACAAAAACGTCACAAACGATTATCGATTTGTGCCCATTAACTTGCCGAAAAACGAACGAAGTGTCTATACGAACGAGTTTTCGGCCGATTTTTCGTATAGTGTATGGCCAGCATAAGTCTCTGCCCAGCAAGGGAATAGGGGAATCCGGCATGTACAGGAACTGATGTTGGACTTGATGCCCCCCCAAAACTACAAAGTCTTTCTAATAGGAAGGGTCTTTTGCTTTTATACTTCTGCACTGCTTGGTTAATTCTGTGTCTCTCCTCAGTATTAAAAAGGGTCAATAAAAGTTGCTGGCAGTCCGACTAAATGGGGTTATGGGTCTGAGTTATTGACCGGAGCAAATCTGTGATGGCTTGGGGCTTCTCAGAGTAGGCAGGGTTATGAATCTTCCATTTCAGTAAATCTGTTGTGGTAAAAAGGGATGTAAACTAGAGTCCGATGTTCCTCCACCGCCTGTTCTCTTAGGGGCATTTGCAGAGGTATGTTGAAAGACGTGGTAAGGGTCCGGCTATTTGCATCAGGATTTCTTGGAGTGGAATTGGACACTTGATTGGGGAGCCCATTAACTACTACTGAGTTCCCTATTTCTGTCCTGCCTATACCCAGAGTGTTACGGTTCGGAGTATATTTACTGAGATTTGGCATTGACAAACTTGCTAAATCTGATGTAGGTGGACAACAACTTGAGTCCCCTTGTTTACTGGACGGGGCATTTGGACATGGCTCTGACCTGTCTCTATCTTAGGTCCGTTCATCTACATACGGGGGAGGCTGATCTGTCTCTTCAGGTTGAGAATATATGTGTTTTGTTTGTTTTGTCAGTGGTACTACTCTTGTCATAACCATAATTCTACACTGTTCCTCTTTTTGTGGCTTCTATCCACTGCAGGTCTTTATCTCCTATTTGTCCAAAGGATGCACAATCATCCAGACGGATGTTTTCTCCTAGCTGACTGACTGACTGACTGACTGACTGAGGATTTGTCCGAAAGATGCACAATCATCTGGACGAACATTCCTCCTGACTGACTGGCTGAGGATTTATCCGAGAGATGCACAATCATCTGGACGGATATTCCTCCTGGCTGGCTGAGGATTTATCCGAGAGATGCACAATCATCCGGACGGATATTCCTCCTGACTGGCTGAGGATTTATTCGAGGGATGCACAATCATCCGAACAGTCCTCCTGACTGGCTGAGGATTTATTCGAGGGATGCACAATCATCCGAACGAACAGTCCTCCTGGAAGGTGTCTTGGTCATGTTTCTGTGAGTCTGACATAATAATCTCAAATAATCAGTCAATGGTCTCTAAGTCAAGGGTTCCCTGTGGGGGCCACCGCGCTCCATAGCAGGGCCAATCTTTCTCACACAATGTTATCAATTTCTCAGGGCTAAGTTTTAAATTGCAGTTCTTGGCAAATCCCTTCCTAAAGTTGGAGATCATGGCCAGGAACCGCCCTTAGAAGAGGACCACGGTCACCTCACCACAAAGTGATGTCTCATACACACATCAATCATACCAGACACTCCCACCCAAAAATTACTGACTGACTAAGGATTTGTCCGAAAGATGCACAATCATCTAAACCAGGGGTCCTCAAACTACGGCCCGCGGGCCGAATGCGGCCCTCCAGCGTTTTTATCCGGCCCGCGGACTGCCCCTTTAACACTGCAGCACTCCCCCTGCCATCTGCTCCCTCCATCACACAGGACGGGAAACATGACAGGCCGGACAAAGGACCTTTTGTGCTAAGAAGCAGGTGATTGGTTACTAGGCATCAGGGCGGTCCCTGGAACCAATCACCTGCCCCACACTTCCAAAGTCCCGCCCTCCGTCCGGACCTACCATGCCTCATGTCCTGCGTGATACAGGTAAGTGTTGAGTGGGAGTGCTGTGATATTATAGGGGGAGGCAGTGTAATATTGATATGGGGGGATCTGTGACACACGGGGGGAGTCTGTGATAGGGGGAGATCTGTGATGTGGGGGACTCTGTGCTATGGTGGGGGACTGATGTGGGGGACTCTGTGCTATGGTGGGGGACTGATGTGGGGGACTGATGTGGGGGACTCTGTGCTATGGTGGGGGACTGATGTGGGGGACTCTGTGCTATGGTGGGGGACTGATGTGGGGGACTCTGTGCTATGGTGGGGGACTGATGTGGGGGACTCTGTGCTATGGTGGGGGACTAATGTGGGGGACTCTGTGCTATGGTGGGGGACTCTGTGCTATGGTGGGGGACTGATGTGGGGGATTCTGTGCTATGGTGGAGGACTGATGTGGGGGACTCTGTGCTATGGTGGGGGACTAATGTGGGGGACTCTGTGCTATGGTGGGGGACTCTGTGCTATGGTGGGGGACTCTGTGCTATGGTGGGGGACTCTGTGCTATGGTGGGGGACTCTGTGCTATGGTGGGGGACTCTGTGCTATGGTGGGGGACTCTGTGCTATGGTGGGGGACTGATGTGGGGGACTCGGTGCTATGGTGGGGGACTCGGTGCTATGGTGGGGGACTCGGTGCTATGGTGGGGGACTCGGTGCTATGGTGGGGGACTCGGTGCTATGGTGGGGGACTCGGTGCTATGGTGGGGGACTCTGTGCTATGGTGGGGGACTCTGTGCTATGGTGGGGGACTGATGTGGGGGACTCGGTGCTATGGTGGGGGACTCGGTGCTATGGTGGGGGACTGATGTGGGGGACTCTGTGCTATGGTGGGGGATTCTGTGCTATGGTGGGGGACTGATGTGGGGGACTCTGTGCTATGGTGGGGGACTGATGTGGGGGACTCTGTGCTATGGTGGGGGACTCTGTGCTATGGTGGGGGACTGATGTGGGGGACTCTGTGCTATGGTGGGGGACTAATGTGGGGGACTCTGTGCTATGGTGGGGGACTGATGTGGGGGACTCTGTGCTATGGTGGGGGACTCTGTGCTATGGTGGGGGACTGATGTGGGGGATTCTGTGCTATGGTGGGGGATTCTGTGCTATGGTGGGGGACTCTGTGCTATGGTGGGGGACTCTGTGCTATGGTGGGGGACTCTGTGCTATGGTGGGGGGACTCTGTGCTATGGTGGGGGACTGATGTGGGGGACTCTGTGCTATGGTGGGGGACTGATGTGGGGGACTCTGTGCTATGGTGGGGGACTGATGTGGGGGGACTCTGTGCTATGGTGGGGGACTGATGTGGGGGACTCTGTGCTATGGTGGGGGACTGATGTGGGGGGACTCTGTGCTATGGTGGGGGACTGATGTGGGGGGACTCTGTGCTATGGTGGGGGACTGATGTGGGGGACTCTGTGCTATGGTGGGGGACTGATGTGGGGGGACTCTGTGCTATGGTGGGGGACTGATGTGGGGGGACTCTGTGCTATGGTGGGGGACTGATGTGGGGGGACTCTGTGCTATGGTGGGGGACTGATGTGGGGGGACTCTGTGCTATGGTGGGGGACTGATGTGGGGGACTGATGTGGGGGACTCTGTGCTATGGTGGGGGACTGATGTGGGGGACTCTGTGCTATGGTGGGGGACTGATGTGGGGGATTCTGTGCTATGGTGGGGGACTCTGTGCTATGGTGGGGGACTGATGTGGGGGACTCTGTGCTATGCTGGGGGACTGATGTGGGGGACTCTGTGCTATGGTGGGGGACTGATGTGGGGGACTCTGTGCTATGGTGGGGGACTGATGTGGGGGACTCTGTGCTATGGGGGGATCTGTGATGGGGGAAGTATGTGATTGGGAGTGGTTCTGTAATGAGGGAGTCTGTGAAATACTGATAAGTTTATATTGATTACAATTGTTCTTTATTTTAAATATTGTACTGTTTTTTTTCCTGTTTTTTTTTTTTTTGCACTACAAATAAGATGTGTGCATAGGAATTAGTTCATATTTTTTTTAAACTATAGTGCGGCCCCCCAACAGTCTGAGGGACCGTGAACTGGCCCCCCGTCTAAAAAGTTTGAGGACCCCTGATCTAAACAGACGTCTCTCTCGGAAGGTGATCAGGCTTCCCTTCTCTCGATCCGTCGAGAGGCTGGCTGTCTGACTGTTATCCAAAAACAGAAGTAAAAAGACTCTCACCTGCTCCCGTTGGAGATCCAGCTATCTATTTATCAGATTCACAGGTCCTTTTGACGCTACCAAGGTCGTCCACAGCAGGCCACCAAATGGGACACAGCACAGTCTCCTAGATAACCGTTCTAGAAGGTGCCTTTTGAGACTACGATATAGCCCGCAGGGCTGGCCTCTCGGACCACTCCTTGTAGGTCTGGTGGAAAACAGTGCCACCTGCCTCAACAGGTCACACCGATATTCCCCCCTCACGGCCAAATAAGGATCATACATGTTTGTTGCCTTGCACTCAAGCCCCGAGTATAAATATAATGACTATAGCTAACTTTAAAGTGAGTTGCTTAAATAAATAAACATACTTGCTATGGATTATGGAATGTCATCTGTTGCTGTGAAAAGGCCATTACAATGCAAACCTATTTTGGATGATTATGCTGATCTAGAAGTTACCTGTGCAGCATGCTTTACTTAAAAGGGTAACATTTTGACTGACTTAAAGGCATTGTACACTTTTTTAAATATTTTTATTGTTTAAATACATATTGATGTAGTTCTATTCCCTGAGGGGTTTTTTTGCCTTATGTTGTAACGATGGGTTCAGGTGTCAGCTGATCAATCCCCTATGTCTATGAAATCGTGGGGACAGTTTGTTGGGACTTTAGAGGTGCTCAAAATAAACAATTATAGACTTGAAAAATATAAAAGTCGAAGTTTATTCAAGCACAATTTAAAAATATTCCATGTTAAAAACATGTATATTCATAAAAATGATCTTGGGTATTTCTTTTTGTCACAGCGGTGTACAGGTGTATATTCCCGACATTTTTCACCCATTTAGGGCTTCTTTAGAGGAAGAAGATGATAACCGCTAATATTCCTAGCTTGACATCAATTGGTTGATGGGGAAAAAAAAATAAGTCTCAGAATGGTGTCAAACCTCAGGCTTCCATGTGATCACAGAGGTTATAGGAGTACTAAAGATGTGTAAAACTAAACAAAACCTCACAGGGACGCCTAGTCATCAGAAAAATCATAGCCAGCTTTAGAAAGGCATAAGGCTCTGTGTGGTGTAAACACTGGCCGCCCACAAGGCTCTGGCTCCTTCTCCTGAAGTCCTAAATAGGGAAACATGTTGGGAATATACACCTGTACACCGCCGTGACAAAAAGAATACATGAGATAATTTTTATGTTTGAATAAACCTTGAATGTTATATTTTGCAAGTCTATAATTGTTTATATTGACCACCTCTAAATTCCCAACAAACTGCCCCCAGGTTTTCATTAAGGGATATGGTGCTATAAGGTCACAGTCACTCGCCTACATAATTAACCTCTATGTCTATGGTTTGCTACATATGAGTGTCCTAATTGCCGAAGGGACAACACAACTTCCTGTTCTAGGTCACCGCAACAAATGCATGCGTTTTCATCTACTCTGTGTCACATCACAAATATCAGAGTTCTAATGCAATAAAAAAAAAATCTTGCAACTGCAGTGAGCTCTCTCTGTATGTGTGAATGCTCTGTTTGCTTATGTCTGGCAGATCTAATTATTGTCTAGCTAGCTTTCTCAACTGAAGAGCATAATGTCCTGTACACACGATAGGATTTTCGGATGGAAAATGTGTGATGGGACATTGTTGTCGGAAATTCCGACCGTGTGTAGGCTCCATCACACATTTTCCATAGGAATTTCCGACACACAAAGTTTGAGAGCTTGCTATAAAATTTTCCGACAACAAAATCCGTTGTCGGAAATTCCGATCGTGTGTACACAAATCTGACACACAAAGTGCCACACATGCTCAGAATAAATTAAGAAATGAAAGCTATTGGCTACTGCCCTGTTTATAGTCCCGATGTACGTGTTTTACGTCATCACGTTCAGAACGATCGGATTTTCCAACAACTTTGTGTGACTGTGTGTATGCAAGACAAGTTCAAACCAACATCCGTCGGAAAAAATCCATGGATTTTGTTGTCGGAATGTCCGATCAATGTCCGACCGTGTGTTCGGGGCATTAGATGGAGAAGCCCAGGGATTATGGGATATGTACAGTGAGGGGAAAAAGTATTTGATCCACTGCTGATTTTTGTACATTTGCCCACTGACAAATAAATGATCAGTCTATAATTTTAATGGTAGGTTTATTTTAACAGTGAGAGACAGAATAATAAACAAAAAAATCCAGAAAAACACATTTCAAAAAAGTTTCATAAATTGATTTGCTAACAAAGGAATGTGACTATCTACTATATTAGAGACATTCGGTGCTCTAATGAGGAGTGGCTGGGTCCAAATTCCTTTTTAGAAGTAATTAGCCTTTTAGGGGTCTCTTGCCAAAACTGAAATTTTGTTGCAGATGATGCCTAAAATCTGACTTGTATTTTGGTGCAGACTAGGAAAATCAGAGTCAATCACACAAGCAGGAAATTACATTTTTTTGGGGGGGCATTCTGTACACCAACTGTGTACAGAACACCTTCAAGGTTGCCACATTGCATTTAATTTTACAGAAAATTACAGACCTACAGATTGATTAGGAAAGATCATTTTTGATGATATTAAATTACATTATGGTTTGTGTCACAATTGTAAATGCTAGATTTTTTTATTTGCAATATTTTTTCCCTCCAAGTGGAGTTACTCGTTAATTGCCTCCTCCCATGTAGACAAATTATGGCGGGCGGGATGCTCTCTTGTTCTGGGATGAAGTATGCACTATGTGGCTATAAAATGATTCGAAGCACAGTTAGTATGTAATCAGTATTATGTCCCTTTTTTTTTTTTTTTTTTTGTCTCTAGTGTGGTGGAAAAATTTTGGTGGGTGACATTGCAGTCCACGCAGAAAGGATTCAGGATGAAGGCTTTCAATGGCACCTTGGATGTTTTGTCTGTGAGACATGCCACTTGCCACTTTCACAGTTTATCTATTTCCTGCAAGACAGCAGAATTTACTGTGGACGTCATCATGCAGAACTGACAAGATCACGCTGTGCAGCCTGTGACCAGGTACTGTGAAGTCTGGAATTTCCTTATGTAAAAAATAATTGTTCCAATGAATGAATGGTTTCTTAAAAAATATATCTTGTGATGTACATAAGCACAAAAACACATTGTGTTTTTTCTTTTCTTTTTTACCATTTTCATAATCTAGTTATTAAAAAATCCTAAGGCTACTGAAAACCCAGATTTACAATATCCCATACTATCTCATAGAGGTTACATTCAGTGGCAGCCAGAGTGATGCAGCGAGTACAAGTGGGAGGTGTTGCCTCTGCAGGCTTAAATTTCTTACAGGGTTGATCCAGGGTAGGCCAGCAGAGCCATTTATTTATTTGTTTTGAATAGCAAGGGAAGGAATTCACGTTATCAAGCAGAGAATAAACTTTATCAAACCTATTGTTTAATCATACCTTCCAACTTTCTGAGATGAGAATGAGGGACACCTATTAGCAAAAGTATGTGGGCAAAGGACACACCTGCTGCCACTCCCCCTTAAAGGAGAATTGTACAAAAACAAATTATTGGTTACAGTCACAAATGCTTTTTTTTTTACCACTACTATTCCTTTATACTGGCTTTTGAAATTTACAAATGCAGCAATTTAGAAATGGGATAATGGGTTTACCACTGTAAAACACTTTTTGATAAATAGTGCATTTTATATTCAACTATATAGAGCAGACCAAAATGAGGGGGACAGAGGAACTTTGTTCCAAATCGTGGACAGTCCCTCGAAATCAGGGGCTAGGGTTTAATGTTTTAGATATCTGATATACTGGAATCAATCTGATCTAAGTTTGCTTCACTCATCTTGCGCAACTGTAAACATGAGGGCTCAGTTTGGACTGCACAAAGCAGTCTACCTTCACCTATAACTGAGTTGGCTTGTTAATTAAAGTGCATGACTGTTCTAGGCCAGTGACTCAATATACTGAATTCACAGGTTTAGCATGACTGCCAGGCACCTAGCATTATCAGCAGAGGTTTAACAATGGCATCCATCAAACATTTCCCGGCACAGGCTTTCTTTATCTTACGATGTGCATCTTTGCTGAAGCCTAATGAAGGGAGGAGTTTTCCTTAATACGCTATTGTTTAAAACAAAATTTACACATAGAAGTTTCTTTTTCAACTGCAGACCAGAGAAGAATGAAGCAATCTGCCAGGTTTGATAAACTGTGACATATTATCTCTCAATTACAAAAAAATAAAACAAAAATAAGGTCAGAATGCAAAAATTGTCACAACTGGATACTTTGTACCCCCTTATCTTTTTCTTGTGCCCATTTTTGCATTTTGACCTCCAATACATTTTTGAGATACATTGGCAATGTTCTGGCTATTTGTTGTAAGTAAAATTTGATAAGCAGCCCAGATATTGTTCATTGCAGAATGCAGATATCTATGAATTTCAGCTCATCTGCTGGACTTTTTTATTTTTCTTAACACTTGCTTAAACAAACCCTTAAAGACTGGCACTCCAAGCATAAAGACTAAAATGGCCAATGTTCATGTCACGACAGCTGTCTTTTCTGCACCTTGTAGGCTTGGATATGTGGAGCAGGGAGGGCATCTTCCTTGACCCATGTTATGCAGAGCCTTGTTAAACGGACCCCCTTACCTGTTCACACAAAACAAATACATAAAAAAAAGAGTGTGAACATTCAGCTCCTATGTAAAAAAATTAAGGCACATTATGAGTTAA
This sequence comes from Lithobates septentrionalis, assembly GCA_037952835.1. NCBI lineage: Eukaryota > Metazoa > Chordata > Amphibia > Anura > Ranidae > Lithobates > Lithobates septentrionalis. Next base: position 2,041,822 of record JBBDGP010001009.1, read on the forward strand.
GTCCATCGAGGTGCAGGACACCTCCTGGGCTTTTCTCCAGTATTTATATCTGACGACAGCTTTATAGCGCTCCTGGAACAGCTATCACTGTAGTTCTGGGAGAGTGATGATGATCCTTCTCAGCTTTGTATCTTAAACAGGAGAGTCGCTGCAGCTGTTATGCCCATCCCCACCCTCTTCCTGCCCATTCACAGAAGCTTTTGTATTATCTGAACACATTCAGAAAATACAATGGCTTCTCTGAATGGGCAGCAGAGGGGAGGAGTGGTCATAGCTGCTATATTTTTTTTCTTTTCAATTTATTTAGATTATTATATCCACATACAAAAAATACAATTTCATAAATATATATAAACATACATTACATTTTGATGTGCATATTTTACAACCCTACCCGCTCATTCCCCTCTTTCTCTATTTCTTTCCATTACTACTGTTCCTTTTAGTCTTCTCTTTCCACCACTTCTACATATCTAAGCGTTTTCTTAAACTCCTTCCATTCTTTCCATCTATTTAGCATTCCTTCCATTCCTTTTTCTCTACAGCATCTAAGTCATAGCTGCTATATGTGCCTTTCGCTGTTCTCCTCTCACAGCCCCTAACTTTTGAAGTGTAGTTTCCAGCAGAACACAAACCTGTCATAAATAATAGAGATAGCCCCAGGAGATGTCATGCAGCTCCTTGGACTTGGCGTGTACTGTGCCTTCACTTTTTACAAACTGGCTGAATTACTGGAATTTAGTTTTTAACACTTTGCAAATACTTGCAAATCTAATGTTTACCCAACGTGTATAGTGTCTCAAGGTTTCACAGTACCTTTTTTAGATGACTGTTAACTAAAGCAAGCCATTCTTTACACAAAGAAAATTTCTTGATTCCCACCCACTGTGCTATTGTATTCTGACAGCGGGAGGTTTCCCAGCAATAGTCGCTGGCAGTGATCGCATGAAAAAACCCAACAGCCTGGTTGTACTGGAGTCAGTCCATGGATCGACTTCAGTACAACCAGCCTGTTCATAGATGGATCGAAATTTGGCCAGTTCCTGCTGAACTGGCCTAATTTCCATCTGTCTATGGCTGGCCTTAGTCTAGTTTTTCAACTTAACAATATTCTAGTGTGTGTGTGTGTGTGTGTGTGTGTGTGTGTGTGTGTGTGTGTGTGTGTGTGTGTGTGTTTTTTTGTTTTTTTTTTGTCTGATCCAAAACATACTTGGGTATTCATGGTCCTTATGTGAATGCATTTAATTTGGTATTTTGCTAGTCTTCTGTTTTTGTCATGTCTGCTGCTTTTTTTATAACTGCCATTTCTAAATTTCTGTGTTTTTGTAGTTGATTCTAACAGAGAGATGTACAGTAGCTGAAGGTCACTGCTGGCACGTGGAACACTTTTGTTGCTGGGAGTGCGAGGTGGTGCTTGGTGGGGGCCGATATGTAATGAGAGGTAGTAGACCGTTTTGCAATGGCTGCTTTCAGCGTCTTTATGCCGAGACATGTGAGGGTTGTGGTGAACCTGTTGGTAAGTGTTTTTTTTTTTTTTTTTACTCAAAGGTGACATGATAACAAAACCTACAGACTACTTTATCTACTTATACTGGACACTTTCACCCCCTTCCTGCCCAGGCCGATTTTCATCTTTCAGTGCTGTTACTATTTAAATGACATTTACTTGGTCAAGCAACACTTTACGCAAATGAAATTTTTATCATTTTCTTTTGGTGGTATTTAATCATGAAAAAAGACTGAAAAAATGTGTTTTTATTTGTTTGTTATAACATTTTGCAAATATATTTTTTCTTCATAAATTCAGGCCAAAATATATACTGCTACATTTCTTTGGTAAAAAAAATCCAAATCCATGTATATTTAGTCTGTAGGAAAGTTTTATAGTCCAAAAACGACGGAGTGTGTGTCTGAAAATCGATCAATCCTGATGTACTGACATCTCATTTCCTGAGGCCCGAAAATTCCAGAACCGTACAACTACCCCCCCCCCCCCCCCAACCCCTTTTTGGAAAGTAGACAGTCACAGGTATTTAGTTGTTTTATATATATATTATTTATATATATAATTTTTTTTTTTTTTTTTTTTTTTTACCATAATACTGTACTACTCTGTGAAGGTGATCAGAATTTTATTTTTTTTACACACTATAGTCACCGTTATAAGCAACCATTTTTTATGAATGACATCAATTCATTGAGTGCTATTGTGATTTATTTATTAAAGATACTTGTATAGCGGTGATTAGCTGTGATTGACCACAGCTAATCACAGTACAGATGGACTGTGATTGGCCCTGTCTGTACCATGTGATCGCTGTAACCAATCGCAGAAATCAACACAATTGTACACAATGAATGGTATAAATAGATGCCATGTGCACATTTGCCATGTGATCTGTTGTGACTGGTCACAGTTCTCACATGGTACTCGCAGCAGCCTGGAACACTGATCTGTCATCGGGCACTGCATGTGTTTTTACTGACTTGCCTGCTAAGGATTTGTAATTTTGTCAGCTGGTGATACACACACTTTGCTAGTCAGAAATCTCATCCTACTATGGTTTAGCATTACTGCTTCCTGGATCACCCCTCTCTTTGGACAAAGATGATGCAGATTCGGTTTCCGATGAGCATGCAGGAAGTGATGTAGAGGAATCTGAATTGCTGAACCAGACAGTACAGTAAGTGTACTGCATGTCTTAAGAGTGGTAGAGGTGCATAAATCAGAAAACTGGCTGAACAGAATTTTCAAATCTTTTGGCAGATCATACACCTATTTTTTTTTCATCTGCATAGTAAGTCATTTACTTTAGCCTTTATTTTCACTTCAGTTGCGTTTTTGTAATGTTGGTTTTGCTCTAAATACCTTTCACATTCTCTCCTAATATTGCCAATTTATACAGCTTCATGGTATTTTATAATGAGTAGACCTGTTGCCTGTGCTGGTCAATTAGGGAAAAAAGGTGGCTCCCAAAAAGAAAATGGAGGGAGCCAAGACAGAACTATAGCTGCCAGGGGCAATGGAGAGAAGAAAGCTCCATTCTCACAAAGGAAAGAGAGCCAAGGTGTTTGGTAGAGGACATACAGTACAAGGCCAAACCAATATCTGCAGGAAATAAGGACTATGTGTTTGGCAAATCCAAGGAAGGTTGCAGGATGAGGAATGGGAATATGTTTTCATATGGCGGTCTCGATCATTAAACTAGGTAAGAACTAACTCACGTGATTGTAGAGTATGAGGGGAAGCAAACAGCATGCCCCAAGGTTGGATGTGAATAATAATCTGTGTAGTCTAGTGCCCAAAAACGCAGTTTGGTTTTTACCAAAGATGTGTAGCAGAATACATTTTCACCTACATTTTATGAAGAAATTAGATTATATTGAATTTGTTTTATAACAAAGTATAACATTAATATAATAAAAATATCCAGCTTTATTTGTGTGAAAAAATGATTTCATTTGCATATAGTGTTGCATGACTGCGCAATTGCCAGTTAAAGTAGCACAGTGCTGAATTGCAAAAAATGTCCTGGTCATGAATTAAACCTTCTGGAGGTCAAGTGGTTGAAGTATTATCATAATTGTTTAAAAACAAAAATGTTTTTCTTGGAAAATAAGCATATAATACATACATGTAAGGCTAAAAACTGGCTACATCCTATTGGCATATTGGGAATGGCAAGATGAAAACTGAAATGAACACAATCAAAAGAAATGAGCAGGATGACCAATCTCCAGCCCTTAAAAGTCTGTTGACCATGATGGTGTAATGCTTAGGTCAAACAGTTGCGTTTGTGGCATTGGGAAATATCCTTTAGGGCTAGAACAGTGGTTCTCAACTCCAGTCCTCGGGACCCACCAACAGGCCAGATTTTAAGTATTACCTTGGGGAGTTGCAGACTAGAATACTGCAATCACTGAGCAGCAGGTGATATCACCTGTCATGTATTTCAGCTATCTTGCAATCCTGGCCTGTTGGTGGGTCCTGAGGACTGGAGTTGAGAACCACTGGGCTAGAATGATGAGCATATTGGCCCCAGGGCGTGGTTTGGGATCAGATTAGGACCAGGCCAGTAATCCCTTGATTCCTGCAATTTCTGTGGAGCCTGCAAATAGGATGCTGTGCTTCCATGATGGATTGTGATAACTTGCCACGACTATGGCACTTGACCTACCCGTAGTTGATTTGAAATGTATTCTTATGCAAATTCTTTCAGAATCCTCATGAAAAATCTACTTGAGGAAAAGTCAAAACGTCTCTATTAATGACAGATGTGAAGCAGATCCCAAACCCTTAAGGTTTCCTGAGTGCTGTCCCATTTCCCATGTGCGTGCCATTCTACACACACAAGGGTTGTAGTAGTAGTTTTAAGAGCATTTACAACTAATGGCACCCATGGTTTCCAGAAGTGGTGGTAGTCTGTGGAAAAGATCATACATGGTGACAGAGAATTCTGCTTTAGTAAGATGGGGCCCCATGTTGCGTGTCTGTGAGGGGGCTGGAGCAGTGTCTCCTTGCTACTTAGCTGTTTTTTTGTTTCATAGCAATCAGCCTGAGAAGAATTTAGAGCAACCCATCAATCGTGGTCTACCTGTCGTCTACGGCAGTGGTCATCAACCCTGTCCTCAGGGCCCACTAACAGGCCAGGTTTGCAAGATAACTGAAATACATCACAGGTGATATAATTTGCTGTTCAGTGATTGCAGTATTCTAGTCTGCATCTCCCCAAGGTAATACATAAAACCTGGCCTGTTAGTGGGCCCTGAGGACAGGGTTGATGACCACTGGTCTACGGGCAAGTGACAGGTAGACTGCAAACAGGTCCCTGCGCTGCCGACCCCTACCTTTTTTAGGTTCCGGCCCTTCTACTGGGGGGCAGAGGACACGGTGGTGGAAGGTAATGTGAAGGGGGCAGAGGACACTGCTATGGGCAGCGCCACCCCCATAGCAGTGTCTTCTACCGCCCTTCACATCACCCCCTCTATATATATATATATATATATATATATATATATATATATATATATATATATATATATATATATATATATATATATATATATATATATATATATATATATATATATATATATATATATATATATATATATATATATATATATATATATATATATATATAATATACACACACACACTCTCTCTCTGCCCTTCACCTCATCATCATCACCCCCCCCCCCACAGTAGTGTCCTCTGACCCCTTTCCCCAATAGCAGTGATCTTTCTTCCCCCCCCCCCCCCCCCCCCAGCAGTGTCCTCTGCCCCCCCCCCCATTCCCTCCTTTTTTTTAAACAGCTGGTTTAACCACTGAAGGACCAAGTCCATTTTTGACACTGTATTTTTTGCTAGAAAATTACTTAGAACCCCCAAACATTATATATAAGACTCTGGAGAATAAAATGGTGGTCGTTGCAATATTTTATGTCACACAGTATTTCCACAGCAGTCTTTCAAACGTAATTCTTTTGCAAAAAATACACTTTTTTTTAATTGAAAAATAATAAAACAGTAAAGTTAGGCCAATTTTTGTTGTATATTGTGAAAGCGGATGTTACACCAAGTAAATAGATACCAAACATGTTACGGTTGAAAATTGCACACACTCATGGAATGGTGACAGACGGTACTTAAAAAATCTCCTTAGGCGACGCTTTAAACAATGTTAACGGTTACCAGGTTACAGAGGAGGTCTTGTGCTAGAATAATTGCTCACACTCTGACGATCGTGGCAATACCTCACATGTGTGATTTGAACACCGTTTACTTTTGAGGGCGTGACTTGCGTATGCATTTTCATTGCTGCGTGAGCACGGGGAGACGGAGGTGGCTTAAAAAAAAAATTTCTTTTCTTTTTGTCCCTTTAAAAAAAAAAAAAAAAAAAATCTGATCGCTTTTATTGCTGTCACAAGGAATGTAAACATCCCTTGTGACAGTAGAAGGGGGTTAGAGGTACTCTTTATGCAGGGATCAGGGGTCTTAAAGACCCCAAATCCCTCCTTTGCACTTCAAAGTATTCAGGCCGCCAAAATCAGCGATTCTGAACGCTGTCTTTTTTTTTTTTTTTTTTAAATCGGCGCCATTGGCAGACGAGTAAACCGGAAGTGATGTTGTGACGTCACTTCCGTGTTTTTACTACGGGGACTCGATCGAAGCCGAATCCGGCTTAGTTCGTGTCACAGCCTAGCCGGTGGATGCGCTGAATCGTGGCTCGGATCTCCCGGTGGGACAGGAGGCCCGTGAAGAATGGCGGACAGCGATGGGAGGGGGATGACGAGCGGCTGCCAAGCTGGATCGGCTGTTCTCAACAGATAGCAGACCGCCCGCTCTGAAAAAACGGTACCCGGGTATAGCCTGCAAATTTTTTTAGCTTTGTATGTGCCTGTCAGTGGTAAATGGTTTGTCTCATCTCTGTGTTTGCTATATCTGCAAGACAGCTTGTTCTTTTGAAAAACTACTGACTTACTGGCCAGATTCGCAGGGTGAAAATAAAGGAAAGAAAGCTTAAAAAGAAAACCAATACAGCCATCACATCTAATAATTGGTAAGGTGCAATATAAAATGTTTGCTTTTGGGTTTAATACTGATTTAATTTGCCTATAAGGAATGTATACAATATTTCATTTAGAATGTACTGCAATAGGAGCATGCCAACTGGCAAGCATACTCAAATCTGTTGTAAATGGTTTCTTCCTACAGATCCAAATGAAGACTTTATGACTTTAAAAGGGCAGTACTGGCATTTGCTGCCGTCCTGTTTCTGCTGCTCCTGTTGCAGGGCACCACTCCATAGGTCAGAGTTTATCATTCACAAAGATCATCTTTACTGCTCCCAAAGCTGCCTAACCTATGACTCTCAGATGTACTGCACTTTCAGATCTCAGAAAAGTGTTACAAGACCATCAAGTCACCACAGTAGCTCCCCAAGGAGCAGATGTCAATTAAACTGCAGAACCTGGAATGACTCGGTGAAAGATTATAGAGGTAGAAGATTGAACCCCACTTTACAGGAATCATCAATAAATGGATGTCAAACAGAGCTACCAAGACTGTATAGTGAAACTGACAGCGAGACAAGTAGTTCCTGGCATTCAGGTTACAGATATGATCTGGAAGGGAAAGCCGAAACATCATGCTCTTCATCAGACTCTGAGCCAGAGGGATTTTTTCTTGGAAGGCCAATCCCAAATTATTCACTCAGCAGAGGAACAGATTCACCAGCACACTTCAAAAACAACTCCGTAAAAAGACGCCAACGGAGAAAAAACTGTAAAGTGTCATAAAAGAAGGAACCCCCTATGTAACCAGATGGGAAGACGTTTTATCAGGTTTCTTGCTAAATGTTCAGTTTTATGTGGGCATTACTTGTAAAATGTGTTGTGTTTTTTTTTTTTTTTTGTTTTTTTTCATAAAAGCATACCTATTCTATATAAGCTAAATATAAATTTCTTTCTTTCCCTCAATTGCAAGTGAATATTTTTTTGAAGTGGCTTTGTTTGTATAAGATTTTTATCCTTGAATTATATATCCCTGAAAGGATGAATTGCATAAAAGTTTACTGTATTCTGTACAAATATTTATAACTAAAATTATTGATCAGATTTTGGTGCCAGTATGTGCAAAGAACAGAGAACAAATAAAGGATTTAAAAATCTGACTGAATGCATATTTTCCTTTTATAATTATATGCCTATGCAAGAACAGTCTTAATAAGCTTGTTGGCTTGACTATTGTGGCTATGGAATAGAAGAGTAAATAGTTTATTTTTATCACTTAACAAATTGGAAAGTAAATGAACAGAAGAGAAATCAAACCCTTTGCCTTCAAAACAGCATCCATTTTCTAGGTACACTTGCACACAAGTTTGTGAAGGTACTCGGCAGGTAGGTTGTTCCAAACATCTTGGAGAAGTAGGCACAGATCTTCTGTGCATGTAAACTGTCTCAAATCCTTCTGTCTCTTCATGTAATTCAGACAGATTTGATGTTGATCTGGGCTCTCTGGGGGCCAAACTATCACTTTCAGGACTCCTTCTTTTTTGTACGCTGAAGATAGTTCTTAATAACCCTGGATAATCAGAGTTAGAGGAGTTTGCAAGACACATAGCAGAAAGATCTGTAACAGAGCGCATCCGCATATATGCCCCAATCGTGTTGGGCCTTTTTATAAATGCAGAATTTGGCATTACTTGGGGATCTTGGCCAATTTTTACCCATTTGGGGAACACACACTTGCATGCTGCATAGACACATAGCATATAAATGTATATATGGTATCATACGGTCAGCTCTGTTAAGGTACTCCTATATGGTTCTAACTTTTTTTTAATAGCCTTTTATAATGGCAGATTGGATACTCAATTTGGTTACTTCCCCCATCCCCCCCCCCCCCCCCCTTCCTTTTTGTCTTTCACTATGATAGGGATAAAGCATTAACAATATAGCCATACAGGTGACACAATTTGTATTGTTTTTTTTTTTTTATTGTACTTCCTGCTGTTAGTACTTTAGAGAATATTTACCAGCATATGAATTGTACTGTGATTTATGACAAGTATACTAATTTATGTACTCACAATATAGTTTTTTACAAACTTGTCACATTTTTTATATTATTTTGTTTTACAGTATTGAATCTACAGGAGTACAAAGGGTTAACAAAATGGATGGAGGTGTTAGAGGCAACCCTGAGGCGTTAGTTGCATAATAAGCTTGCCGCCCTCCTCCCTTCTCTGGCTCCTCCTCTCTTTAAAGGCCTTTCGGTTTCCGGTATCCGTAACGTGAATTGACAAGGCTCCATTGAGCGAAACGTGTTGTCATGGTGACCCCCTAACAGGCTTACGTGAGAATTTCATCTCCTTCACTCCCTACAGCCATCGCCCTCGGCGCTGCCCATGATGTCATCCCCAGGTACCTGGTTGTGTCGCATCTGCCATCCCCTCATGTCCCCGCGCCCATCAGGCTCTGGTGCGAGGCTGTGATGTCACCTCAGCCGGCTGTCTAGCGGCCGTGTCTTTAACACATGCCCGCAACTATCCTGGACCTGAGTAACATCTGAAAGTTACCTCTCCAGCAGCAGACCCCACGGTTGTCCGTATCGGCATCCTGTGTGACCAGCCACGTGGTTGCCGATTCCATCTCCATCCATAGACAAGTAGGCTTTTCTAGCCATGGGCATTTGGAACGGGAGGAAGTGAAGTTGGTACTCCTACACCTATACATACAGTTCTCAAGGATTGTTTCTTAGTCATTTTTATTTTAATCCGTACGGTTTGTTTCCCAAGACCATTGTGGGCTAATAAATGCTTTTAATTTTGTCATGAAAGGTGGCTGATCATTATCCTTATTCAGTGCCACTACGAGCAGTACTCATGTCCTAAGTGCTTCACAGAGAACTTTTAGTGCTGCTTACGCTCGTCACTTCAGCCTCCAGTCAGGTACGTGACACTGGTTTTAGGGCATCCACACAAAACAGAAGGTTGCTGAGGACGTCATGTAACGAAGCGCGCACAACGGTATCACGCTCTGTCAGTCTGCTCCACGGCATAGGAGAGAGGAGGACGCTGCTTAGCAGCTGATAGTATCACATCCTCATTGCGCTCCATATGCTCGATTTGAGCGTCCTGCTTTACCTATACAAATTGTAGTTTGTACTTTGTCTGGCAATCTTTGCTGTCCTAATCCATCCGGACAGAAATATACAATTAGTGCCTGGACTTGGTAGATTCACTTATTTTTTCTTTTTATTTTTTATTTTTTCTTTTAATTTTTGTTTGTTTTGGAACTCTATCATTAATATTTTTTAATTTATTATTTTTTAATTTAACATTTTTATTTTTGGTTTGTCATTTTTAATTTTAATTTTTGTAAATTTTTCTTTTACAAACCAACGGTGCTGGTTTTGATGTAATTTTTAAATAAAGTGGCCATACGGTATTACGCTATGGAAGCTCTCTTTTTTTCCTAAACATATGAGTGGAAGCAATACCTTCAAGGATTTAAAGGCACAGGAGATATCCAGCATAACACCTGGCAGCAAGGCGATCTATCTCCCAACACAGGTGAATTACCCCGCTGGGGGGCTTGGGGAGCTGATTATAACATAAAGATTCGTCGGATGGAAGCAACCCTGCGTATCACACCACAAGCGTTATACCCCTGCTGGGGTTCTGGGATCTGGTGAGTAAGCAACCAAAGGGGGAGCACGAGAGTCACCTGACAAATTATTGCAGCACCAAGTCACCTGTGGGAATCTGCATGAGTCACTTTACATCAATATATGGAACTTTGTTGAAAACCCAATTGTTGTTGTTCCCTGGGCTATTGAGCAGTTTTTGGTCTATGCAATTGCAATCTATGATGATTATGTGGAATGTAATGGATTAGAATAATATTATATATACATACATCACTGTGTTTGCATATGGTTCTTAGTAAATGCACTATATGGAATCCAGTTTCTGGTCTCTTTCCCAGATACAGTAGGATCCAGTAAGCTGTGCGACATTTGATGCCTATTATAACCTTTGTATATTTGAGTATTGGAAACGTATCCACTTAGTGGCTGTGGAACTACCTATATTGTAAATAAGGGGGACCTGTACATACTGTATACCTCTTAGAATTACAACTACAGGTAGGGGGTGCCTAGTTATAGGCCATCCCAATTTCCAAACATACTGACTGATATTTAATATTTCTTCAGGTAGCGCCAGTATACCCAATTCTTTATTTTCATACAAAACAGAAGGTACTTGCTCAGTTAAAGCACAGTCCTGCAATACGGGATCATGTTGGTTGTTCATTGCCCTAGTCCAGTTATTCAGAAAATAGCAGCAAAAGCTAGTTGCAGAGCTGGAACTGCAAGTGTAAAGGGAAACTTTAACAGTGTCTCAAAAACTTCCTATCTGCAGAATATTTGAATGAAGGAACATCTTCAATCGTTACAGTGAGATTTTTTGTTAAGACTGAGATTGCAGGATCATCAACTAGAACAGGCAACATTTTAGTTATCACTTCCTCCACTGGCAATTTCAGGAGCAAAAAACTTTTTTGGGCTAACGGGTTGTCCTAAATTACCCATGCTTTTTTTCGTAAACAGGGAATGTCTTTGTGACAGCGACTCACCTGGGACAGAGGCTTTTGGAGAGAACTAGGAGCAAGCCTCTTACCCACTGACTATGGGCCCTGGGTTTTAAGGGAACACTACTCTTTGGGAGGTGTATGTTTGGGGGATCTGTGGAGTGGTCTTGATTCTGAGTTCATGTCTCCCCAAAACTCACAGACTCGGAACTGGATGTTCCATATTTGGGGCCTCTATGCCTCAAACCCGCAATGACTGTAGATTTTAATGTATTCCAGACAAATCACTAGGGTCCCCTGCCATAATGTGTTTATTGTAAGTGGGTCTCCTGCTATATAGTCTGTTATGTTAAGCTGGTAAGCGTCTTTGGCCCATTTTATCATTTCCCCATTATGTGCCTCCTCGGTGCGTATTCCCATTGTCCTATTATTTCGGTCTGTCTGCTAGTATTGTCCCCTCCACCTAGACTAGTTTAAGTGCCTAGTTAATTAGCTCATGTTAAGTATATCACTGTGGGGGGGGGGGGTAGCATAGTTTGTTGGTTGTTCCTTAGTTATGTTTAATTAAATTCCTGTGTACAGTTTGTATTGTTAGGTTAATATGATCAGGAGGGGATGTCCTCCTGTGGGGTATAAAGTATGTGTCTGAGTTTCAATAAACAACCATTTTCTTTGGATTTCACCTCACATCTTGTCTGTGTATGATGTTTGGGGTGAAGAGAGCTGGTATTGGCTCTCACTCTGCTTGGAACGGTTTAGAGAGCAGGAGGCGCTGTTTGGCGGACGGAAGCACCTAGTCGGGGTGCCCAATTGGTTCCCTCAGTCTTTTTAGATTTAGCAGGTCTCCTTGTACCCAAAGGGCAATGGTAAGAAAAGAGAGATTCAAATACGACAATGCCGAGGCTTGCAAAAGCATAAGTGAGCATATCATATTTGTCACACATATTGGGTGAGGCTAAAAGTTTAGATGTATAGGAGTCTGGGAATGAGAAATCTTCCACAGCCTGCTCTAACTTCTCTGGGTCCTCTTCCTTCCCTTCTAGGTCCATCTGTTCTAGAATGTACATATTGGGATAAGGTCAAGATGGAGGAACTGGAGTACGGGTAAGGCATTTTGGAGCCCTGACAACACAAAACAATCTCCTGCGCTCAGGAGCTTAGTCCATATATAAGCGGTGTAGCCAACCCTTTGGATAGATTATGGAAAGTCATAGGTCTAGCTTTGGCTGAGGCTCTGATGAAGAGGGTACTCCCTCATAACGCGTAAGCTGTTTGTGATGCCATCTGGTTCCTCCTAATACCTGGTCCAGGTTGCAGAAGATACAGTTCCGATTTTTTGGAGCAATGTAAAGCCTTTTTAAATGTTTGCTTGCGAGTATGATTCTTGCTTTTACTATTTAACCACTTCAGCCCCAGAAGATTTGGCTGTTGAATGACTGCGCCATTTTTTGCGATTCAACACTGTGTCGCTTTAACTGATAATTGCGCGGTGGTGCGACGCTGCACCCAAACAAAATTGTTGTTCTTTTTTTTACCACAAATAGAGCTTTCTTTTGGTGGTAGTTGATCGCCTCTGTTTTTTTTTTTTTTTTGCGCTATAAAAAAAAAAAGATCGACAATTTAGAAAAAAAAACACTCATACTTTTTGCTATAAAAATTTTTTTTTTTTTTTTCTTTTAAAAAAGCTAAAAAAAGTTTTTTTCTCAGTTTAGGCCGATATGTATTCTACATATTTTTGGTTAAAAAAAATTCAAAAATCGCAATAAGTGTATATTGATTGGTTTGCACAAAAGTTATAGCGTCTACAAAATAGGGGATAGATTTATAGCATTTTTATTTATATCATGACTGCGACATTATGGTGGACACATCGGACAATTTTGACACATTTTTGGGACCATTGGCATTTATACAGCGATCAGTACTATAAAAATGCATTTATTACTCTAAAAATGTCACTGGCATTGAAGGGGTTAACACTAGGGGGCGATCAAGGGGTTAACGGTGTTCCCTGGGAGGTGATTCTAACTGAAGGGGGAGGAGACTAGCTAATAGGAACACATGATCTGTCACTCCTCTCAGAACAGGGAAGTGTGTGTTTACACACACACACACACACACACACACACACACACACACGTCCCTGTTCTGTGTCTCCTGCTCACGATCGCTCGTGGCCAGCGGTCATCGCGACCGCCGGCCATGAGCATTGGCACCCTCGCTGTGCAGCAATCCTACGTATAGCTACGACGGTTCACGGGATTGTGCCAACCTGCCGCAGTATAATGACGGCGGCTGGTTGGCAAGTGAATAAATAAATTTTATCTTTGGTAATGCACAAGGTTGGTGCGTCCTCCCTGTTTTTCTATATATTTTGGAGCCCTAAAAAGCAATGGTTGTATTAAAGCTGCTAGTTTAGTTGTTCTGGGGAAACTGTGACAGTTACAGAAAAATCTGCCTGAGGCCCCCTTCACACTTATACGACTCGTCCCACGATTTTGTACTGCAAAATCGTATGACAAGTCATTCTCCATGATTTTCAATGACTACCATTCATATTGGCACGACTTTAAGTCGTGCCGACTTGAAAGTAGTCCCTGCACTACTTTGGTCCAACTTCCATGCGAGTTGTACTCCATAGACCTCAATGTTAAACCCTCAAGTAGCATGCAAATCGTACCTGAATAATATAGACACGATTTCAGTACGACTTTGTAAGCACAAGCCTCACACCATGTACAGTACCTGAGTGCGAGATTGTGTTTATCGGCGACAGGGTATTGTGCATGTCGCGCTGATCGGGAAAGGAAAACTTTTTTTCCTTTCGCGATGGGCGACAGGCAGTGCTGACAGCTGTCTGGTATGAATCATGAGGGGAAACGCCGCACCAAGTTTTAAATGAAAAAAACAGCGTAGGTTCCCCCCCCCCCCCCCAGGGGCATACCAGGCCCTTAGGTCTGGTATGGATTGTAAGGTGAATCCCCCTACGGTGCTCCTCCGCTATCTTCTGCTAGTGGTGGCCCGGACTTCTGCCTTCTTCCCTCTTCTTCCGATGTTGACACGACACTCTCTCCGGCTGGAATGCTCTCTGAGCGCTCCGCAATGGACTTATATAGGCGGTGACCCCACCCCCTTATGAGGTCACTGTCCCAGGGCATGCTGGGAGTGTGCCTTCATAAGGGGGCGTGGTCAACATCACCCGATGACCATGCCCCTAAAATGTCACAGTCCCAGCATGCCCAGGGACTGTGACGGCATAAGGGGGCAGGGTCACCGCCTATATAAGTCACATCGGAACGCTCGGAGAGCATTCCAGCCGGAGCGAGCGTCGTGTCAACATTGGAAGAAGAGAAGAGGGAAGAAGACAAGAAGGCAGAAGTCCGGGCCACCGCTAGCAAAAGAGCGGCAGAAGATAGCGGAGGAGCCCGGCAGAAGACCCGGAGAGCGCGGAGAAGAACTGGAGAGACCCCCGGAGCTGTCTAATATGTCTAATGTTTTTTTTAGACACTTTTTCTCTAGGTGAATGGGTAGGGGTACCATGTACCCCATACTCATTCACATAGGGTGGGGGGGGTCGGGATCTGGGGGCCCTCTTATTAAAGGGGGCTCCCGGATTCCGATAAGCCCCCCGCCCGCAGACCCCGACAACCAAGGGCCAGGGTTGTCAGGAAGAGGCCCTTGTCCTCATCAACATGGGGGACAAGGTGCTTTGAGGTGGGGGGGGCCCGCAGGGCGCCCCCCCCTGCCCCAAAGCACCCACCCCCCATGTTGAGGGCATGCGGCCTGGTACGGTTCAGGAGGGGGGGTGCTTGCCCCCACCCCCATTCCTGACCGGCCGGGCTGCGTGTTTGGATAAGGGTCTGGTATGGATTTGGGGGGGCCCTATGCCGTTTTTTTGGCGTAGGGGATTCCCCTTAAGGTCCATACCAGACCTACGGGCCTGGTATGCCCCTGGGGGGAACCCGCGCCCGTTTTTTATTTAAAAATTGGCGCAGAGTTCCCCCTCATTCATACCAACTACTGTGTGTTTTTCATTTGTTAATGCCAAAGTTGTGGCAAAGTAGTACTGCTCCCAAATCGCGGCAAAATAGCCGCCGCGAAATCGCGGTAAAATCGCGCAACTTTGAAGTTGTATAAGTGTGAAAGGGGCCTTAGTCAGGTAGGCTGCTTGTCACATACCTGAAATATAACTAGAATCGGATGTAGGCGCCGCTGTTAACCACTTCAGCCCCGGAAGGATTTACCCCCTTCCTGACCAGAGCACTTTTGGCACTGCGTCGCTTTAACTGCGCGGTCATGCAATGCTGTATCCAAACGAAATTTGCGTCCTTTTCTTCTCACAAATTGAGCTTTCTTTTGATGGTATTTGACCACCTCTGCCGTTTTTATTTTTTGCGTTATAAACGGAAAAAGACAAATTTTGAGAAATTTTTTCTACTTTTTGTTATAAAAAAAAAATCCAATAAACTCAATTTTAGTCATACATTTAGGCCAAAATGTATTCAGCCACATGTCTTTGGTAAAAAAAAAATGTCAAGTGTATATTTATTGGTTTGTGCAAAAGTTTTATAGCGCCTACAAACTAGGGTACATCTTCTGGAATTTACACAGCCTTTAATTTATGACTGCCTATGTCATGTCTTGAGGTGCTAAAATGGCAGGGCAGTACAACCCCCCCCCCCCCCCCCCCAATGACCCAATTTTGAAAAGTAGACACCCCAAGGAAATTGCTGAGAAGCATGTTGAGCCCATTGAATATGATTTTTTTTTTTGTCCCAAGTGATTGAATAATGACAAAAAAAAAAAATTTACAAACAGTTGTCACTAAATGATATATTGCTCACACAGGCCATGGGCATATGTGGAATTGCACCCCAAAATACATTCAGCTGCTTCTCCTGAGTATGGGGATACCACATGTGTGGGACTTTTTGGGAGCCTAGCCACGTACGGGGTCCCGAAAACCAATCACCGCCTTCAGGATTTCTAAGGGCGTAAATTTTTGATTTCACTCCTCACTGCCTATCACAGTTTTGAAGGCCATAAAATGCCCAGATGGTACAACCCCCCCCCCCCCCCCCCAAATGACCCAATTTTGGAAAGTAGACACCCAAAGCTATTTGCTGAGGGGCATGTTGAGTCCATGGAATATTTTATATTTTGACACAAGTTGCGGGAAAGTGACAAATGTTTTTTTTTTTTTTTTTTGCACAAAGTTGTCACTAAATGATATATTGCTCACACAGGCCATGGGCATATGTGGAATTGCGCCACAAAATACATTTAGCTGCTTCTCCTGAGTACGGGGATACCACATGTGTGGGACTTTTTTGGAGCCTAGCTGCGTACGGGGCCCCGAAATCCAATCACCGCCTTCAGGATTTCTAAGTGCGTAAATTTTTGATTTTACTCTTCACTGCCTATCAGTTTCGGAGGCCATGGAATGCCCAGGTGGCACAACACCCCCCCCCCCCCCCCCCAAATGACCCCATTTTGGAAAGTAGACACCCCAAGCTATTTGCTGAGAGGCATGGTGGAGATGACATCACTTCCTCTGCCTCTGTTTACTGTACAGAGGCAGAGGAAGATTCTCATTGGCTGGGAGCGATCGCGAGGGGGGGGGGCACGAATGGATGGCCTCCCCCTCACATCTGATCGCTCCCGGACAGAAGCCTCAGGAACCGGGGGGGGTCCGATCGGACCCCCCTCGCAGGAGGCAGATCACGTACAGGTACGTGATTCTGCCTGCCCATGCCATTCTGCCGACATATATCGTCGTGAGGCGGTCGGCAACTGGTTAAAATTTGGTCTTGCTCCATTTCAAAGGAAGCATTGTCAATCTGGGTTTGAGCATTTGTGTGGGCCTTTGGCAGACTGATTGTTTGCCTGCGTGTGGAATATATGGTAACTGTGGCCAAGTAGGAATATACAGCAAACCGGGTGCAGACCATCCAGTAGTGAAGTCCTTGTGGCAAAAGGACAGGAGGAAGCGTCTGAGTATCTTTAAAAAGGGCTCTAGGCAGAAGTAGGCAGTAAACTGTGCCACCTGTGGTGTGATTTAACACCTGCTCCTCAACATGAGACTAAGCATTGCGTGAATTCCAGCGATGGTTCCCGCATCGCATCTCTCCCGCAGGCAGTTCATACTGTTCTCTGCGAACCGCTGCGGGTGTCAATACAATGCTAATGACACCCCCAGATCAGTTCACAGATTGCAGTGCAAACTGTGACCTCTCACAGGTTGCGATCAGATTCCAGTCCGGGGGGAAAAAAAAGTCCCTGCACTATTTTCCTGCAAATCGAATGCGTGTTCAGCCATACACCTGTATGAAAAGTAAAAAAAAACTGCGCATAGAGCCTAATAGGCTGCCAACATTCCACTAGACATATAGTGTATAAAAACATGAAAAACAATAATGTGGCGCTTCAAATGTGAACAATTAACCACTTGCCGACCGCCTCATGACGATATACGTTGGCAGAATGGTACGGGCAGGCAGAGTAATGTACCCATACCCACCCCGGTGCCTGAGGCGGTCGGCATAGTTCCAGGAGCGATCTGTCCTGACGGGGAGGCCACTGATTCATGGCCTCTCCCTCATGAGCGCTCCTGATGAATGAGAAGCTTCCTCTGCTTCTGAAACTGTAAACAGAAGCAGAGGAAGTGATGTCATCTCTCCGCGTGCAGCCTTTTCATTCCAGCACCCGAAGAGAGAAGACATCAGAGTGAGTTGCCCCAACAGCACACTAACACCAGTACAAATAGGTATACAAATCACCCCCCGTCACAGTGACACTAATAGCAGTTTTTATTTTTTTTACTGATCACTGCATTGGTGTCATTTTGTGACTGTTAAAAGTGTTAGTGGTAGGCCCCTTTAGGTCTAGGGTACCTCCCTAATAAAGGTTTAACCCCTTGATCGCCCCCCAGTTAACGCTTTCACCCCGTCGCCAGTGTCACTAAGCAATCTTTTTTCTGATCGCTGCATTAGTGTCGCGGGTGACGCTAGTTAGCCTGTTAGTTATTTAGGTTCACCGTCAGGTTTTAATAGCATCAGGTACCCTCATATACTACCTAATTAAGGTTTTACCTCCCTGATTGCCTCCTAGTTAACCCTTTCACCCCCCTGTCACCAGTGATCACTGTATAAGTGTTACAGGTGACACTGGTTAGTTTTTTTTTTATAGGATCAGGGCACCTGCCGTTTATTACCCAGTAAAGGTTTAACCCCCTGATCGCTCAGCGGGTGATATTAGTTAGGGTTTAGGGTGGGTTAGGGTCTGCGTCGCCCCAGGCAGCGTCAGATTAGTGCCAGTAGCGCTAACACCCTCGCATGCAGCATCCACCTCCCTTAGTGGTAGTGTCTGAAGGGATCAATATCTGATCTGATCTATACTAGCGTCCCCAGCAGGTTAGGGTTCCCAAAAGCGCAGTGTTAGCAGGATCAGTCCAGATACCTGCTAGCCCCTGCCTTTTGCCCCTCCACCCAGCCCAGCCCACCCAAACGCAGTATCGTTTGATCACTAACAAAACACTAAACACATAACTGCAGTGTTCGCAGAGTCAGGCCTGATCCCTGCGATCGCTAACAGTTTTTTTTGGTAGCGTTTGATACAGTTGCTGACAGCCTAGGAGCTTTTTTCCTGTGAATCTCACTAATGTATCAGTAAATTTAGAGCCCAAAATGGCAAATCGAAGGTACACTAGTGAAGAGGCCTACATGTTTCTGAGCATGACAGATGGTGAAGAGGAAGTCACTCATCTGTCAGATTCAGGCTCAGAATACAATCCTGTAGACCACAGCGGCTCCATGACAGATAGCTCTGACGAGAGTTGTGGTCCCTGCCAAGGTCAGGCGTACCAGACCCCGATCTTCTTCTTCTGCTGTTGTTGAGGTGCAAGAACCACAGAGCTCTCATATGGAGCAGAGAATTGGGAGCCCACCACTTCTGCAGCACCCGTACTTCCCCCATTCACTGGCCAACCCGGAATTCAGGTGGAAACAGTTGATTTTACATCACTTGATTTTTATTCACTGTTTTTCACGGAAGATCTCTATAGATCTTTTGTGGACCAAAGTAATTTGTATGCTGGTCAGTTCATTGCCGCTAAACCCCAGTTACCCTCCCTTGCCAGAGATTGGAAACCAATTCCGGTTTCCGAATTGAAGACCTTTCTGGGCCTATCCCTCCTCATGGGCGTAACTAAAAAGAAGTAAGTTGCGGTCATATTGGTCCACTGACCCAATTCACCATACGCCCATGTTCTTTGCTTCAAAAACCAGGGCACGATACGAGCAGATCTTGTGGTTTATGCACTTCAACGACAATGAACTCTGTCGTCCTCTTGGAGACCCTGGATACGATTGGCTCTACAATATTTGGCCCCTCCTATACCACTTCAACCAACGTTTTGCAGCCTTGTTTACTCCTGATCAAGTTGTCTGTATTAATGAGTCCCTGATTAAATTTTCTGGCTGCTTGTAATTCAAACAGTATCTTCCCAGCAAGTGTGCCAGATACGGGGTCAAGATGTATAAGCTCTGTGACAGGGCCACAGTCTATACATATAGTTTTATGGTTTACGAGGGAAGAGATAGTCACGTAGAGCCGCCAAACTGCCCAGATTACATAGGGAGCGATGGCAAGATTGTGTGGGACTTGGTGTCACCCTTATTCAGAAAGAGGTACCACTTGTACGTGGACAATTATTATACGAGCGTGCCACTTTTTAGTCACTTGTTTGATCATCAGATTGACGCATGTGGCACCGTGTGATCTAATCGCCGGGACTTACCCCAGAGGCTTGTAGATTCCCATCTTAGGCTGGGGGAGAGAGCCTGCTGGAAGTGTAATAACTTGCTCGCTGTGAAGTGGAGGGATAATAAGAATGTACAAAAAAGTGTCTGTTTATTTATTTCAATTGACTTTGCTGAATGCTCATGTGCTATACAGAGCTTAAGGACGGACTGGATCCTTCCTTAAATTCCAGAAGATCATCAGAGCCCTTCTGTTTCCAGAAGGTGCTTCACCTCACCTTCCCAATCCAAATGCAGTAAGCTGGCTGCATGAGAGACATTTTCCATCTGTCCTTCCTGGTACCCCTACCCAATGAGTCCCCCAAAGAAGATGTCGTGTCTGCAGCAAGCGTGGATATAGGTGTGACACCAGCTATTATTGTCCCTCTTGTCCTGGTATTTGCATGGTGAATGTTTTGAACACTACCATACACTAGTGGAGTTTTAGCGTAGGGTACAGCACTGCACAGACTAGGATACACTTTCACAGGGTCTCCCAAGATGCCATCGCATTTTGAGAGACTCCAACCGTTAGTTAAATAAAAATGTAAAAAAGAAAAAATAT
Organism: Lithobates septentrionalis; assembly: GCA_037952835.1. Taxonomy (NCBI): domain Eukaryota; kingdom Metazoa; phylum Chordata; class Amphibia; order Anura; family Ranidae; genus Lithobates; species Lithobates septentrionalis. The sequence goes on from JBBDGP010001009.1 coordinate 2,062,285, forward strand.
AAAAGAAAAAAAAACAAAAATAGTTGTCGTTTTATTCTTTATTGTTCTGCTCTTTTTTACTGTATTCTATTCTGCAAGGTTTTATTGTTATTATGTTTTATCATGTTTGTTTTTCAGGTATGTAATTTTTTTTATACTTTACTGTTTACTGTATTTTATTGTTAACCATTTTTTTGTTTTCAGGTATGCCATTCAGCTGCAGCGCGGATTTATTTATCTTGACAGCAACAGCGTTTGCTCCCACGATCCATAAAGCCGTGACTCCAGCGCTGTAGGAGGTGATTTCACCACCACAGTTAAAAACAAAATAGTGCATGTATACCCATCATTAGAAGTGGGTGGATGAAGGGAAGTATTCTAATGGTGGGCATACCCACCGATCAATCTCTTTTTCGTTCAGCCCACAGGCTGCATGAAAAAAAAAAAAAAATTACAATATATGCCCAACAAGGACCAGCAGCGTACTGGTATGTTGCTGGACTTTGAGTGGTTATACCAGAATGATACCTGCGGGTTTAGGTATTCTTTTCAGCCAGTGGTCGGCTTTCATGTAAAAACAATCCTAGCTGCTAATTAGCCTCTAGACTGCTTTTACAAGCAGTGGGAGGGAACGCGCGCGCCCCCCCCCCCCCCCTCCATGGTTTTCTCTGGCTCACCTGTCCCAACAGGGAACCTGAGAATGCAGCCGGTGGTTCTGCCAGCTAACCATAGAGCTGATCAGAGACCAGAACAACTCCAATCATCTCTATGGCCTAAGAAACTGGAAGCTACAAGCATTTCATGACTTAGATTTCGCCGGATATAAACAGCGCCATAGGGAAAGCATTTTATCACACCGATCTTGGTGTGGTCAGATGCTTTGGGGGGCAGAGGAGAGATTTAGGGTCTAATAGACCCCAATTTTTTCAAAAAAAGAGTACCTGCCACTACATATTGCTATCATAGGAGATATTTACATTCCCTGAGATAACAAAAATGATAAAAAAAAATGAAAGGAACAGTTTAAAAATAAAATAAAAAAGCAAAATAAAAATAATTAAAAAAAAAAAAACACCCTCGTTTCCCCCTGCTCCCGCGCAAAGGCGAAAGCAATCGTCCGGCTGGCGTTATATGTAAACAGCAATTGCACCATGTATCTGAGGTATCACCGCGAAGGTCAGATCAAGGGCAGTAATTTTAGCAGTAGACCTCCTCTGTAAATCTAAAGTGGTAACCTGTAAAGACTTTTAAAAATGTATATAGTTTGTTGCCGCTGTTTGTGCGCAATTTTAAAGCATGTCGTGTTTGGTATCCATGTACTTGGCCTAAGATCATCTATTTCATCAAACATTTGGGCAATATAGTGTGTTTTAGTGCATTAAAATAAAAAAAGGTTTTTTTTTTTTACAAAAAAAGTGTTTGAAAAATCGCTGTGCAAATACTGTGTGAAAAAAAAATGCAACACCCACCATTTTAATCTGTAGGGCCTTTGCTTTAAAAAAAAAAAATATGTTTGGGGGTTCAAAGTAATTTTCTTGCAAAAAAAAAACATTTTTTCATGTAAACAAAAAGGGTCAGAAAGGACTTTGTCTTCAAGTGGTTAGAAGAGTGGGTGATGTGTGACATAAGCTTCTAAATGTTCTGCATAAAATGCCAGGACAGTTCAAACCCCCCCCCAAATGACCCCATTTTGGAAAGTAGACACCCCAAGCTATTTGAGAGGCATGTCGGGTCCATGGAATATTTTATATTTTGACACAAGTTGCGGGAAAAAGACAATTTATTTTTTTTTGCACAATGTTGTCACTAAATGATGTATTGCTCAAACATGCCATGGGCATATGTGGAATTACACCCCAAAATAAATTCTGCTGCTTCTCCTGAGTACGTGGTTACCAAATGTGAGACTTTTTGGGAGCCTAGCCGCATACAGGACCCCAAAAACCAATCACCGTCATCAGGTTTTCTAATGCCCCGTACACACGGTTGGACATTGATCGGACATTCCGACAACAAAATCCATGGATTTTTTCCGACGGATGTTGGCTCAAACTTGTCTTGCATACACACGGTCACACAAAGTTGTCGGAAAATCCGATCATTCTGAACGCGGTGACGTAAAACGCGTACGTCGGGACTATAAACCGGGCAGTAGCCAATAGCTTTCATCTCTTTATTTATTCTGAGCATGCGTGGCACTTTGTGCATCGGATTTGTGTACACACGATCGGAAATTCCGACAACGGATTTTGTTGTCAGAAAATTTTATAGCCTGCTCTCAAACTTTGTGTGTCGGAAAATCCGATGGATGGATGGAAATGTGTGATGGAGCCTCCACACGATCGGAATTTCCGACAACAAGGTCCTATCACACATTTTCCGTCGGAAAATCCGGGGCATTAGGGTGTAAATGTTTGATTTCACTCCTCACTGCCTATCACAGTTTCGGAGGCCATGGAATGGCCAGATGGAACCCCCCCCCCCAAATGCCCCCATTTTGGAAAGTAGACACCCCAAGCTATTTGCTGAGAGGTATGGTGAGTATTTTGCAGATCTCGTTTTTTGTCACAAAGTTTTGAAAATTGAAAAAATAAAAATAAAATACATTTTTCTTTTCTTTCTTCATTTTCAAAAACAAATGAGAGCTGCAAAATACTCACCATGCCTCTCAGCAAATAGCTTGGGGTGTCTACTTTCCAAAATGGGGTCATTTTGGGGGGGGGGGGGGGGGGGTTGTGCTACCTTGGCATTTTATGGCCTTCGAAACTGATAGGTAGTGAGGAGTGAAATAAATTTACACCCTTACAAAGCCTGAAGGCGGTGCTTGGTTTTCGGGGGTCCAGTACGCGGCTAGGCTCCCAAAAAGTCTCACGTGTGGTATCCCTGTACTCAGGAGAAGCAGCAGAATGTATTTTGGGGTGTAATTCCACATATAACCATGGCATGTGTGAGCAATATATCTTTTAGTGACAAAACTTATTTTTTTTTTTTTTAGGTAGTTTTTCAATCACTTAGTACAAAAAAATTAAATATTCAATGGCCTCAACATGCCTCTCAGCAATTTCCTTGGGCTGTCTACTTTCCAAAATGGGGTCATTTGGAGGCAGTTTATATTGCCCTGCTATTTTAGCACCTCAAGAAATGAGATAAGCAGCCAAACTAAAAGCTGCGTAAATTCCAGGAAATGTACCCTAGTTTGTAGACACTATAACTTTTGCGCAAACCAATAAATATGCGCTTAAACATTTTTTTTTTTTACCAAAGACATGTGACTGAATATATTTTGGCCTAAATGTATGACTAAAATTGAGTTTATTGAATATTTCTTATAGCAAAAAGTAGAAAAATTTTTTTTCCAAATTTTCGGTCTTTTTCCGTTTATATCGCAAAAAATTAAAATTGCAGAGGCAATCAAATACTATAAAAGGAAAGCTCTATTTGTGGGAAAAAAGGACCCATATTTTGTTTGGGTACAACATTGCATGACCGCGCAATTACCAGTTAAAGCGACGCAGTGCCAAATTGCAAAAAGTCCTCTGGTCTTTAGGCAGCCACATGGTCTGGGTCTGAAGTGGTTAAAAAACATGTACAGATATGAACCTGCAACGTCCAAGGTAAGAAACTGGTGAATGAACGACCAATATCGGGAAAAATAATGATCGTGAAAAATAGTAAAACAAAGAATTGAAAAATAATAAACTATATGAAAAAAAAAAAGCAATGTTCTAAAGTGGATTAAAGTTCATAGATGAACGGGTAACGCTCGTGGAATCACTGCATACTGTCTGTACAGTTTAAGGATACTAGCGTGTTTGTATGTGTACACCCCCTTTTATTTTACATTAAAACTAAAACTATGTGCGATTTTCTCTTTTTTTGTTTTTTTTTACCCATTACCATTGATTATTTTAACTTCTGATGCGGTCCACTGCACAATATGGAGCCTGCTTTCTGATGTTGGAACCTTTCCCTCAATACTGGATGAGGCTTACTCTCTAATCATCGAGCTTTCTGTACTAGATAACGTTGAGGTTATTCCCTCATGACTGCCTGTTTGACTCATATGCTGTACAGTATCTCACAAAAGTGAGTACACCCCTCACATTTTTGTAAATATTTTATTATATCTTTTCATGTGACAACACGGAAGAAATTACACTTTGCTACAATGTAAAGTAATGAGTGTACAGCTTGTATAACAGTGTAAATTTGCTGTCCCCTCAAAATAGCTCAACACCGCTATTAATGTCTAAACCGCTGGCAACAAAAGTGAGTACACCCCTAAGTGAAAATGTCCAAATTGGGCCCAAAGTGTCAATATTTTGTGTGGCCATCATTATTTTCCAGCACTGCCTTAACCCTCTTGGGCATGGAGTTCACCAGAGCTTCACAGGTTACCACTTGAGTCCTTCTCCACTCCTCCATGACAACATCACGGAGCTGGTGGAGAGTGAGATCTTGCGCTCCTCCACCCTCCGTTTGAGGATGCCCCACAGATGCTCAATAGGGTTTAGGTCTGGAGACATGCTTGGCAAATCCATCGCTTTTACCCTCAGTTTCTTTAGCAAGGCAGTGGTCGTCTTGGAGGTGTGTTTTGGATCGTTATGTTGGAATACTGTCCTGCGGCCCAGTCTCCGAAGGGAGGGGATCATGCTCTGCTTCAGTATGTCACAGTACATGTTGGCATTCATGGTTCCCTCAATGAACTGTAGCTCATCAGTGCCGGCAGCACTCATGCAGGCCCAGACCATGACACTCCCACCACCATGCTTGACTGTAGGCAAGACACACTTGTCTTTGTACTCCTCACCTGGTTGCCGTCACACACGCTTGACACCATGTGAACCAAATAAGTTTATCTTGGTCTCATCAGACCACAGGACATGATTCCAGTAATCCATGTCCTTAGTCTGCCTGTCTTCAGCAAACTGTTTGCAGGCTTTCTTGTGCATCATCTTTAGAAGAGGCTTCTTTCTGGGACAACAGCCATGCAGACCAATTTGTCGCAGTGTATGGCGTATGGTCTGAGCACTGACAGGCTGACCCCCCACCCCTTCAACCTCTGCAGCAATGCTGGCAGCACTCATACCTCTATTTCCCAAAGACAACCTCTGGATTTGACGCTGAGCACGTGCACTCAACTTCTTTGGTCGACCATGGCGAGGCCTGTTCTGAGTGGAATCTGTCCTGTTAAACTGCTGTTTGGCCACCATGCTGCAGCTCAGTTTCAGGGTCTTGGCAATCTTCTTTTAGCCTAGGCCATCTTTATGTAGAGCAACCATTCTTTTTTTCAGATCCTCAGAGAGTTCTTTGCCATGAAGTGCCATGTTGAACTTCCAGTGACCAGTTTGAGAGAGTGAGAGCGATAACACTAAATTTAACACACCTACTCCCTATTCACACCTGAGACCTTGTAACACTAACAAGTCACATGACAGGGATTGAAAATGGCTAATTATGCACAATTTGGACATTTTCACTTAGGGGTGTACTCACTTTTGTTGCCAGCGGTTTAGACATTAATGGCTGTGTGTTGAGTTATTTTGAGGGGACAACAAATTTGCACTGTTATACAAGCTGTACACTCACTATATATTGTAGCAAAGTGTCATTTCTTCAGTGTTGTCAGATGAAAAGATGTAATAAACTATTAATAAAAATGTGAGGGGTGTACTCACTTTTGTGAGACACGGTAAGTCCACCATTTCTAGTAAGTGTGCCATCACTTGTTTATTGCACTTTAAAAAGATCAAGTTTTCATTCACCCTGCCAAGTGTGAGAGACTCCTATATACACAAGTTTTATTCCTAACAAAGAACTTTTACATGATGTTCATCTATGAACTTGAATCCACTTTTGATTCACTTTAGAACCTTGTTTTTTTTCAAATATATTATTTTATACTTTTTTATTTTTCAATTTTTTCTTTACTATTTTTCACGATTTTTGTCGTTCATTCACCATTTTCTTACCTTGGACATTGCAGGTTCATATCTGTACATATTTTTTAATTGTTCAGATTTGGAGCCCTACCTTGTTTTATACAACTGTGTGGCTGAACTCGCACTGCACAGACATTGCATGCAATCAGCACCACAGTGCTGGTGCAAATTACATGCAATGTCTGTATTCGCACAAGTGTGAATCCAGACTAAAGTGAATAATTCCAATCATTACAGTTTTTTTACAGCAATGGTCAGATACAGGCTCCTACCCTGTTTCCCCGAAAATAAGACCTAGTGTGATTGTCGGCGATGGCTGCAATATAAGCCCTACCCCCCAAATAAGCCCTAGTTAAAGTCCTTGTAGGTCTTATTTTCAGGGTAGGGCTTATTTTTGTGGAAACAGGGTAGGGCTTATTTGGGGGGTAGGGCTTATATTGCAGCCATCACTGACAATCACGCTAGGTCTTATTTTCGGGGAAACAGGGTACCTGTTCAAAACACTGGCCCCAATATAGGGTTTAAGCTTCATCTGTCATGGTGGGCATACTCCCAGAGCAATTACACATGTTGAACAAGGTGCCTGAGGTGAGCTCCCATGCAGGATCCAGTGCTGGAAGCAATGTTACAGGTCATCCCCACAGCTTAGGGTCTGTAAGGTTTTACAGAGGTCACACCGATCCAGATGCACAATTTCTATCGTTGTATTAAAGAACAGTGAGGAGTTGCATAAGGAATTGAAAGAAAAAATATTAGCATAATTAATTAAGCTGCCAAAGATTGCTCTGTAAAGAGGAGAATACCTGTCACCATAGGACACTAGCAAAAAACTGAGGACTCATGGAGTGGTCTAGAGTTATTGGGGGGGAGGGGGGGTGCACACAGTGGGCATGTCCTCAAAAGCTTGCTAGTGTCCAAACACCTTTTACAAGTCTAAGTCAGGGTCTATGAATACTCAGCCAGTGTCCTGTACTGTACAGTAAATATATTTAATCATTTCCAGCCCATGAGACATCCTGGACTTGAAGTGGAGATATCGGATGCCTGCAGCTGCAGACATAATCAGAGCATCTTTGTTTTCAGCCAGCAATTTCCTAAAATGTAAAATCCACCCTAGCAGCCGATTAGCTGCTGGATTGCCTTTACAGGCATCGGGGGAATTCCACCCCCCCCCCACCTCTCCCGTGTGATCGGGGAGCACGGGATCCAATCCAGCAGCAGGTTACCAAATTTCTGGCTCTGGCAGATGCACTGCCGTGTTTTTTTTTCTGCAAAGAGATCAAAGTTTTTTTTTTTTTTGGCCTCATCCTTTCCAGGGTAGAGGAGAAATCTGGGGTCTTATAGATCCCAGATGGCTCCATAAAGAGGACCTGTCATGCCTTATTTTTATCACAAGGGATGTTTACATTTCTTGTGATAGGAATAAAAGTGATCAAAAAAGAAAAATGAAAGGGACAGTGTAAAATAAAAAAAATGTGAAAGCATACGTAGGTTGTGCCTAGGATGCCTGAAGACTCCTGGGATTAATTGCACCAATATCCCAGGAGTCAACAAGATATCCTAATTGCATCACTCACCTAGGCTGCAACCAGGAAAACAAAAAAAAAACAAAAAAAAAAAGTACTTTTCAAGAAAAAAAAAAAAACACAATATCCAAATCAGACTATGGGTGGACATTAGGATGAGCCTAATGTCAAAAAATGGGTGAAGAACTGCTTTAAGCTCAACATGTATGTAGCTGATATATTGAGGAATGCTCATTAGTAAGCAAGATCCTTTCACCCAGCAAACAGGAAGTGGATAGTGGAATGCAGGTACAAGGTTCTACCAGCAGCAACAGGTAGGTGTCTACACTAAATTTTGCTAAAAACCTTGCAATGTATATAACAGACATGGAGAGGATTAGTGTTTTTTGGAGTATAAACTTGAAAACCAGCCAAACAGGAAGGATTTGCTATTAGGAGACATCTTTCTGGCTTAGTGGCTCTCATTTCTTGTAATGTGTACACACAAAGACAACACACATACAGGTGCAAAGCACTGTATGGTCTGCTAGAATACCGCTATTCCAGTTTTGAGTATGGTAAATACAGCCTTGGACCCTTCGTGTAGCATATAAATAAAAGCTCTTTTTTTTTTTTTTGGTCTATGGTTTTATTTATCTCCCCATGTATAATACTGTTTGGGAAAAATGGGAGTTTTTCAAACCAGAATAACACAATCAAGAATACAACTCAGACATGCCTTGACTGCGGCAATCTTGGGCACTTGGGTGCAGTTTCTATAAAAAATTTCTACATGTGCTAGAAACAAGTCCAAGATGATAATAAAAAAAAATGAATCTTGCTGATCCCTATAATTACAAACTGTCAGCATCAGTCCTCATAGATCGGAATTCTGCAGTCTTTCTGAAATGTCGACAGGGATATTGTCATAATGGTCTATGAATTTGCTCAGTTCTTGCACACAACGTCCAGCAATGTCCTGCAGAGTAGACCGTAAGGCATTTGACACAGCAACCTCAAGAGATGGGTCTTTTTTTAGTAAGGTGCTGGCAACGTATGCAAATGTCCTGCAATCTTGGGAAAATGCCTAAAAAGGGAAACAAAAAACTGTAGTTATGCACTTTTATATATTCTCTTTTACAAGTTTACATTCTAAAGTTGTTTACAGGGATATTGCCCATGTGAGCCCATTCCAACCCAATATTGCATATGGGGATGGCCAAATAAATTGTAGTCAGTTTTGACATGTATAATAGATATGAAATAACTGCTTATACCTGTTAAAGAACATAGTAATGTGGGGAAACTCACCCCAAAATATGGGCCTATCTGGCAAACAACCACAGAAGGGCATCAAGAAAGAGGACCCCCGGTAAGCATGGGAGCAGGAAACCAGAGTTGCTGGGATTTCTCTATATACCATATATTATACAGACATACGCAAGTATATATAGTATCCATTTATGAAGGGTACATTTTATGTAGTATAAAAGGCAGGGTATTTGCCATAAGGATAGAGGTTTACGTACCAGCATGATAGTTCTAGAAATTATGGCATAAGTAAAGCAGTGCTGGGCTTCAATAGATTAAAATGGTTCTTTTCCAAGATGTGTAGCTCATGAGGTAGGTTGCAGTATACAGATAAAGTTATTAAATAATGCAGCGTACCTAGGGATATGCAAGAAGATGGTATAGGACAAATATCTTTAAATCATAATTGTACTAAAAAACCCCATGCATTAAAAAAAAAAAACACAGGTGATTTAAATATACACATGGATACAAAAGGCAAAAGACTCGCCGCAAAGCCTGTACAGCCAGCAAGTGACTAGTAAAGCTTCAAGATGGCAGGGACATAATCCTAATCACCCTGCCTTTTATACTCTACATAAAATGCACTCTTCATAAATGGATACTATATATACTTACGTACGTCTGTATAATATATAGAGAGATCCCAGCGGCTCTGGCTTACCTGCTCCCATGCTCGCCGAGGGGTCCTCTTCCTTGATGCCTTTCTGTGGCTGTTTGCTGGCTAATCCCATATTGTGGGGCGAGTGTCCCCCACATTTACCATGTTCTTTATCTTGTTTAAAAGAACTGTATGACATGCATCTGCTATGAGATATATTATCTCTCTCTCTCTCTGTGTATATGTCTGTCTCTCTCTCTCATATATATATATTTAGATTTTCCATCTGTATTTTAGTATATACCCCCTCTATATTCTCCTGAAGGAGCGGGTAACTGTAAAACATGTTGAGAGCCTGCTGGCCTACACCAAAATCCCCCTGAAGTAACTCACCAGGTAGGAGGTGGCTCCCTCGATGGAGATGTAGGACACGCTAAGAGGGAATTGTTTGCCTGTAAAATCCGGCTGCCCCACTCTGTCCAAGTTCTCTCTTGATGTATAATAAATAACTGTGCTAAATAGGACATATTATCCAAAGTCGTTTACTGCCAGGTCTTGCAATCTACTATTACACTCAGGTGGCTAGACCTTTTTTGTAATTTTTCCATAGTTTTTTTTAAAATAATTTTTCCCTTACAGCTTTCAGAGTTTGTAAAAGACCCCTTCCCCCTCTGCAAACTATACATTTCCTGAAAGTATAGGACCAGTAGAATAAAAAGGTGCTACTGTGTTTGTTTGTTTTTTGGGTTTTTTTTTTAGGACCAGCAATAGTTGTGCAAATGTTTATCACAACAATATGTTTGCTAAAAGTACATGAAGATCATTATTAGCACATACAAACACAACAAAACTTACAAAATTTTGGCTAAATTTCCACTAAATCTAAAAAAGATAAAAAAACTGTATTGAGTTAATAAACAAATATTTGTAAATTTTACGTTGTGCCTTTTTGCAAAATAGTGAGAAAAAAAAAAAAAGGTACAAAAAACTGTGGATAAGTAGATGACTCAAAGCGTAGAGGTTATCTTTCATATCCAGCTTTCAGAATTTGTGAAAGACCCCCAAAACCATACACGTTCTAAGAGCATAAGACCGGTAGAAAAAAAAGAAGTTGCTATTTTTTTTAGGTCACAAACACAGCAAAACATACAAAATCCCTGCCAAATTCTAACTAAAGCTAAATGGATAAAACTGTACAGAGTTAATAAACAAATATTTTTAAATTGTTCCTTTTTGTCAAATAGTGAAAATTGAAGATCGGCAAAACTCAAACTATCTGGAGATTGGCTCTCACCTATGCATTTTGCAAACGTCCAATTGCAGTGTCGTGTGCGTTGTGATATAATGATGCTGGCATACATTTTATTGCAACGCAGTTTGTTACAATGCGCAGCAATGCACATTTGTGTTGTGTTTTAGGCTTCCTTTCAAATGGCCACTAAGGGCTAAATTTACAAGGAGTGTATTTCTGTGACCAGTAGTCAAAGGTGTTCCTGTACAGCCATGGGTACAAATCAATGACAGGCTGACAGATACCATGGATGTACGCATGTAACCGCACATCTAAATGGTTACACGTATATAGAGAATATATGAGCATCCCAAATTGAATCCAAGATGTGAGCTTAAATCCAGCCTCACCATCTGTCAGCCTGTTGCCTGCAGATTTACACAAACACCTGTGACTCCTGGGATCAGAAATGTGTGTCAATGAGGACTTGGGTCTCCTCACACAGCGTTGTAGCCTGTACAGCATGATGAGAAGTTTGTTTATGTGGCTGGAGCTGCATGCAGACAGCCTATGTTACTTTATGGGGAGATCTTGATGTAGCCTCCCTGGCGGTTTTCCCGAGTGTGGCTCGGGGTTACATTTCAGGACCATTAGCGGTAACCCCGAGCCACACTCGGGATTACATCGCAGGATCCTGGTGCCTCCTTACTTACCTTGTCCCCGGGATCCTGCGATGTCCCCCGCACTGTCCGAGGGCTCCGTCCTCCTCCGAAGCCTCTCCGTGCCAGGCTCCGTTCCCTGCGAGCGTCGCGACGCACGGGGGCGGAGCCTGGCGGCAAATTCAAAAAAATGTAAAAATCATAACACATACAGTACTGTAATATTACAGATTACAGTACTGTATGAAATCATTTCACATCCCATTTGTCCCCAGTGCTCTGGTCCATGCCCTGCATGCAGTTTTATATTGCATATACTGTTCTTTCTGCCTGGAAACTGGAGATTGTCCATAGCAACCAAAAAGTGTCCCTTTACGTCAAAAATGGCTTTAGACCAGCTAGAAAACTGCGATAGTAAATTAGAACACTTGCAGAATTGAGCGATAGTGAATTGTGTGGAAATTTATTTTATTACTATTTATTTTTATTTTTTTTAAATATTATTTTTTTTTTATTATATTATAATTTATGTTTTTGTGTTTCAAACTTTATCATACCCGGGATATCTACTAGACTCTTGTTTGGACAGATTTAAGTGTGTTATTGTTAATAATTAAATACCTACAATATAAAACGCCAAATTTCATTGCAAAATAATTGTACCGCTTTCAGCACCTAAAATCAGAAAGAATCATACCGCCAGGGAGGTTAACAGGCATGTGGGTGTATGGCCCCGAATGCAAACAGTGCGAATTCAGGGGTTGCTCATCCACACCTGCACATTTGTCAAATTAGGACCTGCGTTGTGTTTGCACAGCTGCTGTGTCCCCATAGGGTTGGCTAGCTGCATGTAGCTTAAAATAAACCGCTCATCGCACTGTATGGGTTAGAGCACAAACCTGAATGAGCCTTTAGGCCTCGTTTACACGAGCGTACTAAAACATATGTTCATGCGAGAAACATGTTTGGCCACACGGGATGCGCAGGTGTCCTATGCACCCTTATGCAGACAGTCCCATTTATGTCAACTGGAACGCAGCAGCTGCACGGATACAGCTGCTACTCCCATTCTGACAGCCATTCAGGTGGGCAGCCCTGAACTCAGACAGTGTGTGTTCGGCCCAATGCAGTGGCATACTGACATGGCCAGCTGTAGGTCCATATGTCATACAGACCTGGCAGCAAAAGAGGTAAGGTTTACTTTGCTGCTTAAAACAGTATCATACCAATACATTTAGATCCAAGAGTGGAGAAAGGAAGCCTGGTGTATAGCTCCCAACCAACTTGTCAGAGCCTAAACAGGACTTTCTTCAGGGATTTCTCCCCTGGCTCTTTGTGACAGTGCTGAACTAATCATGTATCGGCACGGTCACAAGAGAGAGTATTTAAATCACATGCTCACAAACACCTAGAAGGTACCAGGTTTTCCATTAGGGAATCACCGATACCAGCTTTTTAAAGCTGAACTCCTGCTTTTGATACACTTTACATAGTTCATTTGGGCCAGCTTGACCCAACCAGACTATATCCCTCACTAATATGTGAGGCAGCTGGATGTGCGGTATAAACTTTATGTAGCTAAGGCTACATGCAGCATACCGGCCTGTGTTCTGGGTTCAAGCTGAGACTTCCAGTCTCATACACTGACACAATAGAGTCCATCTGATCTGCGCTTAGCCATTCAGAGAAAGTAATGTATTCTAGCAATGAGTACAAGCTTCCTCTGATTGGCTGAGTCAAAGAGGTTGGCTGATGTCACAACCTCTGACTCAGCCAGAGGAAGCTTTGTATTCATTGCTAGAATACATCCCTTTCTCTGAATGACATGCGCGACGATCAGATAGACTCTGTGTTCCTGGTATGAGACAGGAAGGAAGTCTCGGCTTGTACCTGGAACACAGTGCGATATGCTGTATGTAGTCTCAGCTACTTAAAGATTATGAGTGTGAACAGCACTCTAGGTCAGTCTCCCATCACCGCTTCCACTAACATTATCTAGGTGCTGGCCCCGTCCATCACGGATTCCAATAAGCAAAAAGAAGTCTAGTTGGTCGCACGTCCAGTAAAATCACCTTTGTTTCAGCAAGTCCATAAAGACAATTCCAAAAACACAAAATATAGGGGAACAGCATCACCACCCTCACTTAGCGCTTAGTCATAGCGCACATGCATATGTTTCATACAGAGATATACTGTATATACATATTTGCAACAATCACTTATAATTAGAAAAATCTGTGTGAAACAATTCGTGTGCAGCTGCCATTAATTGTCAGATAACTGCCCCCATTTAAAGATACAAAAATGCTAACTTATATAAAACACCAAATATAAACTGAATCCATACATACAACACAGTTTAAACAGCACATCCGGTGACCTCACAGGTTAGTAAGGGACATAGTTAGTTTGGACCAGCTTGGCCCAAATGAACTATGTAAAATATTTAAAAATCCGGAGTTTAGCTTTAAAGCTGCATTCACACCTGAGCGTTTTCAACTCGTAAAATGCCTTTAAAACGCCCAACAAGCAAAATCCCATTCATTTCAATGGCACCTGTTCACATCTGAGCATTCCGTCACCTGAAGCAAAATGCCTGAAAAACGCCCTAAGCTCAAAAAAGAACATGAGCTTCTTTGGGGCAGATTACAGGCATTTTTCTGCCTTTTACTTTGGTGACCTGAACAAAATTGCGGCAGAAAAGCTGCAAAATCGCTGTAAAAACCATGGTAAAAACACACGACTTTGAAACGCTCAGGTATGAATGCAGCCTAAGACCAAGTATGAGTAACAATACTTTTACTCAAGTACTTGCGAATACCAATTATCGGTACCTATTTTTAGTGTCATGGGACATATTTTTTTAGGGCTTGTTCACACCATAAATGCATGAATGGGAAAACCACACAGATTTCACTGACAGAGACATCAGTTTTCATGTGCTTTTCAATGAGTTTTTATGGCCTGTTCACATATATACGGATAAGCCGCAGTGCGATTTGAAAAAGAGCCCTGTGCAAATTCAATCTGGTGCAGGTGCAATTTCTAATCTCATACACTACAATTCGCATTGGAATCGCACCTGAACCGGGCTTTGAAATCGCACTGCAAATGGCAAGCACCTATGTGAACCTAGTCTGAAGGTATCGTTTTTAGTATTGAAGCTTGTACACATACTTGTGCAAAAGCTTAGTGTTAGCCCTGATACTGCTATCGGTGCAATGCTATTTTTCAGTGTACTCCAGAGATAAACTGTCAGCGGTTATGCAACAGACCTTGGGACACAGTACTTTAGACTAGGAAAAGGATGGCCCATGTATCACTAATGTAGCTGGGAGGGCCTGCCAAAACTGATCAGGATACTGCATGCATACCCTAGTACTGACGGCTAATACTTACACTCTATGCACTTTAGATGATAAGTCCACATCATTCAAGTCAGTCATATTTCTATACGATAATATAAGGGAAAAAAACTTGCGAGCCACAATAATCCTATACCTTACCGAAGAATAAATTAAACAAAATGTAAATGCCCAGCTGCAAACGCAGATCACGTATTCATGACCGTGCGGTGAGTATAAATAGAAATAATTGCGTTGCGCTCAGGTATGTGTCTCTGTAAACATTCACTCAATTGATATCATATGAAAAAAGTGCTATGTGCACGTGATTTCAACCCTGAATTCATTCCATATATTCAAATCAAAAAAACAAAAAACATTCTTCGACTGAATGCCACATGTGTTAAATACGTGCGGATAAATATAATACTCACTTATTAATATTCCAAAAAAACACCAATAACCTTACAAAGATTAATGTGTAAGAAAAATACACCAAAATGCTCTATGTATAAATGCAAAGTGCAATGTGCAAAAGTTTACCTTATATGTATCTATATATCTTATAACATACCCACAATGATAATGTTCAATAAATTAAAAATGAAACTTAAATTAAATACGTGCATAAAAAATGAAAAATAATGTCCCATGCAAAGCTCCAATAAAATCATATGAGTGACAAGTGATCAATCAACACATGAGTGATACGTGATGATTTAAAATAGTGACCGTCCTTTTCTGTAAGTTCTTCCAATAAGGTATCATACAGCAACATGCAGTGAAAAAGCTTCAAAGTGAACTGTGCATGAAGTGTTTCACAAAGAAATCCAATAGCTGAATCGCAGTGCTCAAACTTTGCCGTGATGTGCCTCAGTGACCCCCAAAGTAGTTGCGCTCACCTCAGAGCGTGTGACACAGTGTTTAGCTGCGTCAATACACGCTGTGGAGCCACCCCTGGGCTCAATGTTGGAACAACAGACGATCTCCAGACAGGCACTTTCAGGCTCCACAAGTAACAACCCAGAAAAGAGAAGGGACTATAGTGTGATATCGCCAGATACTTTATTTAAAACATATACAAAACCCAATCCCCACACTGGGGTACTCACATTTTACAGGTGCTCTTGTGCACCAAACAATATAGGCAGAGAATAGCGCTAATCAGCGTGCTGCGGGGTGTCAAAAATCCTCTTCCCAGCTCAGCACTGATCGCTCCGTCCTGGCCCCTCCCCTACGCGTCTTCGACACAGGGAGTCACGTGTCTTCATCAGGGGGATCCCCCCTGATGAAGACACGTGACTCCCTGTGTCGAAGACGCGTAGGGGAGGGGCCAGGACGGAGCGATCAGTGCTGAGCTGGGAAGAGGATTTTTGACACCCCGCAGCACGCTGATTAGCGCTATTCTCTGCCTATATTGTTTGGTGCACAAGAGCACCTGTAAAATGTGAGTACCCCAGTGTGGGGATTGGGTTTTGTATATGTTTTAAATAAAGTATCTGGCGATATCACACTATAGTCCCTTCTCTTTTCTGGGTTGTTACTTGTGGAGCCTGAAAGTGCCTGTCTGGAGATCGTCTGTTGTTCCAACATTGAGCCCAGGGGTGGCTCCACAGCGTGTATTGACGCAGCTAAACACTGTGTCACACGCTCTGAGGTGAGCGCAACTACTTTGGGGGTCACTGAGGCACATCACGGCAAAGTTTGAGCACTGCGATTCAGCTATTGGATTTCTTTGTGAAACACTTCATGCACAGTTCACTTTGAAGCTTTTTCACTGCATGTTGCTGTATGATACCTTATTGGAAGAACTTACAGAAAAGGACGGTCACTATTTTAAATCATCACGTATCACTCATGTGTTGATCACTTGTCACTCATATGATTTTATTGGAGCTTTGCATGGGACATTATTTTTCATTTTTTATGCACGTATTTAATTTAAGTTTCATTTTTAATTTATTGAACATTATCATTGTGGGTATGTTATAAGATATATAGATACATATAAGGTGCACTTTTGCACATTGCACTTTGCATTTATACATAGAGCATTTTGGTGTATTTTTCTTACACATTAATCTTTGTAAGGTTATTGGTGTTTTTTTGGAATATTAATAAGTGAGTATTATATTTATCCGCACGTATTTAACACATGTGGCATTCAGTCGAAGAATGTTTTTTGTTTTTTTGATTTGAATATATGGAATGAATTCAGGGTTGAAATCACGTGCACATAGCACTTTTTTCATATGATATCAATTGAGTGAATGTTTACAGAGACACATACCTGAGCGCAACGCAATTATTTCTATTTATATTTCTATACGATGGCTGTGAGCATATATGTGCTATTTACGCGGCGTAACATCATCTTATAAATTTTACAAAAATTTGTATTATATTGTGTTTGTATGTACTATACTTTATTAAAGTGTATTTTTTCCAAAACATTTGAATTTGTATAACCGATGCGCAAATATCGTTTGACATAAAAAAATTGCAACTACCAACATTTTTTTTCCCCAGGCCTTTTCTTTTAAAAGATATAACACGTTTGGGGTTCTAAGTAATTATCTAGGGAAAAAAAAAAATACTTATTTTTACATGTATGAAAGAAGTGTCAGAAATGGCTTGGGCAGCTAGTGGTTAAAAAAAACAAAAAAAACTTAGTAGACACAAGTTCATGTTGTACATTATTTTTCTTTGAAAACCTCCTGCTTGTCATAACAAGCTTGAGTTGTACAGCCATTACACATGACTGATGGAGAGATTTGGGACTCCAAATGAGATTTAAAGCCATACAGGTCACATGTTGTATCTTTTGAGAGACTGGATGGATGATGGGTTGCATGTATCATTAGACATTGTTCACACTGTGAGAACTTGGGAATTGCAGGATCCTATAGCTTTACAGAACTGCAGTAGGCCAACAGCTTTATACCTTGTCTGTATATCATTCATCATTATTCCCTTCTTTATCCCCAATGAAAATTAATGGCTATTAACAAAAGTCCTGTATTTACAGCAGCAGTACCCCCTAGAGATCACTCAATCGCCAGAAGGGGGCTGCAAACTGTGTAGGGGCCCTGACAGATTTGATCATTAACCACTGAGTGAGGACTGATCAAATCCTGTCAAAGGTCAAGTACAATCTACTTGTTCAGGAAGAGATCTGTCCCACCAGGACCTGGTGCAGAATGGACCAAAGGGCAATAAGCTATTACGGCAACAGGGGACACTTTCCTTAACCCGAAGTGCTGTGTATAGTGCTTTGCTCTGCACTACAGTGACAATTATATAAACAGTACAGGCTTCCTGGGACTTTTCCTGGTTTGTAACGCTTCATATTCTGAACGCTTGATGCTTTGTTTTATATCCTTTTGTGTTTAAAAATCTATATTTGTTTAGATATATTGTATATTGACAGTCTCTGTTGTCCATAACAGCAACAACCAGCATACAGATATTTCTACTACATGGCAACCATATGTCTGGCACCTTAGGATGGCTTTTTTCCTTCAACTGAATAAATAGGACTACCCTAAAGGACAAAACTATGAGTCCTAGGACCTGTACACACATGTACAGGGAGGTCCTACATTTCATTAAAATACTCTGGACCTTGCTCAACTAGTATACAGGACCAGACCCAAGTCAAGTTAGTAGGGGAATCGTCAAAAGTTTTGCCCTGGAAGCTCTATAGGAAGCACACAGTAAAGTGATCCTAGATCATCAGTCTCATAAAGTAATCGGCCAAAAAGTATCGTTTTCTTTTTTCAAAATTGTCGCTCTTTTTTGTTTAAAAAATAAAAACTGCAGAGGTGATCAAATACCTCCAAAGAAAGCTCTATTTGTGGGGAAAAAAGGACATAAACTTTGTTTGTGTACGTTGCATGACCGTGCAATTGTCAGTTGAAGAGACGCAGTGCTGTATCGCAAAAAATGGCCTGGTCATTAAGGAGGTAAATTCTTCCAGGGCTGAAGTGGTTAGGAAGTGTACAATAAGAAGTGCTCTCTAACCCTATAATAACTAGTTCTTGCTCAGCCTTATTGTAGTTGTGAGGTCACTCAAACCTCAACTAATGAAAAGAAACTCACCAACTCGATCTCTTCTTTCTTCGCCAAAATGAATGCTTTCCGTAGTTCCTGAGCAGTATGAGAGAGTCCATAGTTCACAACTGGTTCCGAATGTCTCTTTGTACTGGTGCCAGCTGCCTCTATAGAGTTTGAGGGCATATCTGCCCAACCACCCTAAAAGTAGAAAAGATAATGCAAACATATCAAACTGTTCTCTTTTCATTTTCATACATAAACTGATTTTCTTTTCTATTCCATGTTTTACTTTGTGCAGACAGTTATATTAAACACAAGCATTAACAAAGTCTTCATAGTCATATAGAGAAAAATCACTTTATGTTTCCTTATTTCTGTTAACTCAATTCTGCATCAAACAGCCTTTGTAATCAATACTACATTTTGCATCCTTTCCCAGAAAAAAAATATGGATTTAGGATATAGGTTTTAATTTGGAAAAGGGGGAGAATATGGTCATGTGATTTTTCCTAAAATAATTTTTTTTTGGATTTAATAAAAAACAGTAGAAACCACCATACAAGACAATAGCAATTTTTCCAGAGAACAAGGATACCTTATATGTATGCATTTTTTTTCTCTTTGCAATGCACGCAAACTGTTGGTAAAGCATTGAGAGAAAAGGGAGACAAATACTTTTGCAGTACCTTCATAAGTTTTTGATCACAAAAACTCAATTTATTTTTAAATTGATATATTTATCATTTTATGCCCACCCAATAGATGCCAATATTATTGAAAAGGGCTGATGTGTTACCACATTTACTTAAAGTGTTACTGAAATCATTTTTTTTTTTCAATTAAAATAACAAACATGTTATACTTACCTGGTCTGTGCAGGGTTATTGCACAGAGTGCCCTGAGCCTCCTCTTCTGGGGTCCTCAGTGGCGATCTTGGCTTCTCCTCCTCTTTATGTCCATCATAGCCAGCCACTTGCTATGGGGACAAACGTGCGCGCGCTCCTGACCTGTGTGTGTCTAAGAAGCTGCGCTACATTGACTTACACAGAGGGACTAAGGCCTGCCCACCCACTTCCTCTTCACTGCATTTAAGTGACAGCAGCAAGAGCCAATGACTCCTGCTGCTTCTCGAATGCTGTGTGAAGAGGAGGTAAGGGGAGAATAGAAGCAGCCATGCATAGAACTGATCTATTCTCCCCTCTCTTAAGCAGGCCATACATGGTCGAATTTCTAACGAATTTTCTTTTCAAAATCAGAAAGTTTTTTTTTTGTGATCCGATGGCACCACCATTGATTTTCGAAAGCCTTCAATTTCACCTCATGTTGCTACAGAAAAGAATTTTCGTGGGCGGGAATCGTCTTTTCTCTCCGTAAATTTTCTTTTCTTATTGCATTTCTCGCACGATTCTCCCATCATTGATTAGAAAATCGTTCGTTTTTCAAAAAATTTCCAACATGTCCGATTCCTAAAATTTGATTGCCGCACGAAAATCAGCCGTTGTTGCAGCTCCACTAATGGTGCGAAATGCATACGAAAATTCTTTCATACGATTTTCGAAAGAAAATTCTTTCAAAATTCGAACCATGTATGGCCAGCATTACTCTTCACACAGGGAAGGGGGATGTGGCAACTCACTAACTTGTTCTGCTATGGTGAAAACACCCTTCTATTAATAATGCTAAGGGCCCTGTCACACTGCCCATAAGCTGTGAATAGATGGTTGTTACGGAGAAGCCGGAACCCGACAGCGATCTTAACAACCAGTGATAATGCCTCACCCATGGTCAGCATTCTTTAGCTCAGAAGCGATGCTACCACCAGAGGAGGGAGGAGGCGGCGGAACAGGAGGGAGCATTGGCATGCAGAACTTTTCAAACCGCAGTGCAAGCGCAGCCCAGTGAAAAATCTCATAGGCTTTAAAAAGGCAAGTAATTTTTAATTTGCTTTTGTCCCACTGGAAAGGTGCGTTCCAGTGCGCCAAAAATGCATCAGTAGGAGTTAAGGCCCTAATCCATCTATAAGTACAAAATATGAACAATATAAACTTTAGGGTTTTTAAAGTGTGTTTCCATGCAGCGGATTTCATGTGCATATCTAAAGAACATTGTAAAAGCTACCAGGTCCTGTTGAGCAGTAAGGGTTGATTAGGGCAGTAAAAAAATATAAAGATATATTGAAGTAGCATGAACAATGGAACGGACAAATACCAGTAGTGGGATCTCCACACTTTTATTCACGAAGAACTGGTTTTCATCTTGTCTGCTTATTCGCTTTCCCAAGAAGGTTTCCTCTTGGGTTCCATCCCCAGTATTGCTGGATTCTTGTTTTTCTTCTTTAAATACTGACCTTGTCTGAAAGTCCTAAAAAAAATCAGAGGAGTTCAGAACCCTTCAACAACAGGTAAAAGCATCAGTGCTTGCAGGTTAGACAGGTATCAGCTTTCCTTAAAGGAGAAATATGGGTTTGGGGTTCCCCCCCATTATACTTACCTAGGTAGATGCAGCATCGGTCCGATGCTGCACCTGTCCCCCGACGTCTCTGCACTGAGAACCGAGCCATCGAACACCTGCCTGTCAGAAAGCAGCTCTCCATCCAGAGTCGGGATGACGCGGTGCCTGGACTGATCTATGTGACGTCAGCAGAGAGCGGACTCCAGACTGCTCTCTGCGGAAAATGAGTCATAGGAGTGCAAAACAAATTGCACTCCTGTGACCCATAGGAGAAGCCCAGCCGAATGAGCTCAGGCTGGACTTCTCCTTTAACCACTTGCCGCCTGCCATATAGCAGAATGACGGCGGCAAAGTGGTTTCAATATCCTGACTGGGCGTCATATGACGTCCGCAGAATATTGAGCCGCTGCGCGCCCCCGGAGGCGCGCATCGCGGCGATCGTTGTTGCGGTGTGTCAGTCTGACACCCCGCAACACTGATCTAGGTAAAGAGTCTCTGACAGAGACTCTACCACGTGATCAGCTGTGTCCAATCACGGCTGATCACGATGTAACTAGGAAGAGCCGGTGATCGGCTTTTCCTCACTCGCGTCTGACAGAAGCGAGTAGAGGAGAGCCGATCGGCTGCTCTCCTGACAGGGGGGGGCTGTGCTGATTGTTTATCAGCACAGCCCCCCCCCTCAGATGCTACCCAGGACCACCAGGGAAGCCGCCCAGGACCACCAGGGAAGCCAGCTACACTGGACCACCAGGTATGCCCCCTAGACCCCCAGGGAAATACTAATCAGTGCAAAGGCAGCTGCCAATCAATGCCCAGACAGCTGCCAATCAGTGCCCACTCCAATGCCTACCACTGCCAGTGCCACCAGGGATGCCTATCAGTGCTGCGTATCAGTGCCCATCAGTGCCACGTTACAGTGCCCAACAGTGCCCAGCAGTGCCACCTATCAGTGCCCATCAGTGCCACCCATAAGAACCCATCTTTGCAGCCTTTCAGTGCCCATCAGTGTCGCCTATCAGTGCTCATCAGTGCCCACCAGTGCCACCCATGAGTGCCCATCAGTGCTGCATATTGGTGCCACCTCATCGCTGCCGCCTTATCAGTGCCACCTTATCAGTGCCCATCAGTGAAAGAGAAAACTTACTTATTTACAAAATTTTTAAACAGAAACAAAAGCAAAACTTTTATTTTTTTCAAAATGTTCGGTCTTTTTTTATTTGTTTCGCAAAAAATAAAAACCGCAGAAGTGATCAAATACCACCAAAAGAAAGCTCTATTTGTGGGAACAAAATGATAAAAATTTAGTTTGGGTACAGTGTTGTATGACCGCTCAATTGTCATTCAAACTGCGACAGCACTGAAAGCTGAAAATTGGTCTGGGCAGGAAGGTGTATAAGTGCCCTGTATTGAAGTGGTTAGGGTTCCCTTCAGACTTGCACTCACCGGCCACTTTATTAGGTACACCTGTTCAATTGCTTGGTAACACAAATTGCTAAACAGCCAATAACATGGCAGCATCTCAATGCATTTAGGAATCTAAATGTGGTGAAGACAACTTGCTGAAGTTCAAACTGAGCATCAGAATGGGGAAGAAAGGGGATCAAGTGACTTTGAATGCAACATGGTTGTTTGTGCCAGACGGGCTAGTCTGAGTATTTCAAAAACTGCTGATCTACTGGGATTTTCATGCACAACCATTTCTAGTGTTTACAGAGAATGGTCCGAAAAAAAAGAGAAAATATCCAGTGATCGGCAGTTGTGTGGATGAAAATGCTTTGGTGATGCCAAAGGTCAGAGGAGAATGGGCAGACTGGTTTGAGATGATATAAGGGCAACAGTAACTCAAATAATTACTCCCGACAACCAAGGTATGCAGAATACCATGTGATTATAAAATGTGAAGAAGGCACTTTTGTAGTAATAAGTGATAATATAAATGTGTATAAACCAATAAAAAGAACGTTCAATATTATGCTAAGAATGCAATATAGTAAAAATAATTATGCATGTGATATAGATATTTGCTCATGACGATCTAGTAGCAATATAGCCAAAGGAAATTCCTTTTAAATAAATAGTCCCAAAAATTCATTTAGTGATCCAAGAAAATTCTTCTGTGCAGATAGTCTTCCAGAAAAATAGTGAGCATTCCTTCACCACACACTGTAAAAACACCCCATGTGCTCTAAGTAAATATTCTGCTTACCAGAGGGATTTGACTCCTTTTTCTTTTTAATTAAAGGACTGCCCACCGCGGTCTCCGTGACCCCCGCAGGCTCTATATCCGCTGGGTGCCCGCGATCGTGTCACGGAGAGGAAGAACGGGGAGATGTTTATGTAAACAAAACATTCCCCATTCTGCCTAGTGACAGGACAGTGATCTACTGCTCTCTATGATCTAGAGCAGCGATCACTGTCCTGTGTGTTCAAGCACCTCTTTGTCTCCACCCGCCCCTGTGCTGGCCCCTGCCGTGTACGTTCCTGGGTCTCCTTTAGTATAGAGGGACTTTTCAGTGCTAATAGTTGCTTCCCCAGATTCAGAACCTGTGCTTACATTTTGCAAAGCAGTATTCACCCTCGATCGGATGATCAAGGAAAGCATACATGCCGCAAGATGTACAACGGGTCGCCTCTCCACACCCGCCTGGCATTGTACCTATTCATTTAATGAGGATTGGGGGTTATAACCTGTCCAAATTACCAACTAACAATTAACCAATTAACAACTAGCTTTCTGACACTAATACTCAACAAGACAATACACAGGTACTCAACAAGACAATACACAGGTAACCACAGACCTACGTGCATTTGCAGACCTACGTGCACGCCTACGTGCACTCGCAGACCTACGTGCACATGACAAACCTATGTGCACATGACAGACCTAAGTGCAAATGACAAACAAGGATTGTTTGAAGGATTGTTCAAACCAAGTGCATCTGAGCTGAATATCTAGTAAGGTTATATAGTTTTCGGGGGGAGGAACCTTTTGCCGATGAAGTCACCCGGGGCTATCTCTGTATATGATCGCCGTGTATTTTAGCACTTTACCATATGCACTGAGGACAGTGCCAACAAATGTGAGTGTGTTTTTATGTTTCTTTTTACTACATTTTTGCAAAGGGAGAGTACTGTTGTCCTCTTTAATTACATATACACTTGATGGAGCCCCGCACTTGGTTCAGTGTTCCCAGTGGCATCACAGTCCTTTTACACAATGCAGAGGCTGAGGTTGAACTGGATGGACTTGTGTCTTTTTTTCAACCTGACTAACTATGTAACAGTCCTTGGATTCATCCCTAAGGAGGAACGCTTGTCATGAATTTCCTGTTAGCTCAGGGGTCATGGTGTTGAGGTGAGCGGTTAATTTGCTCCTTGGTGGTAGGACCCAGCACGTTTGCCACATTAATGCTACATTTGTCACGCTCTACTCCACTGAATATGTGCACATATTCACATTTCAACAGCGTTTTGCAACCATTTTTGAGTTTAGCTCATTGACTTTCTTAATATTTTAATACTGGTTTGCCCTGCACTTTCTTTTGCATATAACTTATGAGCACCAATTTGAGCAGGACATTGGCTTTGAAGGGAGCACACAGTGTTATAAGAAAAAAGAATCAAAGTAGATACACAGTCACATACCGTATATACTCGAGTATAAGTCGAATTTTTCAGCACATTTTTTTGTGCTGAAAGTGCCCCCTCGACTTATACTCGAGTCAAGCACTTATCTGCAGCAAAAAATTTCATTTTCCGAACCGACTTTGGGGCGCTGTATCTCAGGGCCACTTGGTGCTAGGAACCCCAAATTTGGTGTGCAAACCCAGTGGAACTGGTACCACAACATATCCAAAGATGGAGTTTCTAGCACTAAGTGGCCCCGAGATACGGGGCCCCAAAATCGGTTCGGAAAATGTCATTCTCTGCTGCAGAAAAGTGCTTGACATTTTCTGAACCGACTTTGGGGCCCCTTATCTCAGAGTCACTTAGTGCTAGGAACCCAAAATTTGGTGTGCAAACCCAATGGGACTGGTCCCACAACATATCCAAAGATGGAGTTCCTAGCACCAAGTGGCCCCGAGATACGGGGCCCCAAATCCGGTTCGGAAAATGTCATTCTCTGCTATAGAAAAGTGCTTGACATTTTCTAAACCAATTTTTGGGGCCCTGTATCTCGGGGCCACTTGGTGCTAGAAACCCCAGCTTTGGATATTGTATGGTGCTAGTTCCACTGGGTTTGCACACCAAATTTGGGGTTCTTAGCACTAAGTGGCCCCAAGATACGGGGCCCCAAATTCGGTCAACTGTGTCCATCTGCAGCAATGTCATTTTGGGACCCTTTGGGTTCAGAGACCCCAAATTTTGGCTGCAGCTAGGGGGCATCTAGGAACCCTTAACTATCGAGTTTGAAGTTCGGGGGACCTATGGCTGCAAATGGGCACAGTGAGGCATGCAAATGAGCACAGTGAGGCTGCAAATGGGCATTGTTGACCCTCTTTTCCACCTACAGTAGCTGTGCATTTCTCACCCTCGTCTTATACTCGGGTCAATAAGTTTTTCCCTTTTTTTGTGGTAAATTAGGGCCTCGACTTATACTCGGAACAACTTATACTCGAGTATTTACGGTATATTTAACAGACTTTACTTTGATTAATTTGTATATAGAACTGTAAAGTATGGCACAAAATTAATTTTATGATTTTGAGATAGTGAGTGCGCCTAAAACAAGTATTTGTAGTTATTTGACAGGGCTTATAGGATCTTGTAGGATTCCAGAAAGGTACTACATACTGTTTTTTTTTTTTTTTGCGACAAAGGCATTAAGCTCTGTCTTGAAGTGGAGGGCCACCCTAAAATAAAAAATTGCATGAAAAATCATAAAATAATTGAAAAAAAAAATTTTGAAAAAAAACCTTTTTTAAACTTGCCTGAACCCTTGTTGCTAGGCAGTCTTCCTAATCTGCCTCTTCCTATTCCGCGGCATGTCCTGCTCCTCGGTGAGCGGCCCGTTGCCTTCTGGGAACTGTGTTTTCCCAGAAAACCACGGGGCCATTCACAGAGCGCTCGCAGTAGGAAACTGGCAGTGAAGCCGCAAGGCTTCACAGCCTGTCTCCCTTACTTAGGATGGCGGTCCTGGGACCAGAGAGCCGAGGGACGGGTCGGCCTCGGGAGGCCGACATCGCGGGCACCCAGGACAGGTAAGTCTACTTATTTAAAGTCAGCAGCTACAGTGTTTGTAGCTGCTGACTGTAAAAAAAAAAACATGGCCGGAATCCAACTTAAAGAGTTACTAAATCCACAACACTAAAATCATTCCATATATGCAGTAAAGCATGCTTGTTATACTCACTGTGAAACCTAAGGGGTTAATCCTCTGCATTGTGTAAAAGGGTTGTTTGATCCTGTTTTCTCTGATCCTCTACTTCTTTCACAGTCCCCAATCTATCTGCTGATCGAACAGAGCCTTGGGGACAATCTGCACATGCTCAGCTTGGTGTGTATTAGAGCTGCACAATTAATCGTTAAAAAATCGTGATCTCGATTCAACCCCCCTGAAGATCTCTATTGCAGAGTTTGCCGATTCTTTCATATAACAAGTGGAGAGACTTATCTGCTCACTCAGCTGTCAAAAGAAAAAAAACTTGGCAGACTGCTGGATGTTAACATGAAACACTGTAACTAACTCTTCCTTCTTAGATCAAAGGGATAAACTTCTGTGTAAAGAAAAAATCCAGGCAGTCTTAAGTTAAAATCAATATTTTTTGCTAGAAAATTACTTGGAACCCCCAAATATTATATATATTTTAGCAGAGACCCTAGGGAATAAAATATCAATTGCTGCAATATTTTAGGTCACACTGTATTTGCCCAGCGGTCTTTCAAACACAATTTTTTGGGAAAAATACACTTCAATGAATAAAAAAAAACGAAACCGTAAAGTTAGCCCAATTTTTTTTTTGTTTTAATGTGAAAGATGATGTTACGCCGCGAGAATCGTGAGAGAATCGTGATCTATCTTCTAAGCAAAAAAAAAAATCGTGATTCTCATTTTAGCCAGAATCGTGCAGCTCTAGTGTGTATTGCTATAGAGTTTTTTTATTTCTTGGGAGAATGCATGTGATCAGCACAGGGCCAATCAGCACTGTCCAGACAGAGGGCCAGGGGTCCTGCAGCCTCATAGGACAATCAGGGGAGAATGAAAACTCCTCAAACAGGCTTTAACCAAACACTGATAGAAGTCACAAGACTGCTCTAACTGCTGATGAGAAAAAGGTATGTGGCAGTTTATATTTACTAAAACCAGATATAGTGAGCAGATGCAGGATCCTGGGTTTATAAACACTTTAGGCATATTTTATGGTTACCTGATTTAAAAAATAGGATTTTTTATAACAGCTTACCTGTAAAATCCTTTTCTTTCGATGGACATCACGGGACACAGAGCCATAGTAATAACTGATGGGTTATGTAGGTACCACTAGGTATTGGACACTGGTCACACCCTAATCAGGAAGTTCAACCCCCTATATAATCCCTCCCCTTCCAGGGATACCTCAGTTTTGTAGCAAAGCAATATAAGTGTATTAGAAGAGGGGCGGGACCTCTGTGTCCCGTGATGTCCATCGAAAGAAAAGTATTTTACAGGTAAGCTGTTATAAAAAATCCTATTTTCTTTCTCGGACATCACAGGACACAGAGCCATAGTAATAACTGATGGGATGTCCCAAAGCAATGCCAACTGAGGGGGGGAAATCATAACCAAGTAGGGTGCAATCAGACCTGAGGACCCTGTACCGCTGTCTGCAGCACACTACGCCGAAAGGAGATATCCTCATGCCTTCTCACATCCACCTGATAAAATCTGGTGAATGTATGAACTGAAGACCAGGTTGCGGCATAGCAGATCTGAGCCATCGAGGCCCGGTGATGCACTGCCCAAGAAGCACCAATAGCTCTTGTGGAATGTGCCCTGATCTGAAACGGAGGAATCCTCCGTTTCAAACCGTAAGTCTGAATGATCAATTGTCGAATCTATTTAGAAATGGTAGCTTTTGACGCTGGCTGTCCTCTATTGGGACCGTCTGGCAGTACAAACAAAACATCCGTTTTGCGAATCTGAGCAGTTGCCTCCAGATAGGTCTCGACTGCTCTTACTACATCCAAAGAATGTAGTGACCTTTCTTCCGAAGAACAGGGATCTGGAAAAAAGGAAGGCAGAACAATGTCTTGGTTTAGATGAAAATCTGAAACCACCTTCGGTAAAAAACTAGGATGAGGGTGCAGTACCACTCTATCCTTGTGTATAATCAAGTAAGGCTCTTTACAGGAAAGAGCTGCTAATTCTGATACTCTTCTAGCAGAAGAGATGGCTACCAGAAAAATTAGTTTCCTCGTCAGTAGGACCAAAGGAATCTGACGTATTGGTTCAAAAGGCTGTTTCTGTAACACCGACAGAACCAAATTCAAATCCCAGGGCTTTAGGGGCGCTTTAACCGGAGGTTTAAGACGCATCACCCCCTGTATAAAGTTTCGGATCAAAAAATGCGAAGCAAGTGGCCGTTGAAACAATACTGATAAGGCCGAGACCTGGCCCTTGATGGTACTCAAGGCCAGCTTCATCTCTAATCCTAATTGTAGAAAATCAAGAATTCTACCTATGACATATTTCCTGGGATGCCAACCTCTGGATTCACACCAGGCTATATAAGCTTTCCAGACTCTATGATAAATCATCCTGGAAGCTGGCTTCCTTGCATTAATCAAGGTAGATATGACAGGACCTGACAGCCCACGACTCTTCAGAACGTGGGTCTCAATAGCTAAACCGTCAAATTTAGCGTTTGTAAGGCAGGATGGAACACTGGACCTTGAGATAACAGGTCTGGGCGTACCGGTAGGGTCCACGGGGAACCCACCGTCATCCTTACTATTTCTGCATACCAAGTCCTTCTGGGCCAAGCGGGGGCCACCAGAAGTACCGACTTCCTTTCCTGCCCGATCCTGCGAAGGAGTCGTGGCAGTAGCAGAATAGGCAAGAATGCGTAAATCAGTGAGAACCGATGCCACGGAATCACCAACGCCTCCGTCCCGCATGCCAGAAGATCCCTCGTCCTTGCCATCAATCTGTCCTGAATCACAGACTGTTCCAGACCTGCTCCCCAGCCTGACAGACTGGCATCTGTTACCACTATCCAGGTAACTGGTAGAAAGGATTTCCCTTTCTGCATGTTTGAGTCTGCGCCACCAATTGAGGCTCTGACGCACCGCATGCGACAGGTGAATCGGAAAGTCTAATGCCTGAACCTTCTTGTTCCAGGCCGACAGAATACTGTGTTGCAGCAGTCCTGAATGGAACCGCTTCGAATGAAGACACCATCTTCCCCCGCAGCCTCATCCAAAGGCGGACAGAAGGACCCCTCTTGGTCCTGACTGTCAGAATCAACTCCCTTAAGGCAGTGATCCTTGCCTGGGAAAGAAATACTTTCTCCTGGCTTGTATCTATGATCAGACCTAAATACTCCAGTCTTCTTACTGGTTTTAGGAAAGATCTTTCTTGGTTGAGGATCCAACCTAGATGTTCCAGATACTTGACCGTGGTCCTCAAGTTCCCGTTCAAGGAAGCTACCGACCGGTCTATCACGACGTTTAGGTATCCTATGACAGTTATACCCCGAGCCCTTAATCTGGCCAGAGAAGGGGCCAAGACCTTTGTGAACACTAGAGGTGCAGTGGCTATCCCGAAAGGCAGAGCCACAAACTGGAAATGGCGCCCTCCTATCTCGAAGCGCAGAAACTTCTGATGAGCAGGAAAAAAGGGCACCTGTAGGTCTGCATCTCTGATGTCTATTGATGCCAAAAATTCTCCTTCCTGCAGGATGGAGACTACTGTCTGAATTGATTCCATACAGAAGGACTGTATCCTTAGGAATCGATTCAGATCTCTTAAATCCAAAATGGGTCTGACATCCCCATTTGGCTTTTGGACCGTAAAGAGGTTGGAATAGAAGCCCAATCCTTGATCCTTTGTAGGAACCACCACCATGACCTCTTGCGACAAAAGTCGCTCTAGCGTTAGAAGGAGCGACTGCTTCTTCTCTGGATCTCTGGGAACACCTGATCTGAGGAAACGAGGAGAGGGAAATTCTTGGAACTCCAGCCTGTACCCTAAGGTTACCGTGGAGATTACCCCTCTGTCCCGGAAGTCCTCCTGCCAGGGCCTTGAGAACTGCAGCAGTCTTCCCCCCACTCGAGCGAGCGGGGGCGCCCCTTCATGAAGAGGCCTTAGTATCTTGTCTAGAAGATTTCTTTCCCCAGGACTTCTTTTGTCCCTGGGGTTGACTCTTGTTTCTTGCCCCAGACGGAGGAGGCCGTCGTGACTGCCTGGAGGCTGAAGCCCCTGGCGCTGGGGAAAGAGTCCGTTTTAAAGAGGGACGCTTACTCTTCTTCTTAACAGGTAAGAGAGTGCTTTTCCCACAAGAGATTCTCTTGATATAATTATCCAAGCCTTCTCCAAACAACCTTGCACCACGAAAAAGGAAACCCAGCCAAGAGCTTCTTACATGGTGCTTCGGCTGACCAATTTTTCAACCATAAGATTCTATGCACCAACCCTAGTGAAAGGCGAGAGGTTTGCACGATAGAATCTCTGATGGCGTCAACAACATAACATAAGGCCGCTGGAAGGTTAGCAAACCCCTGGGCCTGCTGTTCAGGTAATACTTTGATGACCTGCTTAACATGGTCTCTTAAGTATTGACAGACCCCAATCGCTGCGACTGCAGGTTGGGCCACTGATCCTGCTAAGGAAAAAACATCCTTTAATAAGGATTCCATCCTTTTATCGACAGGATCCTTGAGCATCTGAGCGTTGTCAACAGGACAAGTCAGACTACTGTTTATAGAGGAAATGGCCGCATCAATGGCCGGCATTCCCCACATCTTAATAAACTTTTCTTCCATAGGATAAAGTGTTGAAAACTTTTTCGGCGGAAGAAATCGCTTATCTGGGTGATCCCACTCAGAATAAAGGAGCTTTTCAAGCAAATTATGAACAGGAAAAGCCTGTGCTGCTTGGAAAGGTTTCAGTGACCCCAAAGCAGAAGAGGATTCTTTAGCAGTTTCAGGTAGGGGCAACTTAAATGTGGAGCGGACCAATCCAGTAAGGATCTGCACTAAGAATTTCTCCTCTTGGGAAGTCGCAGAGGGCCCCTCTCCACCTGATTCCTCCGAAGAGGAATCATCCGTCCCATCCCGATACTCTGAAAGGGATTAGTCTACTTTATCCCAGAGCTCCTCTTCCTGAGGGTCTTGGGGAACAGAGGAAGGCCTAGTACGTTTTCTTCCACTGAGAGAAGATGTAATCACGGCTATTAATCTTTCCTCTAACCCAGTAATGGGTGTAATGTATACAGGGGCTGTGTAATGTATACAGGGGCTGAAGTGCCGGAAGCAGGTACAGCCCCTGACCCCAACGGCTCTCCCTGGCTAGCCATCCCTGGCCCTTCAGGAGGGGAAGGTGTAGCAGACAGGGGGTCCTCAGAACCTGAACGAGATCCCCTAGTGTCTCTGGTTCTGGGGGTGCTTGAACCTCTTCTACCCATAGTGCAAAGCAACAAGGTGTGAGGTATCCAAAATGAACACTAACTGCTGAGCGATGTAGTCCGGCAAAAGCTCTGCTACCAAATGCCCAGTCTGGTGTTCCCTTAGTAAATGCAGCCTAGGAGCATGCCTGTGTCCCAACTTATATGCGACTGTCAGCTCTGTGTCCCTCCAAGGCTCAGAGCACCTGTAAAAGTGTGCTTAAGTAGCCATGCTTCTGTGGGTCTGAGCACGCTGACGCTGTGCTAATGCCCCGCCCCCTCATTTTTTCGAAAAACGAGCGCTTCCCGCGCGAGCCGACCCTTCCTGACAAGCATGGAGGAAGGCTGGGGGTGGAGGAAGAAGGAGGAGGCCGGCAGTGATGGGCCCTGCATCGCAATGGCGGCGGCGGTGACAGTGCGGTCTAAAACCGCCTCACAGCATACCTGAAGCCTCCCCCTAGCCTGGGGGGAACATCCCAGCTGAGAAAACCCCCATCCATCCTACCTGGAGCCAGTGGACAAGCCTAAGCAGCGAACGCTGAGACAGAAACAGCATGGGAAGGTATGTGCTCTTACCAGCCCCCGGTGGTCACAATAGGCATAGCATGCATTTACCTTAAAGGAGAAAAGCCACTAGAATTCAAAAATTCTGTGGAATCTCCTCTTACCTTATCCAGCCGCAGGGTTCAGTTTACACAGACCCAATCTTCACTTCTCACGGTGGGCTCCGTTTGAAAAAACCGTCAGAGACTGGGGCCCCCTACGAATAGGGGGATCCTGCAGTTCTGGGCCCGTAAAGCACCCAGCCAGAAATTAGGAGGTTTAAAGCCATTTTCTGATCTGCGGGGTCCAGCTCTCTAAAAAGAGAAGCGTTACGGGTAAAACCTCATTTCTTCAGACACGAGGCCCGGGTACCATCCAATTCGGCCATGAAAGGACACTTTGAATGGATCCGGTTCGCCTGGCTTGCCCCAGTATAGGATATCAGGATATTCCCTTTGGAGCTTCAGCACAGGACATCTTTACACGTCCAACACCTAAGACACTGGCGTAAAAACTGAGGTATCCCTGGAAGGGGAGGGATTATATAGGGGGTTAAACGTCCTGATTAGGGTGTGACCAGTGTCCAATACCTAGTGGTACCTACATAACCCATCAGTTATTACTATGGCTCTGTGTCCCGTGATGTCCGAGAAAGAAAAAAAAAAATATATAAATATATATATATATATATATATATATATATATATATATATATATATATATATATATATATATATATATATATATATATATATATATATATATATAATTTATCCTTACTCTTGATAAATGGGTAAATAAAGAAAACGTAATTGAAGTGTGTGTACGCAAATATTCTTTTTTGTATGCAAATATTTAAATGGATTTCTGTTTTACATTACCTCTTTGGTATCTTTCAAGCACTTAGGTTGTGTTGTCATCTCTGTTGTGCTTGGTTTAATGTCACATATTGGTTCTTCACTTTGTTTATTAATTTCTATATCTTCATGTTCTACTTTCACATCTTCTTTGGCAGGATTTATCCCCTTATCTAAGGGCTTTATACCTTCTTCTGAAGGCTTCTTATTCTCGCTAAAAAGACCCATATACTCTTTTGAAAGCTCTGCACTGACTTGTGCAGGTTTTGCTCCATCTTTTGTAGCCTTTGCACCATTCTGTACAGGCTTTGTTTCATCATGAGTAGGCTTATTATTTTCTTCAGGTATTGCATCATCTGGTACAGCCTTTGCATCTTCCTGTGCAGGCTTTGCAGTCTCCTGTGGAAGATTCTTATCCTGTGAGGGCACAGTCCTAGTTTCACTGGGATTCTGTTTTAAATCAAAGAAACTATAATATATCACAGCAATTAAAGTTTACTGTCTTGCAAAACAAACTGAAAGATAAAGAGAAATCTCACCGGAGAGCTGCCACCTACTAAAGTTATAACACTCTGCCCTTGATTATGGACCACTGAAAAAAAAAAAGAAAAAAAGAAAGAAATCAGAAACTGAGGTTTCTAGCATATCCATTAGCTCTGCTAAGAAACTGGGGGAGATGTACTAAAATTGGGGAACACAGAATCTGGTGCAGCTGTGCATAGTAACCAATCAGCTTCCAGGTTTAAGGCCTGGTTCACACTGGTACGACACGACAGTCATACGACTATGGATCCGACTTTGTACTGCGACTTGAAGTCCAACTTCAATGAACGGGGATCTGACTTTAATGCCGACAATACCAGGCACTTTGTATATGGTATAAATCTTTAGGGGAAACTCCACGCCAAATAAAAAAAACAAAAACAAAAGAAAAACAACCTTTGGTTTGGCATGGATTTTAAGGGGAACCCCCCCATGCCAAAAAAACGGCGTGGGGTCCCAGCCAAAATCCATACCAGACCCCTTATCTGAGCACGCAGCCCAGAAGGTCAAGAAAGGGAGTAGGGACGAGCGAGCGGCCCCTCCCCCTACTGAGCCATACCAGGCCATATGCCCTCAACATGGGGGGGTGGGTGCTTTGGGGCAGGGGGGCCCCAAAAAAATCTTAGGAACAAAGAACACAGAGGAAAAAATGGGTATGCTGTAAGAGCATTATAAATAAGTGCAGTAGCCAGTGCATCCCAACGGGAAATAAATTTAAAAGAGCTAATAAAAGTCCTGGGTGCCTAAACTCCAACGTAAAAATGCACATAAAAGCAAAGGAGAAGGCCTTCAAAAAATACATGCTGAGGGATCATCAGCATTCCAATTTTACAAAGAATGCAACAAGAAATGTAAGGGTGCAATCAGGGCAGCTAAGATAGAACACAAAAGGCACATAGCAGAGGAGAGTAAATACAATTTAAGTACATAAATAGTAAGAAAGGGAAGTCAGATCATATTGGCCCCATAAAGAATGATGAAGGGAATCTGGTTACTAAGGATGGAGAGATGGCGAAGGTATTCAATTTATTATTTTTCCTTAGTCTTCATGAGGGAATCGGGGGGCTTCAGTAACCAAAACTGCAATGTTTATTCTCATGACATGTCACA
This sequence comes from Lithobates septentrionalis, assembly GCA_037952835.1. Classification (NCBI taxonomy): domain Eukaryota; kingdom Metazoa; phylum Chordata; class Amphibia; order Anura; family Ranidae; genus Lithobates; species Lithobates septentrionalis. The sequence continues at coordinate 2,097,003 of JBBDGP010001009.1, forward strand.
GGATGCACCCTCATTGCTAACAGAGGACAGAATTAGAAATAGACTTGAAAAACGTAACATTAATAAGTTACCGGGACCAGATGGCTTGCACCCGAGGGTGCATAAGGAACTCAGTCAAGTAATTGCCAGACCATTGTTCCTAATTTTTACAAACATTCTACTGACTGGAATGGTAACAGCTTATTGGAGAAAAGCCAATGTAGCACCAATATTTAAAAAAGGTACAATGGGTTAATGAGGTAAACAATATAATGTTAATGGAAGAAATGCAGGCCAATGTCCTTGATAAACAAGCTAAATTTTCATATGTCTGGAGTGTTTGGAGGCATTACTCCACTTCAGACAAACTTAAAGAGATTGAAGAATACAAATTCCCCCTAACGGTCACACACGGTTTACTAGTAAAACGTGGGTTGTACCCCATGGTTGGTTTTACAGATCGAGGTTCGCTGTCTCCTACCCCCCCCCCCCCCCCCTCTTGTTCTCCTATTGAACATACCTGTTCTTTCCCCTTTCTCATTTCCTTTCTTATTTCTAACCTCTTTTTCCAGATTTTTCAAGACCTGTACAAATGCAATCTATTCCAATAACTGTCCCTCCCTCAGTGGAGGATTATTTATGTCTTTCACCCCTTACACTTTATAAGTTTGTGCACTTTACTGCAGATGTTATGTTTGCACATTTTCTCTTTAGTAATCCTTCCCAGTACCTCTGAGTCCAAGGAAGCAGAAGATCCCCATTGGGGGTTCCTAGACCAGGGTACTCAACGCCTTACAGCCTAATATCTCATACATATGACCCACAGACAATGAAACAATGTAAAGGATCAATGTTTGGTCAATTGATTGCACTAGTTTGAATTTTATATATTTTTGTATCTGGGTAAACCAAGAGACTTGATGTCAGGTCTCTTGCTTTGTTGTTATTTTTTCCTTGTTATAAACTTGTCTAAAATTAATAAAAACCTAATTGAACCATAAAAAAGGTACTACATCCCTGGGAATTACAGACCAGTTAGCCTAACATCAATAGTATGCAAGCTCTTGGAGGGGATGATAAGGGACTATATACAAGATTTTAGAAATGACAACGATAACATTAGCAGTAATCAGCATGGATTCATGAAGAATCGTTCTTGCCAAACCGATCTATTAACATTCTATGAGGAGGTGAGCTGCCATCTAGATAAAGGAAGGCCCGTAGACATGGTGTTTCTGGATTTTGCAAAAGCATTTGATACAGTTCCCCATAAATGTTTACTGTACAAAGTAAGGTCTGTAAGGCTAAGCAGGGCAATAACTTCTCCGCAGGATGTGGAAACCTTGCAAGAAGATCTGAACAAACTAATGGGGTGGGCAACTACACGGCAAATGAGGTTTAATGTATAAAAATGTAAAATAATGCATTTGGGTGGCAAAAATATGAATGCAATCTATTCACTAGGGGGAGAACCTCTGGGGGAATCTAGGATGGGAAAGGACCTGGGGGTCCTAGTAGATGACAGGCTCAGCAATGGCATGCAATGCCAAGCTGCTGCAAGCAAAGCAAACAGAATAATGGCATGCATTAAAAAGGGGATTAACTTCAGCAATAAAACAATAATTCTTCCACTCTACAAGACTCTGGTCCAGCCGCACCTGGAGAAAAAAAAGTGGTTTAACCTTAAACTGCGTAGAGGGTTCTTAACTGTAAAAGCGGTAAGGATGTGGAATTCTCTTCCACAGGCAGTGGTTTCAGTGGGAAGCATCGATAATTTCAAAAAACTATTAGATAAGCACCTGAATGACCACAACATACAGGGATATACAATGTAATACTGACATAAAAGCACACACATAGGTTGGACTTAATGGACTTGTGTCTTTTTTCAACCTTGCCTACTATGTAATGCTGGGTGCGCCACTACTTATATTGACATGGGGGCGGAGCCCCCGGGTGATGTCATCTGCAGGCCCACCCCATTATGATACCACCGCCCCATCAGGTCCCAGGCCGTGACGTCTTAAGAGGAGGGGCCTGCGGCTGATATCACCCGGTGACCCCACCCCCATGCCAATTTAAGTAGTGGCACACCGCACACCCAGCATTAGAGCGAGAGAGCTTTGAGTCAACATCGGAGGAAGAAAAGAGGGAGAAGACAGCACAGAAGGGACCCAGCAGAGGCAGAAGACAGAGGGACAAGAACCGGAGAGGGCTAGAAGACATCAGCGGAGAAGAACCGGAGAGGGGAGAAGACATCAGCGGAGGTAGAAGAGCTGGAGAGGAGAGAAGAAATCTTAAGAGACGCTGGAGCTGCCTTAATAAATTACTTTAAAAACCTGTGTAATGCGTTTTATTTTTGACACTTTTTTTTTTTTTTTTTTTAGAAGAATGGGTAAGGGTACAATGTACCCCATACTCATTCACATAGGGTGGGGGGGGCTGGGATCTGGGGGCCCCCTTGTTAAAGGGGGCTTCCAGAATCTGATAAGCCCCCTGCTCGCAGACCCCGACAACCAACGGCCAGGGTTGTCGGGAAGAGGCCCATGTCCCCATCAACATGGGGAGAAGGTGCTTTGGGGTGGGGGTGGGCGCTTGCTCGTCCCCATCCTTTTTCCTGACCTGCAGGGCTGTGTGCTCAGATAAGGACCTGGTATGGATTGTGGGGGGTTCCCCTTAAAATCCATACCAGACCGAAGGGCCTGGTATAGTCTTGGAGGGGGAACCCATACCGTTTTTCTTTTTGGCGTGTTTAAGATCCCAAGGTAAAGTACAACTTGTTTGTGATTAGAAAAAAATGCATTTAATAGCACTTTAAGGGCATATGCCCTGGAAAGGAGTTGCCCGCCCCATTAAGCAATGGTGGAACAGATGCATAATGCCCCCTATGAGGGCTCACATACAGGACAAAGGAGGACTCAGTCTTGCTCATAGAGGCTGTAGTGTAGCTTTTAGCTAAACCTTGACCACATCCAGGCAATGAAGGGCAATTTTCTTGTCCTGTTTTGGGGAAGGACAGAACTACTTCGCCCTTGTGCAAAACAAAAAGGGCGACCAAGAAGGCAACATTACGTGTAAGGTTTTCCAATGGAATATCTCTAATTGGTTCAAAGGGAGTACATGGAGCACCCGTTTAAGATCCCAATGTGACACAGAACTGTATGAGCAACTCTCTGAAGAAAACTCCCCTTAAAGATCATCAGAGCACAAGTCGCATGCCAAAGTCGGATCAGTTCAGACGGTGATCCGACTTCAGTGATATTCAATGGGCTGAAGTAGGATCGAAGTCAGACCAAAGTAGTGCAGGGAGCATTTTCAAAGTCGGACCAGTTAAGTTGGCTCTCATAGGGAAACATTGATTTTCACACGTCATGCGACATGAGCTCCCAATGTCGGAGTGTTTGTCGTACCAGTGTGAACCCAGCCTTATTGTCAATTAATTAAACAAGCTGAAGTTAGTAGTGGATTGGTTATTATGTACAGTTGCACCAGATTCTTTTTTGCACTAGTTTTAGTAAATCAGCACTGCGTAATATTACCCTGTCCACCCAATTTTAAGTTAAAACCAGTGGAGTCTTAACCTGGTCTACGTTGGTTTATATAATTTTTCCACTCATTGCCAAAACAATTAGCATTGGTTTACACTTCTTAAGCATAATGACCAAAACATCCTGAACCAGTTACTGTTTTTTTGCTTCAATTTAGCTGTCAAATATCCTACATTTTGAATCATTTTCCAGTGTGTGCTCTAACGGCAACACTATGCCGCAAATAACAAGCAGGCCAATGATGTTGTCATTTCATTAGAGCATATCGAAATGCGAAAATATAAATGTTGATTTGCTTGTAAATTTCTTATCTTTGAGTACAGGACAGGACACAGGACTATGAACATAGGTTAAATGGACACTGGCAAAAAAAAAAAGAAAAGAAAAACAGCATTCTAGGGCCACCCACAGAGCACACCATATAACCCCAATTGTACATTTTTTTTTACCTGCAAAAATATGTGCATTTATTATTTTTTTAAAAGGTGAATAAGTGGTTCTGAAGGGTGAAGGTTTTTCTTACCTTCATGCTTATGCATGAAGGTAAAACACCTTCAGTATGCAGCACCCCCCCCTCCCCCCCCAATATATACCCAAGCACGATTGCGATCCAGTGGTGTGCAAAAGAACAGCTGCTTTCCCAGGTCTCTGACTTCTCATTGGCTGAGGGATAGTAGCGGGAGCCGATGGCTCCAACTGCTGTCAATCACAGCCAGTGACGAAGGAGCAGAGTCGAGCCCCATTCTGTGCATCTTTTAGACGCACAGAGCGGGGCTCGGGGGGCGAGCACGCACTCAGAAAAGGAGGAGCAAGGAGCGCCGGCGGGAGACCCAAGAAGAGGAGGATCGGGGCTGCACTGTGCAAAACCATTGCACAGAGCAGGTAAAGTACAACTTGTTTGTGATTAGAAAAAAATGCATTTAATAGCACTTTAAGGGCATATGCCCTGGAAAGGAGTTGCCCGCCCCATTAAGCAATGGTGGAACAGATGCATAATGCCCCCTATGAGGGCTCACATACAGGACAAAGGAGGACTCAGTCTTGCTCATAGAGGCTGTAGTGTAGCTTTTAGCTAAACCTTGACCACATCCAGGCAATGAAGGGCAATTTTCTTGTCCTGTTTTGGGGAAGGACAGAACTACTTCGCCCTTGTGCAAAACAAAAAGGGCGACCAAGAAGGCAACATTACGTGTAAGGTTTTCCAATGGAATATCTCTAATTGGTTCAAAGGGAGTACATGGAGCACCCGTTTAAGATCCCAATGTGACACAGAACTGTATGAGCAACTCTCTGAAGAAAACTCTTGATTGCGATTGAGAGGCAACAGTTTTCTGGAATACAGTAAACAGGATAAAACAGAAACCTGTCCATTAAGGGTACTTGGGACCAGACTCTGGTCAAGACCAGACTGAAGAAAAGCCAAAATATGAGTGACCAAGTACTCCCCTGGACTAAACTTTCTGTACTCGCACCAGGCAAAGTAAGCCTTCCATGTGTAAAGGTAAATTGCGGAATTGGATTTTCTTGCTCTGGGTAAGGTGAAAATAATTTAGAAATACCACTATCCTTTAGGACCTGAGGTCCAAGAGCCATGTCGTTAAAGCCAGAGACTGAGAAGCGGGATAGAATAGGGGACCTTGAGCCAGTAGGTCTGGTCTGTTTGGAAGAGGCCAAGGCTCATCCGTCAGAAGTCTGACTATGTACCATGTCATTTCATTTTTCATTTCAGTGAAACGCTTAGGAGGAGTTAATACCCTTTCAGGATTGGGCTAGTCCTCAAATTGCGCAATCTATGCGTGTATTGAAAAAGCCAGTTTTCTAGTGCCCATAGGGGCTGGTTTAGGCTGTGGAGAGTTAGGTGCTGCTAGGCATAGTCTAGTGGGCATCACGTCAATTATTGTGTCCACAGTACAAAGCAGTACAGTACAAAGCATTTGGATTGAAGCTGCAGCCTGTACCTCATAAAATGCAGGGAAAGGGAACTACTCTGCAGCCTCCACTACAAAATCAGCATCTTCAATACCTTCCTCCATCACATCCTCCACATGCTCCCATCACATCCTTAATGTGGTAGAGAAAGCTGCTTTTGTCCGACAGCCTGCATGATGCTTGCCTGAGAGGGAGCCAGGGTCAGATAATGGGAGCAGTGTTATAATAATTTCTCAGGAACAAGCTTACAGCTGTCACCCTGAGCAGCTATTTGGCCCTTTCATCCCAGCTCCCTTGTGCCTGTGCTGAATAAGGGGATTTCCAGTGGTGTACCCACAGAAAGCAGATGGTGTTTTGCATGTCCAGATATAGAAGCCAATATAACCATAGACAATTCTGTGACTACTTCTCTGTAGAATATTGTAGCAGGAGTGTATCAAATGTGCTGTGTGCAGTTTCCATGCAAAAGGCAGGTGGGAAGACGTCATCCAGGATGTGTGAGGCACTTACCTCATACTCGAGGCTAAGTCTAGCTAGGAGGAGATAAAAGAAAGAAAAAAAAAAACCTTTCAAATTGCTTGCACCAAGAAACATTAAAAGCAAAATGGCAGGGGTACCACAATAAAATGAATATCACCTAATCCCTCTGCCAATAAAACCATAGTGTGCTACGCACAGCAGATAATAAAAACTAGGAACCCATGCCCATATACAGGCAAACCCTGTCTTACCTTATCCAGGATGCTGGGCCTGGTAAGTGTCCAGACTTTGCCGTTCATGGTAAGCATACCCCCAAAGAGGTCTTCGGGGTCTGGTAAGACACAGAAATGGCCCACGGCCCTGGACCTGTATAGCACCCTGTAGCCAACTACACATGTTGCTATATGTGTCAAGGTGAGTGTCTAATGCAGGATCCCATGCCCAAAGCAAACATCACGGGTCGGCCCTACATAGTTGGGTCTAGATACAATCCCCAGGGTACACAACCCGAGGGTAAAGGATCTGGTCAGTGTATAAAAGTCCAATTATTTAAAAAGGAAAAATATTTCTTTGACGAAGAACAGGTCCATCACATAAGGACACTAGCAAAAAAACTGGACTTACAGTGTCAAATTACCTAATATGATATACCAGGAGTTATATGCATGACAGACCATTAATTATATGCAGCCAAGTCCTGTGACCTGTACTGTACAATTAAGATACAAAAATAAATATATTGCAAGTGACTAGGCCTTTGATAGAGAGGCTGCATTTGTTTTTTCAGGATTTTTATCCTTTATTTTTACTTCATATTTAAAACACTGCCTTGTTCCTGAGTGGCTACACTCACTCCTCGACTATCTATGGAGGAAGCCATGGCTTTCAGACAGTAATAAAACAAATTTCTATCAGCGCAAATATTAATAACCTTAATCACTAGGTAGTGATATGAGTAGCAGATGATATAACAAGATCCCACACAAAAAAAAAAAAATCCCCCCCCCCCCCCCCCCCGGCTGCTGCACACACAGAAAATGTGCAAAGGATAATAACCTTAATCACTATGTAGTGATATGTGTAGTAGGTGATGTGACAAAATCCCACCACAAACCAAAAATTTAAAAATGCCCCCCCCCCCCTGGCTGCTGCACACACAGAAAGTGCGTTCACTTCACATATAGAATATACATAACAAAACAGTGTTGCGCTTCCTAAATAACTACCAATAAATCCTTAAAGAGAATAGTTGATTAACTTGCAATAAAGCAAGATACTGACTGCACAATCAAATATTCGTGTTCCCTGGCTGGGAATAGTGAACAATACACAATAATGAAATATATATGTTCCCTATATGGGAATAATGAACAATAGACAATAAAGATAAAATCCACACACTCAAAAAAATAAAATTATTGAATAAAAATAAGAGTCCAAATGCACAAAAATAATAGAGGCTTCTGCACAAAAACGCACAACACACCACCAGTGCATAAACGTTGAAAATGCAAGTGCTCTCCTCCACCTCAATATCCTAGCCACTCACCTCACGTTCTGACCCGTTTCACCAGAATGTCAGAAAAAGCAGGATCCCTCTCAGGGATATAAACAAATCAGCTGGTCATGGCGCTCCTATTCCGTCCGTGCTGCCTCCGGCTGATTAGATGGATACCAGCCAGTACAAATTCCTTCAATGGGGTCCGGTGCACATAGGAACAGAAAAGGCAAAATCTAGTGCTCTCTGTATATCAAAACGGTTTATTTCCTCATAGGAACATGAAAACGTTACTAACGCAGCACTTGAACAGTGCAGGCTCAGGATGCATAGAAACGACAAGATGCTCGCGGGATGACGTTGCCACTGCGACTTCTTCCCCCTAGAAGTCGCAGTTTGTGAGTAACGTTTTAATGTGTTTATGAGGAAATAAACAGTTTTGATATACAGAGAGCACTAGCTTTTGCCTTTTCTGTTCCTATGTGCACCGGACCTTATTGAGGGAATTTGTACTGGCTGGTATCCATCTAATCAGTCGGAGGCAGCACGGACGGAAAAAGAGCTCCATGACCAGCCGATTCGTTTATATCCCTGAGAGGGAAGCTGCTTTTTCTGACCTTCTGGTGAAACAGGGGTCAGAATGTGAGGTGAGCGGCTAGGATATTGAGGTGGAGGAGAGCAGTTGCATTTTCAATGTTTATGCACTGGTGGTGTGTTGTGCGTTTCTGTGCAGAAGACTCTGAGGATTATTTTTGTGCATTTTATTCAATTTTTTTTTTTTTGAGTGTGTGGACTTTATCTTTATTGTCTATTGTTCATTATTCCCATATAGGGAACACGTATATTTCTTTATTGTGTATTGTTCACTATTCCCAGTCAGGGAACACAAATATTCGATTGTGCACTCAGTGTCTTTCAGACAATGTGTACAAATATAAATGAGTAAAGAAACGTTAACAGGTACCCGTTTCACCAGAAGGTCAGAAAAAGCAGGTTCCCTGTCAAGGTTCTGTCAAGTCCATCAAGTCCAACCTATGTGTGTGATTATATGTCAATATTACATTGTATATCCCTGTATGTTGTAGTCGTTCATGTGCTTATCAACTATTAGATAAGCACCTGAACGACCACAACATACAGGGATATACAATGTAATATTGACATATAATCACACACATAGGTTGGACTTGATGGACTTGTGTCTTTTTTTAACCTCACCTACCATGTAACTATGTAACTACAAGACCATTTATCATACTTCCATTACTAAAGTGTTGTTCCATTTAAAAGTGTAAGCTCCGCTTATCTGTCTCCTTGTTTTTGACAGGTACTCTAGCACCAATTCTGTCAGACCTCGCCGCGGCGAAGTCTGTCAGATGTTCAGCCCCCCTCCTCCTCCTTCCCCTGCTGCCAGGCCATGCGTAGTAGAGAACTGGGTGTGAAGCCGCAAGGCTTCACTGCCGGGTTCCCTTACTGCGAATGGTGGCGGCAGCACCCGAGAGCCGATGGAAACATTGGCTGGGGTGCCGATATCGCTGGATTTCAGGACAGGCAAGTGTCCCATATTTAAAAGTCAGCAGATACAGTATGAGTAGCTGACGACTTAATTTTATCGTGCGGAGGGCAGAACGCAGCTTTAACAAAAGCCACTATTTATACACGCAATCCTCCGATGATGTTTGTAGTCAACCCCAATGCATCATTACCTAAAATATAATTGTTTAGGGAAAGTAAGAGCTTTAGTTTGATAGCATACATAGACACATACATTTTTATTTCCCGGATTTTTATTGCAAATAAATAATGAAAAGATAGAGAACAATGCATTTTTTCTGTAATATTTTCGAAGACAAAATTTATATAATTCACTATCCCCTATCTATTTACCCAATAATTACCGGTAATCAACAGAGTCTGCCATTTAAAGCATCACATAAGTTCCATTTTTATGCAGGGTAGCTAAATGGATAAAACTCATTTATATTTGCTTTTTGCACAAGGGGAGTTTTATTCCCCCATCAATGCTACAGAGGAAAAAAAAAATCAGTTTGTGTAAATCATTGGTATAAAATTAAAGTAGTATTAAACCCTAAAGAAAACATCATACTACAGCTTAGTAATTCTTAGATGTGGTGGCTACATTAGTTTTTTTTTCTTTTAGGTCCTCTTTCTTCTATTTTCATCTCGTGATCCAACTAGAAAGTCTATTATTTAAAAGATTAGGCTCTCTTGCAGATGTGTCAGTTACAGTGAGGAGACAAAAAACATTTGACACTGACAAGTGGTTACAAGGATTAGCTTTTATAAATGTAAAACCTTTATCCCGAAAGAAAAAATTGTTGCTGTAACTGCTTATAACATGTTAGCTGGAGTTTGGCTTCAATTTGTTAGTGTATCGAAATCTTCTGGTCCATATAACACTCCCCTCCCCCAGATTAACAATGCTGCTGTCCAAATGTGCAACTTGTGCTCCTCCATTCAGAGTGGAGGCACTCTAATACAGGAAGTAGGTTACTGGCCAGTAAGGATGGGCTCAGGCGTGTTGGCAAGTCCACGTGCCCAAGCCCGCCAGGAAGCTGACACTCCGCAGCGCTAATCACACGCAGTGAGACATTTCCCGATCTGAGGCTGCACAGATCGAGGTATGTCTCACTACCTGTGATTAGCTCTGTGGAGTGTCAGCTTCCTGGCGGGCACGGGCATGTGGAGTTGCAAACACGCCTGAGCCCATCCTTTACGGGCAGATCACCAGGTGAAAACAGAGGGAAACAAAAACTAAAAAAATAAAACTGATGCAGCCACAACATCTAATGACTGGGTTTAATAGAATTGAATAGTGCTGACTGACATATTCAAAGCTTTAGATATCTCTTTATATCCTTTTTCATCTTTATAAAGTTCCATTACCTTGTTAAACAGGTCTTTTGAGTTTTTTTCTGCTCTCCATGGCTCAGTATCTAGCCTGCTCAGTGCATCCACCAGGGCCGGTGCTAGACTATTTTGCACCCTAGGCAAGACCAGCAACTTGCGCCCCCCCCCCCCAAAAAAAAAAAAAACAACAACAACAAAAAAAAAAAACACACTGAATGGCTTTGTGCAGTGTCATTAAATAATAGCACAACACACTCTTTGATCACAGATCCCAGTGTGTATTGTGTGGCAATCTGTCAGTGCACTTTCTAATTATTTCACTGTGAACACCAGGGCCTGATTGCAAGTGCGACCTTTGCGACCCTGGCCGTTTGGCCTGGATTAAGAGCATCATGGGCCTGGTGCAGAGGATTTTTGTGGGCTCTGGATCATGAAGCCCCTTGCCCTGTATGATACATTAAAATTTTCTCTACAGCCCCGCCTTAACCATCACTTGTGCCTAGGCATTCTTTCCATCACCACCCACTGCACCTGGGACCCCTTTCCTCATCATCTACTGTGCCTGCAGCCTCCCTTGCTTACCACCCACAGCCCTCTTCCCTCACCACCTACCATGCCTGTAGCCCTCCTTTATTGCAGAAATACTACAGGAGATGATCAGAGACTGCAGACATACTACAGGAGATGATCAGAGACTGCAGACATGGTACAGGAAATGATCAGAGACTGCAGACATAGTACAGGAGATGATCAGAGACTGCAGACATGGTACAGGAGATGATCAGAGACTGCAGACATAGTACAGGAGATGATCAGAGACTGCAGACAAGGTACAGGAAATGATCAGAGACTGCAGACATAATACAGGAAATGGTCAGAGACTGCAGACATGGTACAGGAGATGATCAGAGACTGCAGACATGGTACAGGAGATGATCAGAGACTGCAGACATACTACAGGAGATGATCAGAGACTGCAGACATACTACAGGAGATGATCAGAGACTGCAGACATAATACAGGAGATGATCAGAGACTGCAGACATGGTACAGGAGATGGTCAGAGACTGCAGATATAGTACAGGAGATGGTCAGAGACTGCAGATATAGTACAGGAGATGGTCAGAGACTGCAGATATAGTACAGGAAATGGTCAGAGACTGCAGACATGGTACAGGAGATGATCAGAGACTGCAGACATGGTACAGGAGATGATCAGAGACTGCAGAGATGGTACAGCAGATGATCAGAGACTGCAGACATAGTACAGGAGATGATTAGAGACTGGAGACATAATACAGGAGATGGTCAGAGACTGCAGACATAATACAGGAGATGGTCAGAGACTGCAGACATAATACAAGAGATGATCAGAGACTGCAGACATAGTACAGGAGATGATCAGAGACTGCAGACATAGTACAGGAGATGATCAGAGACTGCAGACATAATACAGGAGATGGTCAGAGACTGCAGACATAATACAAGAGATGATCAGAGACTGCAGACATAGTACAGGAGATGATCAGAGACTGCAGACATAGTACAGGAGATGATCAGAGACTGCAGACATAATACAGGAGATGATCAGAGACTGCAGACATAGTACAGGAGATGATTAGAGACTGCAGACATAATACAGGAGATGGTCAGAGACTTCAGACATAATACAGGAGATGGTCAGAGACTGCAGACATAATACAAGAGATGATCAGAGACTGCAGACATAATACAGGAGATGATCAGAGACTGCAGACATAATACAGGAGATGATCAGAGACTGCAGACATGGTACAAGTGTGTCCTAGGCTAGCAGTGACCAGTGTGGAAATACATTGATCACTGCACTATGTGTAAACAGGAGTTTACAAGATATAACAATGTGCCAAAAAAACAAAAGTAATTTCTCAAGCACAGGAGGACAGTAAATGGTTAACAGGTCTGAGAAGCTCCTCCCAGCCTGACCAGATAATTCCTTCAAAGATAACACATAAAAGGTCAAACAAATCATGGATGGACTATATAGCAATAGAAAGAGCTGAAGTTGCAGTGTCTTGCAGAAGTCTGATCATCATTCTCCTGTCCTGTGTTCAGTGCAAATAAAAAACACAGATAAGAAGCAGTGTGAGAAGAAGGAGGGGAGATCAGTGTGATCACTGCATATTCTACACACAGGACGGGAGAAGGAGAACACACTGATCCATTTCTGCAGCCAGCAATGCATTGTGACATGTTTGATCTCATACCTTCTTCATCATACTCAGGTATGTCGGATTCTCTCCATCCCACCCTGCTCTGGCCACTAGCATCTTCTAGTCAAATGTGGCGTGCTGGGCAATCTGATTGGCTATGGAGGTAGTGGGAGGCAGAGCAACTTAGCAGTCACGCCCTCCCACTCAGAAGAGCAGCGCTATTGGCTGCCTGCCCTGTTACACAGACGCCCCTCTCCCTCCAGCATGTGTGAAAGCCAATGGGAGGGAGAGGGGAGAAGCTGCACGCCGCACTGCAAGGCTACCACCCGCACGCCTGCCGCACCAAACTCCTTGCTGTCTGGGTCCCCTATCAGCAGCTCTGCCGGGAGCTTGGGGGGGCGACAAGAAGGGGGAGGCAAGGGTCAGATGCGCCCCTAGGCGGCAGTGCGCCCTAGGCGGCTGCCTAATTCGCCTAGTGGGTGCACCGGCCCTGGCATCCACACAAAAGCCAACAAACTCATTGAGATCCCTTTCACACTGAAGGTGCTTTTCAGGCATTTTAGCGCTAAAAATAGCGCTTAAAAAGCACCTCTCAAGCCTCCCCAGTGTGAAAACCCGAGTGCTTTCACACTGGGGCAGTGTGCTTGCAGCACGGAAAAAAAAAAGTCCTGCAAGCGGCGGTGCAGGAGCGGTGTATACACCGCTCCTGCACCGACCCTGCCATTGAAATCAATGGGCAGCGGCACTTTTCAGGTGCTTTAAACCCATTGTTAACTCCTTCTTTGGGGTTAAAAGTGCACCGCTCCCGCCCACACAGCGCCGGTAAAGTGCAGCTAAAACAAGCGGCGATTTGCTGCTAGCACGGGCGGTCTTCAGTGTGAAAGGGGTTTGATTATTCACAGACACCAATTGCTGTTTAAAAAGCCACAGATGTGGGAAATTAACCTTTATTTAATTGCCTTTTTACCTGTGTCACCTTGTGTGTCTTTACCAAGGCCAAACCTTCCAGGGCATGTAAACTTTTGATCAGGGCTGTTTGTGTGATTTCTGTTATTACGATTTAAAAAGTAGCCAAATAACTATGTGGGAGTATATGGCTTCATATCATCACTATCGTTATATAAAAAGAGTTTTTTGGCATGATAAGTCATATTTTCAATATCAATGTGAAAATCTCACAATTTCTACTAGGGTATGCAAACTTTTGAGCACAACTTTGTACATACAAAAATATGGTTACGTTTTTTTACAACGCAGGAGCACTGGGTTCCCATTCTGTGCTACAGAATGATCTGTGGCAGGAAGCCCAGTAGCTGGCACTTAGAACTATAAGGGACGTTATTTTTGGCTGTTAAATGGGGCAGTAACTTCACACATGCAGCCATCCTAAAGTGGTTGTTAAACTAGAAAAAAACATCATGGCGCACGAGAGGGAACCAAAACACAACTAAAAGTCTATAAAGTCCAGAAAGTATATATATGCAGCATTAGTGGCAGCCCCCTTGAGAGCAAAGCAGTCTCTGGAAGAACATTGGAAGAAAAACAAGGTGCGCCAAAAACGTGCAGCAGAAGATGCAACGAATGGTATATTTATTTAAAATCAGCTAAATGACTACTCACAACAATATAAAGATCAAAAGGCATATAACAGTATAATACAGTGGTCACTCAGTGGTTCCCCGGTGGATGGTGGTATGTGGATGTTATAGCTATTTAGATCTGATGAAGAAGCAGATGCTTTGAAATGTTTCTCTGTGTCTTTCGAAGCGAATCCGAGTGTGTTCCATGCTGGTTCTGAGATGACAAGATGGATGTCCTGCCGGTTGTTCCTCTCTTCTCGTGTTAACATCTACACACCACCATCCACCGGGGACCCACTGAGTGACCCACAGTATTATACGGTTATATGCCTATTGATATTTATATTAATGTGAGTAGCCATTTGGCTGATTTTAATTAAATATACCATTCGTTGCATCTTCTGCTGCACTTTTTTGGCGCACCTTGTTTTTCTCCCATTAAAGCGGTTGTTAACCTCAGACATGAAAAATGAACAAAGCACATCCCTCTGGAGCGTATACTTGTCTTATTTAAAAGCATTAAGTGTCATTTCTGTCTGCTGCTTTGTTCCTCTGCTGTCAGCATGCATCACTTATGACAGGAGAGTGATCTCAAACTGATTGACAGCCTCAGCTCTGTTCCTGTGTGCTGTGTGATGGGAGTGTGTCGCTCTCCTCCAATCAGCTCTCAGATCTCTCCTCATTAAGCTCTGTAGAGTGCGATTTCAGCTCTCCACCCCATTTTTTCTGAACTCTCAGACAAGCTTTAAATATTCAGCACTTTAAACAGATGTAGACAATGAGGAGGAGAAGACTGCAGATAAACAAGTACAACTTATGTAGGTGGGTTGGTTTTATCTCTGTGTATCACCTGAGGCCAGTCACTTCACTAGGTAAGATATTAAAAACCACTTTAAGGTTGGTCAATTTAAAGTGTTTTTAAAAATGCAAAAAAAATATATTTTTTAAAATAAAAAACATGTTATACTTACCTGCTCTGTGCAATGGTTTTGCACAGAGCAGCCCCGATCCTCCACTCCTGGGCCCCTGCCGAGTACCCCCAAAGCAAGTCACTTGCGAGGAAGGCGCTCTTGTGTGCTCACTCTCGAGCCCTGCTCTCTCTCTCCTCACTTGCTGTGATTGATAGAAGCAGGAGCCAACTGCATCTCAGCCAATCAGGAGAGAAAGACCTGTGAGAGCCTCGGCTCTCGTACACATTGCTGGATCGAGATCAGGCTTAAGTATTAGGGAGCTTTCGGGGGATATGCACACGGAAGGTTTTTTACCTTCATGCATAGAAAGCATGAAGGTAAAAAAAAACCTCCAGCCTTTAGAACCAGTTTATTCAGTTAGTTTAGCCACTGTTGTGTTCTACCTATTGTATATTTTTCTACTTTTGCATTATTGTGGAATCTAACACTCAATAGTGGTACAGCCCCACAGTAGCCTGTTACATAGTTGTTGAAGTTGAAAAAAGACACAAGTCCATCAAGTCCAACCTATGTGTGTGATTATGTGTCAGTATTACATTATATATCCCTGTATGTTGCGGTCATTCAGGTGATTATCTAATAGTTTCTTCAAGCTATCAATGCTCCCCGCTGAGACCACCGCCTGTGGAAGGGAATTCCACATCCTTGCCGCTCTTACAGTAAAGAACCCTCTACGTAGTTTAAGGTTAAACCTCTTTTCTTCTAATTGTAATGAGTGGCCACGAGTCTTATTAAACTCTCTTCTGCGAAAAAGTTTTATCCCTATTGTGGGGTCACCAGTACAGTATTTGTAAATTGAAATCATATCCCCTCTCAAGTGTCTCTTCTCCAGAGAGAATAAGTTCAGAGCTCCCAACCTTTCCTCATAACTAAGATCGTCCAGACCCTTTATTAGCTTTGTTGCCCTTCTTTGTACTCGCTCCATTTCCAGTACATCCCTCCTGAGGACTGGTGCCCAGAACTGGACAGCATACTCCAGGTGCGGCCGGACCAGAGTCTTGTAGAGCGGGAGAATTATTGTTTTATCTCTGGAGTTGATCCCCCTTTTAATGCATGCCAATATTCTGTTTGCTTTATTAGCAGCAGCTTGGCATTGCATGCCATTGCTGAGCCTATCTCTACTAGGACCCCCAGGTCCTTTTCCATCCTAGATTCCCCCAGAGGTTCTCCCCCCAGTGTATAGATTGCATTCATATTTATGGCAATAATCTACTGATTATTGGTAATCAGTAGATCCAGTAATGTTTTATTTCTAGTTGGTGCGTCTACCATCTGACCCATAAAATTGTCCTGCAAGACATTAAGGAACTGGCGAGCCTTAAATGAATGCGCGGTTCCCTCCGCCCAGTCTATGTCTGGATAATTAAAATCCCCCATTATGATAACACTTCCCATCCTTGCTGCTAATCCAATTTGTGATAGGAGATCCGTCTCCACTTCCTCCCTCAGGTTAGGGGGCCTATAGCATACTCCCAGTATTATTTTCCCCTTCGCTTCATCCCTTTGGAGCTCTACCCATAAGGATTCCACCTCCTCTCTAGCTCCCTCAGTGATGTCATCTCTCACATTCGCTTTTACATTATTCTTGATATATAGGCATACCCCTCCCCCTTTTTTACCCTCTCTATCCTTGCGGTATAGGGTATACCCTTGAATGTTTGCCAGCCAATCATGAGAGCTGTTGAACCAGGTCTCTGAAATTCCCACAAAATCCAAATCCTCCTTGTACAACAGTATCTCTAGTTCTCCCATCTTGTCCGCCATGCTCCTGGCATTGGTGAACATGCCACATAGTTTAGACCGGTCGCATATTGTCCTCGTATTGGGTGTTTCAAGATTGCAACTAGGACTTGCTACTATACTCACCTTGTGTTTTTGTGCTTTGGTTAACCTACCACTAATGCCCCCAATACTACCCTCTGGAATATCTGCCGCGCTGGCTATCATTGTCTCTGGACCCTCCCCCCCCATCGCCTAGTTTAAAACCCCTCTAACTTTTTGGCCATCTTCATTCCCAGCAGATCTGCACCCTCCTCATTTAGGTGCAGTCCGTCCCTTCTATAGTACCGGTTACCGACTGAGAAGTTGGCCCAGTCCTCCAGGAACCCAAACCCCTCCTTACTACACCAGCTCTTCAATTTAATGTTAGTACTTTGTATGTCCCTCTGCCTACCCCTGTAATTCCTCAACTATATAAAAAAAAAAAGATTCAAATATGAACTCTAGCAGATAATAAAAACAAAAAAACAAAAACAAAACACACTAGTAGAAATTTGGTATCCGCCTCTAATAACTGTACAATAGCAGTCTGGTAGCACAAAGGTAACCTAACTAAGTATTGGGCATTTGCATAGAGCTCAGCTTTAAGCAATCTGCTTGCTTTTTTTTATTTATTTTTTATTTTTTTAAATAATGAAGTAAAGCAGCGCTCGATTGCCCACTATGTCCTAACAGCTGTTCCTAACCCAAACAAGAAGATTTCCTCTCTCTTCTGCTTTAGAAACCACACTTTAGCTGGGAGATGAATTTCTGTTCCCCAGCCCTGAAGAGTATTCTATTATTCTGGATTAATTCCCAGTGTTCTGGTGACATAAATTCTGGTATCACAGACACTACAGTTGATTCTTCAGTGAGATGTATACAGAATGTTAGCCTAAAAAGGCAAACAGGAAGTTCAGCTCAAAGAAGAGACTTGCCCACTGTGCCATATCTAGGGTAGGGGTTCACAGACCACAGCCTCACTCTATCCAAAACAATGGAGGTAGAATTCCATTTCAAGGGTTTTCTGTTTCAGCCACATTCATTTTCATAACTGCACTAGAAACGAAATTTAATATTGGAATCTCTCTGACCATTATGGATAATAAACCCACTTCCCTGGTACTCCACATTGATAAAGAAATATATATATATACATCCCTAGAACTGCAGCATATGGTTCTCAATGTGTTCAATACCTGCTTGTACTCACCTGACTGTACAGGTTTTGCCGTATTAGTCTTCATGCCAACATCATTTTCTTTCATTTGTGGCTTATAGGTACTCTTATGAGTATACTTCTTATGCTGAGATTTTGAAAGAGGATATTGACCTGATTCTCCATGACTTTGCTGATATCCTCCATGGAAATCCTTCTGATAGCCACCTTCATGGCGGCCTCTCACGCGATACGTTTGCTCTCTGGTATCTCTCTGCTCATGATATGGTTGGTTTTCTTCGTGATATTGTTGGTTTTCTTCGTGATATGGCCGGTCTTCTCCACGATATGGTCGGTCTTTTCCACGATATGGTCGGTCTTTTGCACGATATGGTCGGTTTTCTCCACGATATGGCCGATTTTCTCCACGATATGGCCGATTTTCTTCATGATAATCATGGTATGTGGGCTCTTGATATTCCATATACTGGCCCTCATCGTAATTTCTGTCATGGCTTGCATTATGATTATACTGCCCATAATTGTTATGGTCTCTGTAAAAAATAAATAAAAATGATTATTACTTTAAGTAGAATCAGGATTTTTTTTCCCGCCACCTCTGGTACTGGGCTCACTACTGTCATATGTAAACACAAAAGCTGGCTTCTGTGTTTAAAAGTAACAGCGTACCTCTCCCAGCAGCTCCCACAGAACCATCCCTGCCTTGCACTATCCCTATGACAGCTGAGGGACAGAGGATTTACACAGCCACTCTAGTTTCCTGAAGCCCTCACCCCCAGCTTGCACTCTCCTACTGTAAGTTGTAGCTACTCTTCTGCAGCAGCCCATCTCTCTTGTACTCAACAGGTGAGGGGGAGCTCTGTACTTGGGGAGGGTTTTGGGGAAGGTAATTTAAAGTTGTAAACTGGCCTGTGAGAAATGCACTTCTGAACTCTTTGTATAGCACACTCCTAAACTCTGCACCCAGGGCTCAATACAATCCTGAACAATGCACCATGTGCGTAGCACCTTCTTCAACCCTGCATCCTCAACTCTTTCACCCTGTGCATAATAATGCATTCCAGAACCTTGCACCCTGTGCCCAACACACTCTTGAACTCTGTGCCTAGTGCATTACTCAACCCTGCACCCTGTGTGCAATGTGCTCCTGAACTCTGTGTGTAGCTCAACCCTGAAACCTGTGCGTAGCATAACCCTGCACTGCATGTGCAATGCATTCCTTAACCCTGCACTTTGCGCACAATGCACTCCTCAGCCCTAGAATAAATGCCAGAATTAACATCAAAAATACATTTTATAAATACGAATATGAATTACCGTATATACACTCGAGTATAGTCGATCCGAATATAAGCCGAGGCCCCTAATTTACCACAAAAAAAACTGGGAAAACTTATTGACCCGAGTATAAGCCGAGGGTGAGATATGCAGCAGCTACTGTAAGCGGAAAAGAGGGTCAACAGTGCCCATCTGCAGCTGCATACCTCACTGTGTCCTGTGCATGCCTCCCTGTGTCCTGTGCATGCCCCTGTGTGCCGATCTGCAGCCTCTGTGTGCCGATCTGCAGCCTGTGTGCCGATCTGCAGCCTCTGTGTGCCGATCTGCAGCCACGATTGCCACCATTGCACCGATCAGTGTGTCATAAAAACATACGGCGGCCATTCCAGTGTTCAAAAGCCGTGCCTCCTCCTTATCTGTGATAGGCAGAACACTCAATTTCCCAGCAGTCAGTGTTCAGCCTATCACGGACATCCACTCATCCTCATACCACGGATGACACGCTGGCTGCAGTCTGTCTACATGACACGCTGATCAGGTAGGCAGACGGCGGTGACTCAAGTATAAGCCTACGGGGGCACCTTTGGCCTAAAAAAAGGGCTGAAAATCTTGGCTTATATTCGAGTATATACTGTAGACTGGATTAGTAGAGAGAATAATATATCAATTAAAAAACAAAAACACATTAGATGTTTGTTTTAAGACTTTGCAAATATCTAGAAGCCAGATCAAAGGGGTAACAAATGTCTCTCTTGTATATCATGATTAAAGAGGCAGTTTATCTGAGCTGCACAAACCCACTGTAGTCACCAAAGTATTTCTATGCATATTCCCGAAAAAATATAAATCATGATGTTCAAAATTTGTGCCATGCAGCAGCATAATACAAGGTGTATGCTCAACAGCACCCTTTAACCAGTCTGTGATGCACAATTGTATATTACACAACCTCTGAGACAATGTCTTGCCTTTGGCCTAGATTTTTCAATGTAAAACATTTGTAAATCACTATGGATATACACTCACCTGTTTAATTGCTCGGTATCACAAATTGCTAATCAGCCAATCACATGGCAGCAACTCAATGCATTTAGACATCTAGACGTGGTGAAGACCACTTGCTGAAGTTTCAAACTGAGCATCAGAATGGGAAAGAAAGGACATTTAAGGGACTTTGAACATGGCATAGTTGTTGGTGCCAGATGGGCTGGTCTGAGTATTTTAAAAGCTGCTGATATACTGGAATTTTCACACCCAACCATCTCTAAGGTTTACAGAGAATGGTCTGAAAAAGACAAAATATCCAGGGAGTGGCAGTTGTGTGGACAAAAATGCCTTGATGTCGTCAGAAGTCAGAGGAGGATTGGAAGACTGATTTAAGATGTTAGAAAGGCAACAGTAACTTAAATAACCATTCCTTACAACCAAGGTATGCAGAATACCATCTCTGAATGCACAACAAATCGAACCTTGAAGCAGATGGGCTACAGCAGCAGAAGACCACAGCGGGTGCCACTCCTGTCAGCTAATAACAGGAAACTGA
Source organism: Lithobates septentrionalis (assembly GCA_037952835.1). Classification (NCBI taxonomy): domain Eukaryota; kingdom Metazoa; phylum Chordata; class Amphibia; order Anura; family Ranidae; genus Lithobates; species Lithobates septentrionalis. The sequence goes on from JBBDGP010001009.1 coordinate 2,117,810, forward strand.
GGCTAAAATTCACACAGGCTCACAAAAATTGACAAAAGAAGATTGGAAAACCATTGCTTCGTCTTATGAATCTCGATTTCATAGTTTCTGCAACATTCAGATGGTAGGGTCAAAAATTGGCGTAAACATGAAATAATGGATCTATCCTGCCTTGTATCAACGGTTTAGGCTGGTGGTGGTGTAATGGTGTGGGGGATATTTTCTTGGCACACTTTGGGCTCCTTAGTACCAACTGAGCATCGTTTAAATGCCATGGCCTACCTCAGTATTGTTGCTGACCCTGTCCATCCCTTTATGACTACAGTGTAGGGCTGGGAGATTTTCTTAAAAAAAAATAAATCTTCGATTCCCTTAAAAAAAACTAGATTCACGATTCGGTCCAGAGGCGCTGCGGGCATGAGCTTTTAGGCGAGGCCGCGGCTTCGGCCTGGTCCGCGGCGTCCGGCCTCGCGGACTAGGCCGAAGCCGCGGCCTCACCTAAAAACTCCTTGCCCGCAGCTCTTCAGGACCGGCCCGGGTCCGCGCCGGTCCGGAGGCGCTGCGGGCATGAGATTTTAGGCGAGGCCGCGGCTTCGGCCTAGTCCGCGGCGTCTGGCCGTAGCCGCGGACTAGGGCGAAGCCGCGGCCTCGCCTAAAAACTCATGCCCGCAGCACCTCGGGGCCGGCGCGGTGAAAAAAAAAAATCTAAAAAAATCTATTTGCTTAAATTTTGAATCGATTTGACCTCTCAACTCGATTCAAGATTTGAATCGATTTTTTTCCCAGCCCTACTACAGTGTACTCATTTTTTGGTGGCTTCTTCCAGCAGGATAATGCACCATGTCACAAAAGCTCAAATCATTGCAAACTGGTTTCTTGAACATGACCATGAGTTTGCTGTACTCTAATGGCCTCCACAGTCACCAGATCCTGATCCAATAGAGTGCCTTTGGGATGTGGTGGAACAGGAGATTCTCATCATGGATGTGCAACCGACAAATCTGTAGCAACTGAGTGATGCTATCATGTCAATATGGTCCAAAATCCCTGAGGAATGTTTCCAACACCTTTGTTGAATCCATGCCACAAAAGATTTAAGGCAGTTCTAAAAGCAAAAGGGGGTTCAACCTGGTATTAGCAAGGTATACCTAATAAAGTGGCTGGTGAGTGTATTTTGGACTATATACAAATATAATGTATACATATTCAAAAAGCAATATAGAAAAATTTAAGCTGCCAAAATAAAAATGTGCTATTTTATCCAGCTTTGGATTCTTCAAAATAAAATATTGCTTCTTGTATCCAATAAAAAAAAAGTGGGATTTTGACTTACCAGTAACTTCCATATCTTTGAGTACAGTATAGGACACAGGCAGCGTATTTATAGACCCTGGGATATCAGCAGTTACTCTCAGGTGTCTGGACACTGGCAAGCTTTTTGGGACATGCTTGGGGTGCTTCTCATATAACCCTACACTGAGTCCTCAGTGTAACCAATAGGAGAGAGGGTGTCCTGTACTGTACTGATATGGAAGTTAAAAGCAAGTCAAAATTACTCTTACTTAAAATCATACAGTACATAACAGGACACAGACATAGACCCTGGTGACGTCCCCATGCAATGAATAAGAAGGGTGGGCAACAACTAGACAAATGGAACTGTGCCAAAAGGCCCAACAAGGGTCATAAAGACCCAAACTTCAAAGTGCTGCTACAAGAACCCTGCAAATGATATCTGCATCCACAGAAGATTGGACATCCACCTGGAAGAACTTCCAAAATGTATGAACAGAGGACCAGGTGGTGGCCTTAAAGTGATATTAAAAAGGTTAAAAACTTTAAAATTTAAAATAAAAAAACATGTCATACTTACCTGCTCTGTGTAATGGTTTTGCACAGAGCAACCTTGATCCTCTTTTCAGGTCCCTCGCCAGTGCTTCTGGCTCCTTCTGCTCCACTGAATGTCCCCATAGGAAGCTGCTTCCCATGGGGCGCTTGTGCAAACTCGCTCCCTATGCACAGCCTGGCTCAGCCCCCCCCCCCCCCCCTCGCTCACAGGTTTTGGCTGACATAGGCTTGGATGGGAGCAGCAGGCGCCAATGAGTGCAAGAAGAGGAGAGAAGAGTGGCTGCAGAGTGCACAGCACTGGACCGAGATCTGGCCCAGGTAAGTATTATGGGGCAGGGGCTGCAGGAGGAGCTGCCCTAAAAATGTTTTTTACCTGAATGCATTCAGGTACAAAAAACCTTTTACCTTTAAAACCACTTTAAACAGGGGGGCTATCAGAGGGCGCTTCCCAGATAGCAAGGATAACTTGCCACAAATTTGTGGCAGTGTTGAATTGTAAGTCTGTTACATTGCTGCACATTTTCACTGGCAATTTGTACACTTGCAGAGCATTTGAAGCGCAAGTTCTAGTTGCAGTGGTGAGTCTACAGCAAGAGTTCTGCAAGTCACAGTGACCCCTGTGGTGGGATGACTATTGCACAATTGTCAGGAGCACCTAGCGCTCCTGCTCCTCATTTCAGCATCTGGGTTTTGACTATGGCATTCTCCCTGTTTTTGTCCACCTGCAAGATGATTGATGTGGTCAGTCTCTGGGTGGAAACTCAAACCTGTTATAAGCCAGCTAATCCCTCACTTTGATGCTTGTGATAGAGAGTGATACTCTGCTAGATTGGATCTCCCCATGTATGATCTTGGACTATTTTGGACTATTCCGGGAACTCAGCCTGACTTTTACCTTGACTGTCATAGAACCATGCTACCTGTCTGCTTCCGCAAGTACCCGTTTGCTTTGCTTAGTTCGTGCCTGCACTGGTGTGGTGGCCAGGCACTATAGTATTGTGTATATGTCCTGGGGGCAACTGAGTACCGGTAGGCCTGCTTGCCTTACGGGAAAGGGGGCTGCTATAGGTGAAGAACACAAAGCAGCAAGCTATAGTGTCTGGCCACCTGCGTTGGAGTAGATGTGACAACATCATAACTGAACCAGAACTTGCAGCAGACAGTTTGCGAAAAAAGTTGATCTGGAGTCATGCAATATGGACTTGCTGCAATTGTGCAACAAACTTGTAAAAAATATGTTTTTAACAACGCTCCCCAATTTTAAAATTCAACTGTTTTCCTCAACAATTTCATCAAAAACAATTCAAATCAAAAAAAGTGTTTGATTAATTAAAAAAGTGCTCAAAAAAAGTGCATTCAGTGCAATGTCCATATACAGCCACCAGATGTCTCCAACTGGATGCAAATGGTGAATTATCTGCTGTCTTCACAGTGTTATAATGTTCTCCTCCACCAACACCAGACACACAGCCTACTCACCGGACTCACATGACCCCCACTACAGGTAGTCACATTAAGCAGAGTGATGATGCCGTTTCCGATGCTCTTCTCAGCCAATCAGTGGAGCCAGCAAACTTGGACACAAACTAGACCTCCCAAAAACGGTAAAAAAAGGAGGATGCCTCCCATGGTGAAGTACATATTGTTTATTTAAAATACACGCTATAAAGATTGAACCTACAGTGGATACATTTTTAACAGAGCTCACGATTTTTGCAGGGATGCCAATATGCGCTCCACTACTGGCGGAAGTGACGTGTCATGTAAGATCCCACCCAAGACGTTTCGTCAGCACATCTGACGTCATCAGGGGTCACATGATCGGACACGCCCCTTTTATACACTACCCCCATCTTAGGATATCCAATCCAATACTTAAAATACTTAAATACTTAAAATGTGTTATACGATTTATATTGAACCAGGGATTCCCATACTTATACTGTCCCCTTTGATGGGGACCAGGAACTACCATTATATCTTAATGGGATCCATTTCATCTCCCTCTAGTGGTAGGAGAAAGTGATTAAGCGATTGCCGCCCGCCATATGACGGCCAGGTGGCACGATCGTGAACATTGGTCATGGCTGTTTACCACGTGATCGGCCATTATTAATTCATGGCCGATCACAGGTGGTACCGCCCCACTTTGCACATCGCATGGGTGAGACCGCGCTGCACGTGCACGTCGGTGGTGGCGTGCTCCCTGGAACACTGCTCGTCATCAACGCTGGTAAACAGCAATTGGCTGCCAGCTCTTTACCACATGATCGGCTGTGAGCCTTTCACAGCCGATCACTAAATGTCAACAAACCGCGGTAACGAGATGTTACTGGTTCTCCTTCTCACAGTAAATACGAGTACTGATCGTGTGTGAGAAGGAGATTGCAGTAAAATCTCGTTAGCATCTCGTTACCACTTACAGTGTACACCAATCACACTGATTGCCCCCTCCCTAATAAAGAGAACCGGTCACCACCCATCAAAGTACCGGTCACAGTTCATCTGAGTACCCGAGTACCTGTCACAGTTCATCAGAGTACCCGAGTACCTGTCACAGTCCATCAGAGTACTCGAGTACCTGTCACAGTCCATCAGAGTACCCGAGTACCTGTCACAGTCCATCAGAGTACTCGAGTACCTGTCACAGTCCATCAGAGTACCCGAGTACCTGTCACAGTCCATCAGAGTACCCGAGTACCTGTCACCAGGCCATCAGAGTACCCGAGTACCTGTCACCAGGCCATCAGAGTACCCGAGTACCTGTCACCGTCCATCAGAGTACCCGAGTACCTGTCACAGTCCATCAGAGTACCCGAGTACCTGTCACAGTCCATCAGAGTACCCGAGTACCTGTCACAGTCCATCAGAGTACCCGAGTACCTGTCACAGTCCATCAGAGTACCCGAGTACCTGTCACCAGGCCATCAGAGTACCCCAGTACCTGTCACCAGGCCATCAGAGTACCCGAGTACCTGTCACCGTCCATCAGAGTACCCGAGTACCTGTCACCGTCCATCAGAGTACCCGAGTACCTGTCACAGTCCATCAGAGTACCCGAGTACCTGTCACAGTCCATCAGAGTACCCGAGTACCTGTCACAGTCCATCAGAGTACCCGAGTACCTGTCACAGTCCATCAGAGTACCCGAGTACCTGTCACAGTCCATCAGAGTACCCGAGTACCTGTCACCAGGCCATCAGAGTACCCGAGTACCTGTCACCAGGCCATCAGAGTACCCCAGTACCTGTCACCAGGCCATCAGGGAACCCAGTACCTGTCACCAGGCCATCAGAGTACCCCAGTACCTGTCGCCAGGCCAGAGTACCCGAGTACTTGTCGCCAGGCCATGCCTCATAGAATATACGTTGGGGTATTTGCTTTCCAAAATGGGGTCATTTTGTGGGTAATTCCACTGGGCTGGTGCTCAAGGACCTTCAAAAGTGTGACAGGTAGGAATGAAATGAGATGTGTAATTTATGCTCCTAGAATACCTGAAGGTACTACTTCAATGTTGGGCCTCTGTATGTGGCCAGTCTGTGTAAAAGTCTCACATGTGGTATCGCCATACTCGGGAAGAGTAGCAGAATGTATTTTGGGGTGTAATTTTTGCTATATACATGCTATAGAAATATCTTATAAATTGACAACTTTGTGTAAAAAAAAAAAAAAAAAAAAAAAAATGCGTTTTCATTTTTTTTCACATTTTCCAAAAACTTCTGGAAAAAAAATGAACCGTTCAAAAGACTCATTATGCCTCAGATTATACGTTGGGGTGTTTGCTTTCCAAAATGGGGTCATTTTGTCCTGGTGCTCCAGGGCCTTCAAAAGTGTAATAGGTGGTTGAGAAATGAGATGTGTCATTTATGCTCGTAGAACGCCTGAAGGTCCTACTTCAATATTGGTCCTTTGTATGTGGCCAGGCTGTGTAAGTCTCACACATGTGGTATCACCATACTCGAAAGAGTAGCAGAATGTATTTTGGGGTGTAATTTGTTGTATGCATATGCTGTGTGTGAGAAATAAACTGATAATATGACAATTTTGTAAAAGAAAAAAAAAATCTTCATTTTACAAAGAATTGTGGGAAAAATGACAACTTAAAAAAACTCACCATGCTACTTAATACCTTGGAATGTCTACTTTCTAAAAAGGGGTCATTTGGGGGGTATTTGTACTTTCCTGACTTGTTAGTGTCTCAAGAAATGAGATTCACCTGATGTACTGAAAGCCTAATCAGATGTGATCAATTTTCAGTGATTGGCACAATAGTTTGTAGACTCTATAACTTTCACAAAGACCAAATAATATACACTCATTTGGGTTATTTTTACCAAAGATATGCAGCAGTATAAATTTTGACCAAAATTTATGAAGAAAAATTACTAATTAGCAAAATTTTATGACAGAAACAAAGAAAAAGGCATTTTTTCACCAAATGTATGGTCTTTTTTTATTTATAGCACGAAAAATAAAAAAGCACTAGCGATTAAATACCACCAAAAGAAAGCTCTATTTGTGTGAAAAAAAAAGGACGCAAGTCTCATATGGTTACAGTGTTGCATGATTGAGTAATTGTCATTTAAACTGTGAGAGCGCTGAAAGCTGAAAATTGGTCTGGGCAGCAAGGGGGTGTAAGTGCAATGTATTGACGTGGTTAATAGGGACACACTCAACTGCATCATCTTGTGGTAGGTTGAGAAATGAGGTTAAAATAAATAAAAAAAATATAAGTCAGTTACAAGGCAGTTCCTGGTCCCCACCAAAAGGAGGCAGTATAAGGATGGAAATCCTAGGTTCAATACACATAACATATTTTAATACGTAAAATTAAAACATTAATATAGATTATTAAATATAAGAAACTGGCTGTAAACCCCATTGAGAGTCCTTGAGGGTTTTAAGTGTGATAACCAAGGATTGAATTGGATTGGATATCCTAAGATAGTAGTAGTGTATAAAAGAGGGAGGGATGTTTCCGGTCATGTGACCCCTAATGATGTCAGACATGCTGACGAAACGCATTGGATGGGATCTTGCGTGACGTCACTTCCGCCAGGTGGAGAGCATATCGGCGCCCCTGCAAAAATCGTGAGCTCTGATAATATTTTATGTATTGTAAGTTCAACTTGTATAGCGTGTATTTTAAATAAATATGTACTTCACCATGGGAGGCATCCTCCTCTTTTTATACAGTTTTTGAGAAATCTAGTTTGTGTGCAAGTTTGCTGGCACAGCTGATCGGCTGGGAAGAGCATCGGAAACGGCATCATCACTCTGCTTAATATGACTACCTGTAGTGGGGGTCATGCGAGTCCGGTAAGTGGGCTGTGTGTCTGGTGTTGGTGAAGGAGAACATTATAACACTGATGTGGAGCGGATAAGAAGACAGCAGATAATTCACCATTTGCATCAAGTTGGAGACATCTGGTGGCTGTATATGGACAGGACATTGCACTGAATGCACTTTATTTTTGAGCACTTATTTACTTAATCTAACATGATGAATTGTTTAGGAAAACGGTTGATAAATTTTCAAATTTGGGAGCGCGGTTTAAAACACATATTTATCACTCATAGGTTTTTCAACTTAAAAACGGGCAGCTCTGTCTTGATTGCATTAGTATGCACAGAATATGACACTGATTTATTGCGCAGGTTAAGGGAGATTTTTTAAATTTACCACACAAACTTGTGAAGCATGGCAAGTCTAGCCATAGCTTAGCAAGTCATTTTCAAACTTGCAGCTCAATTGCTTACCATCTGGATTCCTGGAGACCCCGCTGGAGTACCTTAGAGGTCATGATGCTTTAGGACACTCCAGTGACCTCTCCAAGAATTGTCTCAGATAGCAGAACAGGGAGCGATCTATTCTGCCTCAAGCTGTGGCGAGAGATTAACCCCTTAAAAGAAGAAAAGGTGTGGTCTAAATAGTTTTTGGAGTTTTCAACCCTTGGTAGTTACAAAAGCATACTAGACCTATGAGTCAGTGGGTTCAATTTAAAAAGGGCACACCTGGTGACACCGTATGGATGGCTGATATCATGGTGGAGTGCACTTTTTCAATTGCATTTACAGTTTTGGATGGAGTAAATTACAGATGATTGGAGGAGTCTTCGTAGATACTGGTCTTTTGCACTACTGGATTCATTTGGATATGAGATATTTTTGGACACTTGAGTTATATTTATTTTGATGCATAAGTGTTTTTTTTTTGCCATTTTGCACGATATACATATATGTACTTTATGGTACATACAGTGGGGACGGAAAGTATTCAGACCCCCTTAAATTTTTCACTCTGTTATATTGCAGCCATTTGCTAAAATCATCTAAGTTCATTTTTTCCCCTCATTAATGTACACACAGCACCCCATATTGGCAGAAAAACACAGAATTGTTGACATTTTTGCAGATTTATTAAAAAAGAAAAAATCTGAAATATCACATGGTCCTAAGTATTTAGACCCTTTGCTCAGTATTTGGTAAAAGCACCCTTTTGATCTAATACAGCCATGAATCTTTTTGGAAAAGATGCAACAAGTATTTCACACCTGGATTTGGGGATTCTCTGCCATTCCTTCTTGCAGATCCTCTCCAGTTCTGTCAGGTTGGATGGTAAACATTGGACAGCATTTTTAGGTATCTCTAGAGATGCTCAATTGGGTTTAAGTCAGGGCTTTGGCTAGGCCATTCAAGAACAGTCACAGAGTTGTTGTGAAGCCACTCCTTCCTTATTTTAGCTGTGTGCTTAGGGTCATTGTCTTGTTGGAAGGTAAACCTTCGGCCCATTCTGAGGTCCTGAGCACTCTGGAGAAGGTTTTCGTCCAGGATATCCCTGTACTTAGCTGAGTTCATCTTTCCCTCGTCTGCAACCAGTCATCCTGTCCCTGCAGCTAAAAAACACCCCCACAGCATGATGCTTCCACCACCATGCTTCACTTTTGGGACTGTATTGGACAGGTGATGAGCAGTGCCTGGTTTTCTCCGCACATACCGCTTAGAATTAAGACCAAAAAGTTCTATCTTGGTCTCATCAGACCAGAGAATCTTATTTCTCACCATCTTGGAGTCCTTCAGGTGTTTTTTAGCAAACTCCAGGCTTTCATGTGTCTTGCACTGAGAAGAGATTTCCGTCGGGCCACTCTGCCACAAAGCCCCGGCTGGTGGAGGGCTGCAGTGATGGTTGACTTTCTACAACTTTCTCTCATCTCCCAACTGCATCTCTGGAGCTCAGCCACAGTGATCTTTGGGTTCTTCTTTACCTCTCTCCCCAATAGCTCAGTTTGGCCGGATGGCCAGCTCTAGGAAGGGTTGTGGTCATCCCAAACGTCTTCTATTTAAGGATTATGTAGGCCACTGTGCTCTTAGGAACCTTAAGTGCAGCAGAAATTTTTTGTAACCTTGGCCAGATGTGTGCCTTGCCACAATTCTGTCTCTGAGCTCTTCAGGCAGTTCCTTTGACCTCATGATTCTCATTTGCTCTGACATGCACTGTGAGATGTAAGGTCTTATATAGACAGGTGTGTGGCTTTCCTAAGCAAGTCCAATCAGTATAATCAAACACAGCTGGACTCAAATGAAGGTGTAGAACCATCTCAAGGACGATCAGAAGAAACGGACAGCACCCGAGTTAAATATATGAGTGTCACAGCAAAGGGTCTGAATACTTAGGACCATGTGATATTTCAGTTTTTCTTTTTTAATAAATCTACAAAAATGTCAACAATTCTGTGTTTTTCTGTCAATATGGGGTGCCGTGTATACATTAATGAGGAAAAAAAATTAACTTAAATGATTTTAGCAAATGGCTGCAATATAACAAAGAGTGAAAAATTTAAGGGGGTCTGAATACTTTACGTCCCCACTGTATACAAAAAAATATATACGTGTATATATAGACCAATATCAGCCTAACAACCAAGAAAGTTCTCAGGATAATACAGTATTAAACAGCAGGTAGCTGGTGGGCAACAACCATCCACTCACGGTGTTGGTCCAAAGATAGATAAGAATAAGGATCAAAGGAACGGCTACCCAACAAACTCAACAATATTCATCTAATGAGATGGAAAAAGTCATAAAGAATGCAGCTTGTGAAAAAGGAAGGTCACTGGATATCCCAATATTCCCATTATAATTCAATAAGGGAAAAATGATAAAGCAGAGGCCTGTACAAGTAGACACACTCAACTTAACTGCGCCGATTACAATTATAGGTGACCAACAGTGCACATCTGCAGATAAAGCAAAAGAGGAGCAGCACTTTAGAGAGTAGGAAGCCCAAGGGATAAACTGAAGCACTTAATTAAGCCAAACAACGTAACTTACAACAGTGATCCTCCTGAGTTAGATTTACAAACGTCTACAGAGCTGACCTAAATACTCCCCGGGGGGGGGGGGGACTCCGCCCACTGTCTCCCGGTCCAGGACCAGAAACTCCAACGTGCATTTGCAAGATGGCGGATCACTCATGCACAGTGAATCAAACACCCGCTGCCGAAACCTTGAAAGAGAGCATAGCAACGAGACCAAGTGAGCTAGCCACGGGAGGCAGCCAGGACAACTGTGTCCACCATGGAACCAGTGTCCCCAATGTCAAGGTGCTCAGAAAGGGGCCCATAAACATCTGCCAAATGCACAAGCCAGTGCAGGAAACCACACCAAACTGATACCGGTTCCCCAAGTGGTGGAGGACTGACATGACAAGGTAACAGTTAATATGAAATCAAAAATACTAAACAAACAGGGACAAGGGACATTCACAGATAAGATCAGAACAGAACTATGTTACAACCCCCTAAAAAATAAAAAAATGGGGACCTTGGTACCCAAAAGGCAGGGCCGGCCCTACCATGGGTCCCGGTGGGTCCATGTGACCCAGTCGGCCGTTTAAGAGGGGCGGCAACACAGGCGGACTGCCCGAGACTCCCTCCCTGAAGCGTGCAGTGTCATGCTGCTTGCACTGCCTGCACATTGGGGGCCGCCCGCGCCCCACGATGCCACCAGTAGCGTCGCTAGGGGGGGACGGGCCGCACCCGGGTGATAACACATCCGTGGGTAGCGGCACTGCTAACACCGCTAGCTGCCCTACACTGATCTGAGTCTCGAGGCTGTATCCCTCAGTGGAGCGGACCGAAGCCACCTCCCCCTCCTGTTTACAGCCACACAGAAGGAGGAGCCAGAGGGACACACACTGCTGTGTATATCCGCCCGCGCTGTTCTGAGGTCTGTCCACTTAACTATTATGTAGATGGACATGTGCAGGGGGGTGCTATGGGAGGGGAGAGGGGGGGGTCTATTTTAATGGGGGGTCTGCACTGAGGGAGGTCTATATTGATGGGGGGGGTGTCTATCCTAAGAGAGGGGGATCTGTAATGAGGGGGGCTATAGTGGGTGGAGGGGGGGCGACACTCTTTTTTTTCACACCAGGTGACACCAACCCTAGTAACGCCACTAGTGTTGAGGCAGCCAACTGTAGTGGTCCATAGGGAGGTGACGGGGCCAGGAGTGCCGCTGATTCAGACCCCGCCCCGATGTTTGGTCATGAGAAAGCCGAGGTTGTAGGTGTTCGGGCTGGGAGTGGGAGCGGCAGCACTGAGATCCCCGGAGCGCTGATTGTATGTGCAGCGGGCAGGCTGGCAGGTAGGTCCTTTGGCTTCTCCCCAGTGCGATGCCTATGTGAATTGTCTGACGAGGCTGCATTGGACACTGACAGGCTGCACTGGTGGGCATTGATGGACACTGATGGGCTGCACTGGTGGGCACTGATGGAAACTTATGGGCACCAATATGCTGTCAGATGGGCACTGATGGGCAATGATAGGCTGCACTGATGGACACCAATAGGCTGCAATAATAAGCTGTACTGATGGACACTGATAGGCTGCACTGGTGGGCACTGATAAGCTGCACTAGTGGGCAATTAGGGGGCACTGATGAGGTTGCACTGATGGGCATTGATAGGCTGCACTGGTGGGCATCGATAGGCGGCACTGGTGGGCACCGATGAGGTGGCCCTGATGGAAACTTATGGGCACTGATGAGGTGGCACTGACAAGCTGCACTGCTGCACCGATGGAAACTGATGGGCATGGATAGGCTGCACTGATGGGCATTGATAGGCTGCACTGACTTTCGGGGGGGGGGGCAGCATTTCATTCTTGGACCCAGGCAGAACAATGTCTTGGCCAGCCCTGGCAAAAGGTTGTGAAACAGAGACCCAGCGCAATAACATAAAATGATATGATGGAAGAAAACCTAAAAAATAAAAAAAATAAAAAGGGCCTGTAGCTCAACTCATTAAGCCCAGGAGTAACAGTTGCGCCAAGGAGCTGGATCAGTGAGTCTCTCTCGTTGCAAAATGACCTTATCCAATTTACTGTCATAGGGATCCTTAGGGATATGTTCCAATCCCACAAAAGAAACGGGATAAGTATTAGAATTAGGTTTAAAACCCATGTGGCGGCTGATCTCCTTGCAGTTTTCAGAATAATAATTCCATAATAATAGTTCTCAGAATAATAAATGAGATCAGCAATTCTTTAACAAAATGTCTGATTATCTTACATAGTTTAATAGTAGGTAAGGTTGAAAAAAAAAGACTCAAGTCCAACTTGTGTGTGTGATTAGATGTCAGTATTACATTGTATATCCCTGTATGTTGCAGTCGTCTTGCCTATGTAAAATTCCCCAAATGCACAGAGCATCAGATAGACCACTCCAGTTGTCTCAAAATCAAGTAGAATAATTCCTCATTCGGAAGAGTAATGAATACTATCTCCTTAACTACTTGCCAACCGGTTCACGCCGATATACATCGGCAGAAGGGCACGTACAGGCATACCGGCATACCTGTACGTTGCCCTTTAAGAAGCGGTTTGCGCACGCCGCGAGCTCAGTGAGTGTGATCGTGGGTCCCGTGGACTCGATGTCCGCGGGGATACCCGCGATCGTCTCACAGAGAGGAAGAACGAGGAAATGCTGATGTAAACAAGCATTTCCCCATTCTGACTAGTGACAGAACACTGATCACAGCTCCCTGTAAATCGGGAGCAGTGATCAGTGTCGTGTCACACGTAGCCCCTCCCCCCAGTTAGAATCACTCCCTAGGACACACTTAACCCCTTCACTGCCCCCTAGTGGTTAACCCCTTCACCGCCAGTCACATTTACACAGTAATCAATGCATTTTAATCGCACTGATCGCTGTATAAATGTGAATGGTCCCAAAATAGCGCCAAAAGTATCCGATCTGTCCGCCATGTCGCAGTTACGATAAAAATCGCTGATCGCCGCCATTACTAGTAAAAAAAAATTTTTTAAAAATGCCATAAAACTATCCCCAATTTTGTAGACGCTATAACTTTTGTGCAAGCCAATCAATAAACGCTTATTGCGATTTTTTTTTACCAAAAATATGTAGAAGAATATGTATTTGCCTAAACTGAGGGAAAAAAAATTTTATATATTTTTTGGGGATATTTTATAGCAAAAAACTAAACCATAATGCGTTTTTCAAAATGGTCTCTATTTTTTTGTTTATAGCGCAAAAAATAAAAACCTCAGAGGTGATCAAATACCACCAAAAGAAAGCTCTATTCATGGGGAAAAGAGGACGTCAATTTTGTTTGGGAGCCACGTCACACGACCGCACAATTGTCAGTTAAAGCGACGCAGTGCCGAATCGCAAAAAGTGCTCTGGTCTTTTGCCAGCCAAATGGTCCTGGGCTTAAGTGGTTAAAAGGAGAAGTTTACCTTTTTCTTAAATTTTATAAATGCACCAATAGTACTATCCAAAAAATATGCATTTATAAAATGTAGATATGGGCGGCACAGTGGTGTAGTGGGTAGCACTCTCACCTAGCAGTAAAAAGGGTCGCTGGTTCGAATCCCAACCACGACACTACCTGCCTGGAGTTTGCATGTTCTCCCTGTGCCTGCGTGGGTTTCCTCCGGGTACTCCGGTTTCCTCCCACACTCCAAAGACATTCTGGTAGGTTAATTGGCTTCTGTCCAAAATTGGCCCTAGTATATGAATGTGAGTTGGGGACCTTGTATTGTGGGTTTCTTGAGGGTAGGGACTGATGTGAGGGTGTACTCACTCAGGTTGAACTGGATGGACTGGTGTCTTTATTCAACCTTACTAACTATGTAACTATGTAAGATATGTGTAATTACTATGTTATCTTGAGAAAGGAGAGATGGCTGCTAACACTGCAATGTGACCAAATTGTATGAGTAATAAAAGTAAAAAAGTGCATGCATGGTAAGGATCTTCCAGTGAAGGTGCAAGTTTTCATGTGCAAGGTCATCTGGAGATGTTTTTCTGTAATGCTTTAGTGGCAGTTTAAATTTCCAAAAGTCCGTACCAGGAATCATTGTTTGCCTTGTTAAGGAAAAAAAACGGTGGGTCCATTGTGGATTACTGTGTTCACAACTTCACCTGTTCCTCAGAGAATGGATAAAATGGTCAAGAAATATAGAACAGAGGGGGGGCGTGTCCAGATGCAGTAGGAAGCGGACGTGTTACAGAGGAGCTCCGCCGGTCCGTATGCAATCCGTAGGAATCCTGCCTTAATAATCCTCATCTCTCACATACACTGACTCCTACATACTGCCAGGCATCATCGGCGGTAGAAGCTGGGGTTATTGTGCAGGCCGACTGTCTGTAGGAGCTGCCTTAGGCCCGCGGCGGGCGCCACATCCCGGAGGAGACCCGCCATCTTGCGGCCTACGCAGCCCCCCGCGATCCCCGGCCTCGGATGCCGCGATCGGCGGCTGGAAGACCGCAACAACTCAAGACACCCGGCTGCGAGAGGGGGAAGGACTCAGAGGAGATAGCCAGAGTCATCGGCGGCACCTCTGAGGCCCTCGGCTGGCGCCACGCTCCCGAGGGGATCCGCCATCTTGAGGCCTACAAAACATCCGCGATCCCCGGCCTCGGGTGCCGCGATCGGCGAGAGGAGGGCAGCGGCACGTCACACATTAACAACATCCGGCGGTGAGCTGCGGCGGGGCCCGGGGGGACCTCTAGGGACACAGAATACCCCACAGAGAAGCTCGGCTGGCTCCTTATACAGGCCGCCATCTTGAGGCCTCTCACACACATCAATCCCTGCCATAGTCCACAGAGGGGGAGCTACCACCCGACCTGGTACATATACAGTGCCTCTGTAAGGACTACACCCAGGAACCAGTGAAGGAGTCGCAGTAGAGGCCTGCATCCTGCCCTGCAGCCTGAAAGGACAGTCCACAGCATCTACAGTATGATACTGGACTCTGGGGGGGCTGTATAACTGCAGAATTAACAGCCTGAACTCTTGCAGTGTGCTGACCCACATTATAGTTTATCCCATCCAGCAGGGGGGGAACACCTTGGCATGAGAAGAGGCAGAACTAGCTCCGCGAAGACAGGTGGGCATACCCCTAAAGCTTCCTCACAGCGGAAACCACAGGCCCCAGCAGGAGGGACCAGCTACACGAACATGGCATCTCAAACCGTCCCTGCGGATCCAGGTTCGGAGGAGGACCGCTTCCAAGCCCTTATGCTGGCTATTTCTGGCTGCCAGAATACCTTAACGGCCAAAATTGACACTCTGCAAATGGAATTTGGGCTCATGCGCAGAGATATGGACAAGATGCGGGACCGCATGTCCGAAGCGGAGCGATGAATTGGGGACTCGGAGGATGCAGTTCGAGACAACCAGGCCTCTATCCATACCCTACAAGCCAAGGTAAAGATACTGGAATCGCGGGCTGAAGACAGTGAGAATCGTAGTCGCAGAAACAATTTGCGGCTAGTGGGCCTTCCGGAGGGAGCTGAAGGTCGGGATCCCACGGCTTTTACAGAAACTTTACTCCGCAACCTACTCCCGCAAGCCCCATTCTCCCCGCATTTCGTGGTGGAGCGAGCGCACAGGATGCCTCCTGTAAGAGGCCCACCTGGGGCCCCACCGTGTACCTTCATCTTTCGGTTGCTAAACTTCCGTGACAGGGACTTGGCCCTCCGGGAGGCCCGGAAGATTCCGGAGCTTCGCTTCGAGAACACCAAGGTCATGATGTTCCCAGACTACTCTGTTGACACACAGCGGCTCCGCAGAACCTTCGACCACGTCAAGGCACAGCTACGCCTGAAAGGGCTAAAGTACAACATGTTGTTCCCGGCTCGCCTTAGAGTGATTGATGGAGAGTCCTCTCGATACTTCACCTCACCGGAGGATGCTTCCCGTTGGATGGACACCCTGCCCCAAGACCGAAGAGGGCAGGAGTAGCTCATGCAGAAATGCTTATGTAAATCTCCAGCGCTGTGGCCTAGTGCCCCAGAAGTAAATTTCTTGGTCAGGTTTGCCTATCACCTCACCATTTATCTGGATGACGATCTTTGTTCATGTTGCTGCTCACACAGCTTTGTCGCCCTCCCCCCCCCCCCCCCCTTTGTTATAGGTTCTGTTGCACTAAAGGGTGCCTGTTGGGGAGGGAGGGGCTGGGGTGATGTATGCCTCCTTTAATGCTTTTTCCGCTCACTTCACCAAATGGCTCTACTTGGAGGTTTTATCCTCACCCACCTTCATGTAAGAAGTCACTATGACACACCATATTTTGTCGACTGAAGGGAATAGAGACCGATGGAGGAGAACATTATTCCCCTGGGCCTCATTGGTAGGTCTGTGGGGGTTTTGAGTTACAGATCTGACCAAAAGTGTGTGCCCCTAGCTGAGGCTAGGTGTTTTTTCTTTCCAATTTTTATTAATATGTTTACTTTTCTAGTATACAAGTTATATGGATTCCTATTATGCTTCTTTTATCCTCAGGATACGGACGGATATCTCTGGACTGCACCGAACTTTGACCACCCCCGTGTTATTTGGTGCCGTTCTGGGAGTCGTCTCTCTGTCGTGTGGGAGAATTTCCTAGAACCTAATGGGTTTTGTTTGGGGTTTAGGCACGCCGAGTTCCACAGCGGCTGTGCGGGGTGGGAGGGGCTTGGGTTTTTGTTTTTTCTTGTTTTATAGTGTTATTTTTTACCATACAAGACAGATGAGTGATGATGTACTTTGCCCGGGGGGGGTCATGGATCCGGGCCCGGCTACCGCTCTGCCCGGATCCATGGCGGACCCATAGGTACAGTGTATTGATGATGTTGCCGGCCACCCAGGGTCCGGCTGACCGTAACGTAATCCTTGAATATGTATATCCTCCCACGATATGGCCCCCCTGAAAATTCTTTCCTGGAATGTCCGGGGACTGGGTGATAAAATAAAGCGCTTACTAGTGTTTGATTATATCAAGAAATACAACCCCCACATCTGCATTTTGCAAGAGACACATCTAGTGGGGAGTAAAATAATGAGTCTTAAACGCCCCTGGGTGGGGAGGCATTTTCATGCCACCCACTCAGGCTACTCACGCGGAGTCAGTATTTTGACTCATAAGTCTCTTCAATTTGAGTTGCTTGATGTTAAGCTGGACCCTGGGGGTAGGTATGTACTAATTCATGCAATTATTGATATGGTTGAGATGGTAGTGGTGGGCATCTACTTACCACCCCCGGCTGACATTTCCCTACTCCATAACCTCATTCCCCTTCTAGCTCAATATCCCACAGATAATGTCCTCCTGGCAGGGGATTTCAATATAGCGCCGGACCCATCCCGCGATAGACTCTCACCTGACCCCGCCAAGGACTCTTCCCTATCCAGATGGGCGGGTATATTTGGTTTTGAGGACGTGTGGAGATGGAAATACCCTAAGGAAAGCTCATACACATGTAGCTCCCTTTCATATAACACGCTATCTCGCATTGATCTCATCTATGCCAGTGGCACCCTTTTGCCTAAGATTAGAGAGATCAAGATCCTCCCAAGAGGAATATCGGACCATTCACCAATGCTCTGTGTTTTACAAACGGAGACACCCCCTGCTGACAGAATCTGGCGTCTTTCCAGATTCTGGATAAACCACCCGACTATAGAGTTTGAAATAGCCACCTTGATTAGACAATACTGGTTGATAAATGCGGGCTCAACGTCACCGGGTAATAACTGGGACGCATTTAAGGCCTATATAAGAGGATGTTATATGTCTTCTATTGCTACAGAACGTAAAAATAACCAGCTTATACTTGAGGAGGCGGAGGCCAAGGCTCAGACTCTTGAATCTGACTTTGCCCTCACGGCTAACCCCATCACAGGACAGGACATGAAAGCAGCGTACAGGGAGGTTATGCTTCTTAGGGTGGCCAAAGTTAATGAGAGACAGTTGGTTCAATCACAAAAAATATTTGAACAAGGGGAGAAGCCGGGGAGACTGCTAGCTTGGCTTGCTAAAGAACAATCCACGACCCATACTATAGCGAGAATTGCAGCGACTGACGGAACAATAAAGACAGACCCATCAGATATAAACAGATGCTTTTTGGAATTCTACTCCAATCTGTACTCATCAAGAGCAGGATACTCTGAAGAAGAGCTGTCTGGGTTCTTGGATGACGTAGACTTTCCTACCCTAACACCAGAAGCTAGGCAATCCCTGGATAGTCCAATCACGCTAGAAGAGGTTCAAATAGCCTTGGGCTCTCTGCAACCGGGTAAAACTCCTGGAACGGATGGATTCCCCCCCGAGTTTTATCAACAATATGCGGAGGAGGTGGCTCCCAGACTACACAATATGTTTGTTAAGACGCTAAGGGAGGGAGTTCTCCCCCCTTCTATGGCACAGGCAATCATAGTAGTAGTGCCCAAGCCGGGGAAGGACCCCCAACTGTGTTCGTCCTATAGGCCCATTTCCCTGCTGAATTCCGATGCAAAAATTTTGACTAAAATACTCGCCAGACGTCTTAATGAGGTAATACTGTCATTAGTGCACGGGGATCAGTCGGGGTTCATGCCAGGCAAGGGCACGGACATTAACCTCCGGAGACTGTATGTGGTCTTGGCCTCGGGGATTGGAGACGTTGACCAAGCGGTAGCGGCCTCCCTAGATGCAGAAAAAGCTTTCTATTCCGTGGAATGGAAATATCTCTCGGAGGTCCTCCGCAGATTTGGATTTGGTCCCGTCTTCATCTCATGGGTTGAGGCGGTGTACAGATCCCCGACGGCCAGGGTGCGTACTGGAGCGGTCCTCTCTCCGCCTTTCCCCCTTCGTAGGGGGACGAGGCAGGGGTGTCCGCTATCCCCGGGGCTTTTTGCACTGGCGATAGAGCCCATGGCTATCCTTATTAGGTCCACCTCACAAATACAGGGTATTACTATAGGTCCACTACAAGAAAAGGTGTCATTGTATGCGGATGACACCTTGTTATACCTTAAAGACGATGGACAATCATTGACACAAGCGCTTCGAGTTATAGATAGGTGTGGGCGTTATTCAGGAATATGTATTAACTGGGGGAAATCAGTATTGTTCCCACTGCACTCTGGGGTTGCTCCTGTACATTTGGACGCACAGCTATGTCAGGTATCACAGTTCAGATATCTTGGCGTAGAGATACACAGAGACCTTCGTCAGTTCATTGGCCTGAATCTGACCCCGGCAATGTCTCGAGTGACCCACCAATTTTCTACATGGAAATCTCTTCCCCTTAGTCCAGTGGGCCGCGTAAATCTAATTAAGATGTCCATCCTGCCCAAATTCACCTATTTGTTCAGGCAAACTCCTGTACCCATACCCCTTTCCTTCTTTGCTAAGTTAGATAGTTTGGTCATCTCCTTCGTATGGAATGGAAAGGCCCCTAGAATCGCAAAAACAACATTACAACTTCCGGTTACGCTGGGTGGCCTGGCACTCCCATGTTTCTTAAAATATTACTGGGCGGCAGTCCTGGTGACGTTAAAGTGGTGGCTAGCGGAGGAGTCCTCTAATCCGGCATCTGATGTGGAGGCCGCTTTGTTGGGTTCCTACTCGGAACTAAGGAATCTCATACATAGAGGGCCCCGCTCCAATCCCAAAATATCGGTGCCCATGAAAACGATCATTAAGGTGTGGGATACGGTAAACGCGAAACTAGAGGAACAACATACGTGGTCCCCTGTGACACCACTTTGGGGTAACCCGCGGTTAAGTCATTTTCAGTCGATTCCGGATCCCGTCATATGGGCTAGATACGGCATAGTTGCCCTTGGTGATATTGTATCACAGGGACAACTGATAACGTTTGATGATCTAAAAAGTAGAAAGGGCCTCCCAAATCGGATGTTTTTTAGATTTCTCCAGATAAGGCATGTTTTTCGCTCCCAGTTTCCCAGTCCGATAACTTTGCGGATGTCGGATTTGGAGACTGAACTTCGTGCACCTGAAGGCACTAGATTACTCTCGTCTATATATAACAAACTTACCCTGCTAGACACATCTAGAGTCTCACAACTGCTGACAACATGGCAACGTGACATCCCTGACCTGAGTGACGGTGACTGGGAGGAGGGGGTGCAGCAATATCTAACTCTGACCATATCCTCTAGGGATAGATTTACCCAACTAAAATTTCTACACCGGGCTTATTACTCCCCATCGCGTCTTGCAAAAATGTATACAAATAGAACAGCCACCTGTCCTAGATGTGGCTCAGATGATGCAGATTTCTTTCATACTGTGTGGACATGTCCACAGATAGTGGTTTTTTGGGAGACAGTCCTGGAGGATATTAACTCGGTGGGCAAAATCAGGGTCCCCTATAGCCCTCTTCCCCTCCTGCTGGGTATATGTGACAATCTTGAGGCCCCCAAAAGGAAAAAATTATTTGTTTTTTACACTGCAAAGTATGCCAGAAAGGCGATTCTCCTTAAATGGAATCAGCCTCAATCACCTACTAAACAACTATGGCTCTCTCTCATAAATGCAGCCCTGCCCCTATATAAACTAACATATATGGGAAGGAACTGTCCGAAAAAGTTTGATAGAGTCTGGGCGGGTTGGGTGGAGGCCAAACACCTGACTATTCCATAGTAAAACTAAGTACTACAACTTACACTCTTGGCTGCCCAAGCATTCCTGCTTTAGGTAATTTCGCCCCGGACAGGGCCTCCCCGATACGAGGTTAATACATAACTAAGCTTGAAGGACCCCTGCGGTGCCTTCCTACCCGGGCCTCTCCCCCCCCCTACCCTTCCTCCCCCCACACGGGGGCTTTTATAGCGACCTGGATTTGAAGTTTTACAACTCTATTTTGACCATTTACTGTGCGGTTGAAATATATTATCTGCAATGTACTATTCGATTTGATATGGTATGGAAAATCCTTGTACATTATCTGTCTTGAGCTAATGTAACCTGTTTTGTATTCTGTTTGCTTGAGATAAATAAATAAACATTATGTTAAAAAAAAAAAATATAGAACAGAGAAGGCTTTGTCATGCTGTTTCTACGGTCTGTCTAGCCAGTATCAAATTAAATATATTATTAGGTGAAAAGTTTTGCAGAATGCCTGTGGAAACCATGTAGTTTGGCTGCACTGCTGTCAAAGAATTTGGTTCCAGAACTTTAAGTCTGCAGTCAGCTGGTATCAAACTGTCTACATCAGGGGTGTCCAACCGCTGGCACCCTCTGATGTGGCCCGTCACCTCCTGCTCTGGGATGGCGGGTCGGCAAGTCAAGATCGCGGGTTCCTGACCCGCCATCCCCGAGCATCAGCGTGAAGAACAGAGCTGGCACTAGAGGAAGCAAAGCCGATTCTTCCTTTATAGCACACATTGTTACCAAATGTACTCCACCTGTGACAGGAGGCAGCGTGATACAGGAAGCATCAGCTCTGCTATCTACCGCAGCCGCATGCTTCCTTCCATGATGCTTGGGGATGGTGGGTTGGGAACCAGCCAGCAGTATCCACCCTGGAGGACAGCCAGCAGCAGCCAACAGTCATACCCGCCTTGGGGAAAGCAGCAGCCAGCGATACCTGCAGGAATCCTGTGACGATTGAGGTCAGTTAAGGTGCAGGTACCGCAGTGCATCAGTGTGAAAGCAGCCTTAGACCCCTTTCACACTATCAGTCTGATCGGGTCTGCATGTCTGTTTTTTTTTAGGTGGGCCCAATTGGGCCTTCCATTAACCTCTATAGAGCGGCAGATGTAAATGGACTTGTATCCATTTACACCCGCCTATCTCCAATCCAATCCACCATAATAAACAGAAGGGGAGCCATCCCCTTCTGTCTAGGCAGATCGGATCGGAGGACCCATAGAGCAAAGCGGGCGGTGTTCATGTCTGCTCTACATATGCAGAGTGGACACGGACCTGTCATCTGCCCGCTCTGCTCATTGTGGCCCGCGACCAGTTACCAAGTCGCTAAAATGCCCCTCGCTCCTTAAAAGGCTGGCCTCTCCTGGTCTACATAATCTATGGGGTGAGGTGGGGAAGAGTTGTATCTTCTGACATTTCCAGTTAACTTAGAGAAGAAAAGGAATCTCCAAGTGAACCGTGTACAACAGCTGAGGCCCCTCTCTGGAACCCTAAGGTCAAGGTATTCATTTGAGGCCTGGTCCAACATCCTAGCCAGTTTAGAATGGAAGCTCTTCAGCATAAAAGGAGTTACTGTTGGGAACAAGATACTGTAACTCAATGTTTAACATTTTTCCAGTCAAGGCACCCTTTTTAACCACCTCAGCTATGGGTGGTTTTACCTCCCTCATGACCAGACCATTTTTACTATTTAGCACTGTGCTATTTTTGTAATTTCTTTATTTTGCAAAGATTCAAGTAAAATACAAATATTGACCAGGTACATATAGTCATAGCATCAATACAATCTCAAATGTCAAAGAGACAAAAACTGCCAGAGCAGTATTCAGAGAAAAATAAGTATAAAAAGAAAAGTCAGTGCTACTACCCATACACCACATAGATAGCAGAGCTCCCAGGTGCTTGATCCAAAAGTAGAGTAATGTTAAAAAAAAGAATCCGCACTCCGGTTGTTGTTCTTAAAATTTCTTCATTTTATTGAATAGCCACAGTGAACAAATGCAGATTGAGCCAGTTGACGCGTTTCAGCCTATAAGGCCTTAGTCATAAAATTTTAAGAGCAAAAACTGGAGTGTGGATCATTTTTTCAACATTACTCTACTCAGCCAGAGAAAAAGAAGAAGACCAACAAAACAGTCCAATACCAAAACACAAAAAGAAAATTGGTGTATATCGCATTGACATATATCTAATAGCAGCCAGCACAACACTGCGGCAAGTGTAAATCAAAAAATAGGTAAAAAGTAAAAATTTTTGTGTAGCGCTCAAAAAAAAAAATTACAAATCCATGTATATACAAACTAATGTACACTGTGCAATGACTGCAAAGACTAATGATAATGAAAAAGGGATGTGAAATTCACACCCAAAGTAAAGTCTATGTGCCATCATATAAAGGTTGTTTTGAAACATAAACACAACAGTCTTTGAATAGACGGTGAAAACAAATTGTGTGACTAGAAGTGAATTCCACATGACATCAACTTTGAGGTGAAGAGACAGACAATAGAACCACCACCGGTTAGTGAGGCTTACCAAAGTGAGAAGACTCAAATGGGCAAATGCTCAGTGAGTCAACAAGTCTTATGGTGCAACCACCAAAGTATGGGACCTCCACATCTGGGCTCCAGATCAAGTTGTAAGACAATACAATTGGTCAAGAGATGTCACCGAGAAGCAGTCCTCAGAAGCAGCCAACTTGTCAGACTAAATCCTCTCAAGTGTTCAAAATAATATGACCAAGAAAGAAAATACTCCACATAGTGTGAATCCGTATAAACATAAAACATTTAACAAAAGAAAATTGGAAACACTCACATTTAGAAATTGGATCAAGCTCTTAAAATTGAGGTTTGTGGGTAACGCAATGACATCAGCAGGGCTCATTCCAACGCGTTTCGTCTAAAGAGACATCATCTGGGGTATGAGCCTGCTGTAGTCACTGCGTTTATATATTTTATGAAGCCCAATAATGAGATTACCAACCTGTGATCATAATTGATGCTTCCTGCATGTGGACACTGCACTTCCTGGTTTGGACAAAATGGCGCCGGGGCGTGCGTTTCAAGCCTCACTCTAGATAGAGTTGTAAAATCCATTGACATGCGAGAAGGCAGGCTTTTGCGAGTCAAGCCTCACTATGATCTGCATAGAAAGTAACCGGATCAGCTGACACACAAAGTGTCCTATGGGGACGTGGACATAAACCAAGCCTCCCTCACTTTGAGAGGATAGAATGAGCAGACACATCCATCACGTCATCAACGAAAAATACAATGATCATCGGCATTTGGCTCGCCACCTATAGGCGTAAAGCGGTACATACCTTAATCTGAATAAACAGAGAGGTCAAAATATCAACCGTAATCTAAACAGGAAGTGTAAACAGCCGTGACACCATCATGTATTTTGAAAAAAAAAAAGGGAAGCAACTAATCATATTAAACAGAAAATTAACTTAAAATTTAAAACAATTTGATCACAGGACGGGTCTATACATAATCAAATTGAATAGTAAGTAAATGAATACATTAATTGAAATTATTTTAAAAAAATTCTTGAAAAAAAAAAAATTCCTAAAAAATTCCTTGTAGTATAAAAATAATTTGAATATTAAAAAAAAAAAAAAAAAAATTCATATGAATTACACCTTAGGCTCTATTAATGAATGCATTGATGTCTCATTCAATGTTAAGGCCCAAAGGGGAGTGGCATTGGAGCTCATAAATCCAACAAGTTTTGAGTCGTGACACTCCCCTGGTTGTAGCCCCGCCCCTTCAAGTGGGAATATACCCATCGATAATTAAAAAATTCCGTACCGTAGGATCTCTGTTATGAAACAGTCGATAATGTCTTGGGACATTATGTTTAGCGTCACCTTTCCTAATGAGAGCTATGTGTTCATTAACCCCTTCAACCCCGGACCATTTTGCTGGCCAGAGACCAGAGCGTTTTTGTGATTCGGCACTGCGTCGCTTTAACTGACAATTGCGCGGTCCTGCGACATGGCTCCCAAACAAAATGGATGTCCTTATTTCCCCACAAATAGAGCTTTCTTTTGGTGGTATTTGATCACCTCTGTGATTTTTATTTTTTGCACTATAAACAAAAAAAAAAGCACGACAATTCTGAAAAAAAAAGTAATATTTTTTACTTTTTGCTATAATAAATATCCCCAAAATATATATATATATATATA
Organism: Lithobates septentrionalis; assembly: GCA_037952835.1. NCBI lineage: Eukaryota > Metazoa > Chordata > Amphibia > Anura > Ranidae > Lithobates > Lithobates septentrionalis. The sequence goes on from JBBDGP010001009.1 coordinate 2,142,785, forward strand.
TAAAAAAAAAAATTTTCCTCAGTTTAGGCAGATGTGTATTCTTCTACATATTTTTGGTAAAAAAAACAAAATAAATCGCAATAAGCGTTTATTGATTGGTTTGCGCAAAAGTTGTAGCGTCTACAAAATAGGGCAGGGATATGCAATTAGCGGACCTCCAGCTGTTGCAGAACTACAAGTCCCATGAGGCATAGCAAGACTGACAGCCACAAGCATGACACCCAGAGGCAGAGGCATGATTTGCAACAGCCGGAGGTCCGCTAATTGCATATCCCTGAAATAGGGAATAGTTCTATGGCATTTTTATTAATAATTTTTTTTTTTTACTAGTAATGGCGGCGATCTGTGATTTTCATCGTGACTGCGACATTATGGCGGACAGATCGGACACTTAGCGCTATTTTGGGACCATTCACATTTATACAGCGATCAGTGCGATTAAAAATGCAATGATTACTGTGTAAATGTGACTGGCAGTGAAGGGGTTAACCAGAAGGGGTAGCTGCAGGAGTTAAGTGTGTCCTAGGGATGTGTTCTAACTGGGGGGGGGGCTACGTGTGTCACAATGATCACCGATCCCGATCACAGGGAGCTGTGATCAGTGTCCTGTCACTAGGAAGAAAGGGGAAATGCTTGTTTACATCAGCATTTCCCCGTTCTTCCTCTCCATGAGACGATCGCGGGTGTCCCCGCGATCACACTCACGGAGCTCGCGGCGGCTGCGCGCACCCACAATGCCGCGTCTTAAAAAGCAACGTACAGGTACATTAATATGCCTGTACGCGCCCTTCTGCCGACCTATATCGGCGTGAGCCGGTGGGGAAGGGGTTAACGCTCACTGAAAAGGCCTGAATGGTCCTACCCACATACTGCTTGCCACATGGGCAGGTCAGCAAATAAACCACATTTTTTGTGGCACAGGTACAGAAGTGTCTTACATTGCCCTCGTGTGTTATAAATACATGCAATCCACTTCTTACATGGAAAGTAGCCAACCAAATTATGGAAAAAAAGACATTCTAACTGGGCGGTTTTTGACGTTAAGTGCAATTTTGCTCTGTAAAGATGGCAACTCCCTGTATATCACCTTAGTTGGTCCGGCAGCAGGGGACCCAGAATTTTGTCATTTTTCAAAACATCCCAGTGCTTATGAATAATTGACTTAATCTGCACATGTTGAGTAGAAAGTGAGGTGATCAACGACCACTTAAAGGTTTCATTGAACTTATCATTAAACTCAGAACAGGGTTTCTCTCTGAGCAGGGAGTTTCTCTCCATCTCTAATGCTCTCTGTAGTTCACCCTCAACTTCACTTTGATTATATCCTTTATCAAGGAATCTTTGTTTTAGGACATTCGCCTGAATTTTGAAGGTTTCAGTATCAGAACAATTCCGAGGCAACCTTAGAAATTGGCTGCACGAAACTGAGCGGAGCCACGATCTATGGTGGCAACTGTCCACATGGATAAATCCGTTGCAGTCAGTTGGTTTGAAGTTGGGTTTAAATAGGACTTGACCACCAACGATCTCAATGTCCAAATCCAAGAAGGATATCCTCTCCTGACGACTCATAGGTCAGAGAAATCCTCCTATCGTTGTCATTGAGGAAGGTGAAAAATGAAGGTGAAAAATGAATCGAGAGAATCGGAACTGCCATTCCATACAAGGAGGATGTCGTCCATATATTAGAGGTCGACCGATATATTGGCCGGCCGATATATCGGCCGATATTTGGCGTTTTTTACTTAATCGGCATCGGCCGATTGTGCTGATAAAAAAGGCCGATATAACTTCAGCGCGACTTGCAAATGACTTCTGTAATGAAGTCAATGCAAGTTGCCTGTATTCTTCTGTGAAGCTACTTCTCTCCTCCTCTGGGCAGCCTGCCAAATCTGATAAAAAGAACCTGAAGGATACAATGTTTACACTTATGAATGAACTAAATTCCATGTGTAGAAGCTCTCAGTTTAACCATTTAACCACTTCAGCCCCGGAAGGATTTACCCCCTTCCTGACCAGAGCACTTTTTACAATTCGGCACTGCGTCGCTTTAACTGCTAATTGCGCGGTCATGCAATGCTCTACCCAAACGAAATTTGCGTCCTTTTCTTCCCACAAATAGAGCTTTCTTTTGATGGTATTTGATCACCTCTGCCGTTTTTATTTTTTGCGCTATAAAAACGGAAAAAGACTGAAAATTTTGAAAAAAAATGATATTTTCTACTTTTTGTTATAAAAAAAATCCAATAAACTAAATTTTAGTCATACATTTAGGCCAAAATGTATTCGGCCACATGTCTTTGGTAAAAAAAATGTCAATAAGCGTATATTTATTGGTTTGCGCAAAAGTTATAGCGTCTACAAACTAGGGTACATTTTCTGGAATTTACACAGCTTTTAGTTTATAACTGCCTATGTCATTTCTTGAGGTGCTAAAATGGCAGGGCAGTACAAAACCCCCCCAAATGACCCCATTTTGGAAAGTAGACACCCCAAGGAAATTGCTGAGAGGCATGTTGAGCCCATTGAATATTTATTTTTTTTGTCCCAAGTGATTGAATAATGACAAGAAAAAAAAAAAAATTTACAAAAAGTTGTCACTAAATGATATATTGCTCACACAGGCCATGGGCATATGTGGAATTGCACCCCAAAATACATTCAGCTGCTTCTCCTGAGTACGGGGATACCACGTGTGGCACTTTTTGGGAGCCTAGCCGCGTACGGGGCCCCGAAAACCCAGCACCACCTTCAGGATTTCTAAGGGCATACATTTTTGATTTTACTCCTCACTACCTATCACAGTTTTGAAGGCCATAAAATGCCAAGATGGCACAAACCCCCCCCAAATGACCCCATTTTGGAAAGTAGACACCCCAAGCTATTTGCTGAGAGGCATGGTGAGTATTTTGCAGCTCTCATTTGTTTTTGAAAATGAAGAAAGACCAGAAAAAAAATTTTTTTTTTTCTTTTTTCAAAACTTTGTGACAAAAAGTGAGGTCTGCAAAATACTCACTATACCTCTCAGCAAATAGCTTGGGGTGTCTACTTTCCAAAATGGGGTCATTTGGGGGGGGGGGGGGGGTTGTGCCACCTGGGCATTCCATGGCCTCCGAAACTGTGATAGGCAGTGAAGAGTGAAATCAAAAATTTACGGCCTTAGAAAGCCTGAAGGCGGTGCTTGGTTTTCGGGGTCCCGTGTGTGGCTAGGCTCCCAAAAAGTCCCACACATGTGGTATCCCCGTACTCAGGAGAAGCAACAGAATTTATTTTGGGGTGTAATTTCACATATTCCCATGGCATGTTTGAGCAATATAACATTTAGTGACAACTTTGTGCAAAAAAAAAAAAAAAAAATTTGTCTATTTCCCGCTACTTGTGTCACAATATAAAATATTCCATGGACTCGACATGCCTCTCAGCAAATAGCTTGGGGTGTCTACTTTCCAAAATGGGGTCATTTGGGGGGGGTTTGAACTGTCCTGGCATTTTATGCACAACATTTAGAAGCTTATGTCACACATCACCCACTCTTCTAACCACTTGAAGACAAAGCCCTTTCTGACACTTTTTGATTACATGGAAAAATTATTTTTTTTTGCAAGAAAATTACTTTGAACCCCCAAACATTATATATTATTTTAAAGCAAATGCCCTACAGATTAAAATGGTGGGTGTTTCATTTTTTTTTTTTCACACAGTATTTGCGCAGCGATTTTCAAACGCATTTTTTGGGGAAAAAACACACTTTTTTAAATTTTAATGCACTAAAACACACTATATTGCCCAAATGTTTGATGAAATAAAAAAGATGATCTTAGGCCGAGTACATGGATACCAAACATGACATGCTTTAAAATTGCGCACAAACGTGCAGTGGCAACAAAATTAATACATTTTTAAAAGCCTTTAAAAGCCTTTACAGGTTACCACTTTAGATTTACAGAGGAGGTCTACTGCTAAAATTACTGCCCTCGATCTGACCTTCGGAGTGATACCTCACATGCATGGTGCAATTGCTGTTTACATTTGACGCCAGACCGCCGCTTGCGTTCGCCTTAGCGCGAGAGCAGGGAGGGACAGGGGTGCTTTTTATTTATTTTTTTCTTTATTATTTTTTTGCTTTTTTATCTTATTTTTAAACTGTTCCTTTCATTTTTTTTTTTTAAAATCATTTTTATTGTTATCTCAGGGAATGTAAATATCCCCTATGATAGCAATAGGTAGTGACAGGTACTCTTTTTTGAAAAAATTGGGGTCTATTAGACCCTAGATCTCTCCTCTGCCCTCAAAGCATCTGACCACACCAAGATCGGTGTGATAAAATGCTTCCCCAATTTCCCAATGGCGCTGTTTACATCCGGCGAAATCCAAGTCATAAAATGCTCGTAGCTTCCGGTTTCTTAGGCCATAGAGATGTTTGGAGCCACTCTGGTCTCTGATCAGCTCTATGGTCAGCTGGCTGAATCACCGGCTGCATTCTCAGGTTCCCTGTTGAGACAGGAGAGCCAGAGAAAAACACGGAAGACGGTGGGGGGGGGGGCATTCCCTCCCACTGCTTGTAAAAGCAGTCTAGAGGCTAATTAGCCGCTAGGATTGCTTTTACATGAAAGCCGACCGCTGGCTAAAAAGAATGATACCAAGATGATACCTAAACCTGCAGGCATCATTCTGGTATAACCACTCAAAGTCGTGAATGGCGTACCTGAAGACAAAAAAATGGTTAACAATAAAGCACAGTAAACGGTAAAGTATAAAAAATTGCATACCTGAAAAGCAAACATGATAAAACATAATAACAATAAAACATTGCAGAATAGAATACAGTAAAAAAGAGCAGAACAATAGAGAGAGAATAGAGAGAGAGAGAACAATAAAACGACAACTATTTTTTTTTATTTTTGTTTGTGTTTTTTTTTTTTACACTTTTTTTTTGTAACTGTAACTTTTATAACTGTAACCGGTTCCAGGTTCGGGTCTCTCAAAATGCGATGGCATCTTGGGAGACCCTGTGAAAGTGTGTCCTAGTCTGTGGAATGCTGTACCCTACGCTAATACTCAACTAGTGAATGGTAGCGTTCAAAACATTCACCAATGCAAAGACCAGGATTGTCAGGACAGGAGGGACAATAATAGCGGGTGTCACGCCTATATCCGTGCTTGCTGCAGACACAACATCTTTTTTGGGGGGGGGGGGGGGTTCGTTGGGTAGGGGTACTCGGGAGGACATAAAGAAAATGCTTCTCATGCAGCCGACTGCATTTGGTTGGGGATGTGAATGGGGGAAGTATGGGCGCTGCAGAAGCGGTGGGTTCCCAATTAGGATTGGCGAATGCAGCAGGAAGGGCACTATGGGCACGACGGGCCTGTGTTTGTCTTTTTGGTGGCAGCGGGACACTACTTGTGCTTGCCACCTCACCAGCTTGAACTGCACTTATGGGACTCGCCACGTCACCAAGTGTTACTGCAGTGCTGGTTTGACTACGACCGGGGTGTACTAGGGGGCTGGTGCTTGCCAGTTCACCAAAACGCTACAAAAAAAAGTGACAGTGATCGATCGATACTGCACTTGGGTGGGCTGGACTGGGCTGGGCCGGGCGGAGGGGCAAAACGCAGGTGCTAGCAGGTATCTGGGCTGATCCCGCTAACACTGCGTTTTTGGGAACCCTAAACTGCTGGGGACGCTAGTATAGATCTGATCGGATCAGATATTGATGCGTTCAGATACTATACCACTAAGGGAGGTGTACGGTGCGTGTACGGTGCGTGCGTGGGTGTTTGCGGTACTGGCGCTAATCTGACGCTGCCTAGGGCGACGCATATCACCGCCGGGCGATCAGGGGGCTAAACCTTTTTTCGGTAATAAACGGCGGGTGCCCTGACACTATAAAAAATAAACAAACTAACCAGCGTCACCCATAACGGTTATACGGTGATCAGTGGTGAAAGGGTTAACTAGGGGGCCATCAAGGGGTTAAAACATTTATTAGATAGTATATGGGGGTCCCTGTCGCTATAAAACACTGACGGCGAACCTAAATATTTACGTCCCTAACTAGCGTCACCAGCGACACTAATACAGCGATCAGAAAAATGATCGCTTAGCGACACTGGCGACAGGGGGTGATCAAGGGGTTAAAACTTTATTAGGGGGGGTAAGGGGGGTACCCTAGACCTACAGGGGGCTAAACCTTTATTCGGTAATAAACAGCGGGTGCCCTGACACTATAAAAAATAAACGAACTAACCAGCGTCACCCGTAACGGTTATATGGTGATCAGTGGTGAAAGGGTTAACTAGGGGGCAATCAAGGGGTTAAAACATTTATTAGGTAGTATACGGGGGTCCCTGTCACTATAAAACGCTGACGGCGAACCTAAATATTTACGTCCCTAACTAGCATCACCAGCGACACTAATACAGCGATCAGAAAAATGATCGCTTAGTTACACTGGTGAGGGGGGGTGATCAAGGGGTTAAAACTTTATTAGGGGGGGTAAGGGGGGTACCCTAGACCTACAGGGGGGTAACAGTAACTGTGCTAACACTGCTAACTGTCACAAACTGACACTATGCAGTAATCAGGAAAAAAAAAAATAAAAAAACCTGCTTGGTGTCAGTTTGTGACAGGGGGGGGTGATTGGGGGGGGGGGTCGGGGGGCGATCGGGGGGGGGGATCGGGGTGTAATGTATGCCTGGCATGTTCTACTGTGTGTGTGTGTGTGTTTGGTGCACTTACATGTCATCTCTCCTCGGCGCTGGAACGGAAACTGGCCAGCCGAGGAGAGATGACATCACATCCTCTGCCTCTGTGTACTATACAGAGGCAGGGGATGTTTCTCATTGGCTGGGAGCGATCGCGAGGGGGGGGGGGCACGATCGGATGGCCTCCCCCTCGTCTCTCAATGCTCCCAGCCAAATGCCGACCGCAGCTGGCACCGGGGGGGGGGTCCGATCGGACCCCCCACCCGCGGGAAGGCAATCACGTTTCAGGTACGTGATTTTGCCTGCCCGTGCCGCTCTGCTCACGTATATAGGCATGAGGCGGTCGGCAAGTGGTTAAAGACTAAATCTTTTCTGACATTTGTTGCTTACAAGTAAAAATCTTGTATTTTCTGCTAGAAAATCACTTAGAACCCCCAAACATTATATATATTTTTTTAGCAGAGACCCTAGGGAATAAAATAGCGGTTGTTGCAATATCTTATGTCACACGGTATTTGCGCAGCGGTCTTTCAAACGCAATTTTGTTTTAAAAAAAATACACTAATAAATTTAAAAAAAAAACTAAGCCGTAAAGTTAGCCCATTTTTTTTCGTCCAAAAGTTTTGATTACCTGTTCTTGTGTATTTATTTTTAAGATATAGTTATTTATTTATTTATTTTTTATCTAAATTCTACATACAAGTGAACTGATTGGAGGTTTGTTTTGTTTAATAAATGTTTAAATGTAAAAAAAATTCTGTATCACTTAAGGTTGCTTTCACACTGCAGGGGGCATGCGTTGACAGTAAAACGCTGCTAGTTTTAGCGGCGTTTTACCGTCATTTTAGCAGCGCTATTCTGCTGCTAGCGGGGCGCTTATAACCCAGCTAGCAGCCGAGGAAGGTGTTAAATGCGCCCCTGAAGCGCCGCTGCCGAAACGCTTTGCAGGCGCTTTGGCAGCGGTGCGCATTCATTTCAATGGGCAGGAGTGGTGGTATACACCGCTCCAAAGATGCTGCTTGCAAGACTTTTTTTTTTTTAACATCCTGCCAGCGCATCGCCTCAGTGTGAAAGCACTCGGGCTTTCACACTGAGACTGCAGGGGAGCCGTTTTACAGGCCCTTTACAGGCGCTATTTTTACCCCAAAAGCGCCTGAAAAACGCCCCATTGTGAAAGGGGTCTAACTGTTAAATTTTATGAGATGAAGGAAAAAAATTTAAAAAAATCGGCCTAATATAATCGGCCCAAAAAAAATAATCGGCATCACATATCGGCCATCGGCCACCGCGATTTCTAAATATCGGCATCGGCCAGAGAAAAACCCATATCGGTCGACCTCTACTATATATCTTGCCCAGACGACCAACTGGAGCCGCTGTTGGGCATAGACATCCTCCTTCCACTTGGCCATAAAAAGATTAGCGAGGCTGGGGGCAAATTTGGCCCCCATTGCCACGCCTTTCTGCTGAAGGAAAAAAATGGTTATAGAACCAAAAATAATTGTGTTGAGTGGCGAACTCCAACAACTCAATGATGTATGCACTTTGAAGTTGAGTAAGAGAAGGGTCTTTATACAAAAAATGCTGAACTGCTTCAATTCCAAACTTATGTGGTATGCAAGTATACAGGGAGGCCACTTTGGCCATGATGTAGCCCCCCTGAACATCAACATGTGCCAACAGTCTAATGGTTTCACCCATATCCTTCAAATAGGAAGGTGCACGTTTGACCAGTGGCTGGAGAAAAAAAGTCTATATAACGCCCCAAATGTGAGGTAATCAAATCGATGCCACTCACGATAGGACGTCCAGGGCGGTGAGTAGAATCCTTATGGATTTTTGGTAAATAATACATAGTTGGGATCCTAGGGGCTATAGGAACTAAAAACGCCTTTTCTTTCTTGTTTAAATGATGCAGGGCGAACCCTTTATCCACCAGGGCCACAAGACTTTTCTTATAACAAGTGGTGGGATTTTGTGGTAACTTTATATAAAGTGTCATGATCACTCAAAATTCTGCTCATTTGATTCTGGTAGTCCTTTTTGTCTACAACGACTAGGCCACCACCTTTATCGGCGGGGTGAATGACAAGATCTTTTCTGTCGCAAAGGAATTTGAGTCCTATGTTTAACCGCTTCAGCTCCGGAAGCTTTTACCCCCTTCCTGACCAGAGCACTTTTTGCGATTCGGCACTGCGTCGCTTTAAGTGACAATTGCGTGGTCGTGCGACGTGGCTCTCAAACAAAATTGACGTCCTTTTTTTCCCACAAATAGAGCTTTCTTTTGGTGGTATTTGATCACCTCTACGATTTTTATTTTTTGCGCTATAAACAAAATAAAAGCGACAATTTTGAAAAAACGCATTTTTTACATTTTGCCATAATAAATATCTCCCAAAAATAAATAAAAAAAAAAACATTTTTTTCCTCAGTTTAGGCCGATCGTGTTCTTCTACATATTTGTGGTAAAAAAAAAAACAAAACGCAATAAGCGCTTATTGAATGGTTTGCGCAAAAGTTATAGCGTTTACAAAATAGGGGATAGTTTTATGGCATTTTTATTAATATATTTATTTTTTTACTAGTAATGGCAGCGATCAGCGATTTTTATTGTGACTGCGACGTTATGGCGGACATTTTTGACACATTTTTGGGACCATTGTCATTTATACAGCGATCAGTGCGATTAAAAATGCACTGATTACTGTGTAAATGACATTGGCAGTGAAGGGGTTAACCACTAGGGGGCGGGGAGGGGTTAAGTGTGTCCTAGGGGAGTGATTCTAACTGTAGGGGGGATGGGCTGTGTGTGTCACTACGCTAATCACTGCTCCCGATGACAGGGAGCTGTGATCACTGACACTTGTCACTAGGCAGAACGGGGTGATGCTGTTTACATCAGCATCTCCCCGTTCGTCCTCTCCGTGAGGCGGTCGCGAGTATCCCCGTGGCGATCGAGTCCGCGGGACCTGCGACACGACTCATGGAGCTCCCGGCCGGCGCGCACGCAATGGCACGGCGGGGAATTCAAATGGACGTACCTGTAAGTCCATTTGACCAGCCGTGCCATTCTGCCGACGTACATCGGCGTGCGCGGGTCGGGAAGTGGTTAACAAAGGCTGATTATATACCTTTATAGGGGGTAATTTCTCTAGGTCTTTAAGGACTAAATCTCTAAAGATGGAAATAGCCGGAGCGGTTTGAGTTGGAGGATTAAACAGCGATGGGTTTGACAAACCAGAATGTACAGGTCCTGAGGTAACTGCCCTAGATGGATTTCTAAAAGGGATTGGTGACTAAAAAGCGTTGAATATTAAATTTTCCTGATATACTTATGCATGTCAATAAATGTCCCAATCTTGTCCAATCTTTTAGGAGGGACAAATTTAAGGCCTTGAATGAGAACAATTTTTTATTCTCTACCCAATTCTTTAGTGCCAAGATTGAACACGCCCTGTGCAGCTATGCTCTCTTTTCCGTTGTATTCTCCACCCTCCTCTTGAACCTCTTAGGTCTGGGCCTCTTTCTTCCCTGTTGGGCCTCGTGAAAAACCTGACAACCCCGAATATTTGGATTGGAGTGGTTGTATCTATATGCTGGATACTCGTGTTCACCCTCCGTATGCGAGTATGAGTCCTCCTGATAGACATCACGGAGTGGAGAATATCTATTATAGGTAGACACTGAGGGATGATTTGACCATTGAGTGTTATAATTATAAGGTACTGAATGGTCATAATGACGTTCAGGTAAAGGTCTACGTTGTTGTCCACCCCAGCCATGGACAGTTACATAGATTGTCTTGCAGATAATGAAACCAATTAAAATTAACGTGATATTAAAGCCTTTTATTTTAACAAACATGTTATACTCACCTGCTCTGTGCAGTGGTTTTGCACACAGCAGCCTGGATCCTCCTCTTCTCGGGTCCCACGTCGGCGCTCCTGGCTCCTCCCCCCTGCCGGATGCCCCCACAGCAAGCAGCTTACTCTGAAGGCACTCAAGCAGGCACACTCCTGAGCCACGCCTGTGTGTGTCTATCCATATACGGAGCTACGGCTTGGCCCTGCCCCCGCCCTCTCCTGACTGGCTGTGATTGACAGCCAATGGCTCCCGCTGCTGCCAAAAGCCAATCAGGAGTGCGAGTCCCCATAGAGGCAAGGCTCTCGTGAACGCCACTGGATCAAGAGGAGGCTCAGGTAAGTATTAGGTGTGGCTGCTGCACACAGGAGAAGCTAAAAAATCTTGTGCCTTTACAACCACTTTAAATAGGAGGTAGCATACACTGCAGTATCAAATAAACACAACATCAGTTTAGAACAAAGCAAAGGGGAGCAATGCTGCCAATAACTGGAAATGGAGAGTGGGTGGACACCCGGACAAACACAAAAGGCATAGTAGAGAGTAGAGAGAGGGGGGGATGTAAAGGAAGAAGGAGGGGGGTAGGAAGGGGAAAAAGAACACAAGGTCACCCCTCTCCCAGATAAGGAAATGGTAGGCAGGGATTCACTGAGAGTTGGACAGCTCGTTGGAGGTAGGTGTCGGAATACACAAAGTAGTTCCAGGGTCTCCAAGTTTCAGTAAACAGCTCTTCTGTGTTGTTCAGCGTAGCTGTAAGGTCTTCCATGTCCCGGAGTTTGTTAACTTTAGCAAACCAGAGAGCTTTCATAGGAGGGTCAGCATCTCTCCAGCGAAGAGGAATGCAGGCCTTAACAGCATTTTGGAGTTGTATAGTAAGAGCTTTTGCATTTTTTGACTCACTGTCAATTGCAACAGGCAGGCCTCCGGGCTGTCATGCAGGTCAACAGCGGTAAGTTGTTTAATGACAGTGGTTACATCTTGCCATACGGAAAAATACGGTGAAGTTGGGTACGGACCCGAACCTGTACCATCTGGTGAGGATTTTGTAGCTAGTCTCCTGAACTCTGGTTGCGATAGATGACTTTTGGGCAAAGTGGAGAATTTTCTCTCTTTCTATGAATAGGAGTAAGACTCAGGCCTAGATCGGATTCCAATTTTGTGAGAAACTAGGGCGTATATTCCTCCCCGGGGTGGGTCAAGAAAGCATAAAGCAGGGGACAGAAAATGACATACTGGTTCCCCCCTATGGCACAAGGATTCAAAGCCAGTAAGCAGACGGGCAATGCCTGAGTTGCGGGAGCGCCGCCAAAGAAAATAGCATAGTTGAAGTTCACCCCAGAAGTCCAAGGACGGATCAGCAAGATGAGCGAGATCTGAAGACATCAAAGTCCCCTCTGATGTTAGAAAGTCTGATAAGTGATTGTAGCCTTGAGTTGAAAGGCAATAAAATTGCCCATGTGGAGGCCAGGAATGAATTCAGGGTTGCCCAGTATGGGAATCAAAGGTGAGGGAAGCGGAGAAACTGGGGAGCTTTCGAACATTTCCTGGGAGACCTATAAAATACTACCAAGAGTAGGATGTACGCAAAGCTCCTTAGGCAAGGGGGATGTAATTCAAGGCCAAATCATGCCTGTACCGTGAGAGTTCTCCAATTCCATGGAAACCCATAGCTTTGCCTCATCATGGCAAAGCCAGTCGACTATCCTAGCGAAATGGATGGCCCAATAATAAGCTTGAACATCCGGAAGGGCGAGGCCCAAAGAAGACTTAAGTAAAAATAGGCTCTGCAGCGTCTGACGTGGTTTCTTGTGAGAACAGATTAAATTCCTGAACTATAAACGTATAGGAAGGGCTTGCAGCAAGTAGAGGATTCGAAGAAGCACCGTCATTTTGAGAGCGCTGCAATGACCAAACCATGTCAGAGTTAGAGAGTGTCAATGTAATAGGTCTTCTTTAAGCTTAAGGAGAAGCAGCTGGCAATTAGCTACATATATCTTGGACGGATCTGGGGTAATGTTTGTCCCGGGATATCAAATTGCATCGGCAGCCCATCTAAAAAGGAAAAGATGGCTGGAGATCCTGAACTATGTCAGGGTCCGCAGCACTGCCCTATTTTAACTAGCTTTGTAATTGTGAGGTCATGCAACACTGTACCCAAACAAAATTTATATAATTTTTTCACACATACGATAGAGCTTTTCTTTTGGTGGTATTTTATTACCACTGAGTTTTTTTTTATTTTTTTATATATATTAAATGGAAAAAAAAGACTGAATTTTGAAAAAAAAAAAAAAAAAAAAAAAAAAAGACCTTCAAAAAATTTAGGCCAAAATGTATTCTGCTACATGTCTTTGGTTTGCGTGAAAGTTATAGCGTCTACAAGCTATGGTATATATACTGGAATTTTTATTATTACATTTTTTATACTACTAAAGGCGGTGATTAGCAGCTTATAAATGGGACTGAGTGCAGCGGGCAATCTGACACCAACTGGGAACCGACTAACTGCCACTGATGTGTGCCTAACAATGAGTAGTGTGTGTAATGTGCGCTGATTTTTACTTTGCAGGGTTAAGAAACAAACAGACTGTTCCCTCCCTACAGATCCCTGTGTTGATTATCAACACAGGGTTCTGGGCTGTAATTGAATACAGACTGCCACTGTGTACAATCAGGGCGCGCATACTCTAAACCCAGGAAGAAGCAGCAGTGTACCAGTACGGACCACCCATCCGCAGTACATCGCGAGTGGTCCGCAAGTGGTTACATTTATGCACAAAGCACCCCATTGTAAAATGTAAAAAGCAAAACTAAAAGTTTTACAACATTGCCCCAGTGCTGTCAGGGGTCAAACAAGGAGGCTGTGCAAGTGCCCGACATCCACATCATCATCGATGACATCAGCAGTTGTTAGGATTCTGGCGGTCGCAGTGCCATAGTAATGTTGCACAATGAAAACCTGTGGCTTTGTGTAATAAGAAGGCAGGTTTGGTCCAGCTGCTGGCTTGTACACAATTTTTGGGAAATTTTTAGGCATTTTGCCAAGACACCCTGGCTGAAAAGGGAGGCTCTAGTTACAGCCACACCTGAGGGATACACAGAGGGATTAGTTGTAGCGGGGGTGGTTCCACATTCATCACAAGAGTGATTCAACTGGACTGCAATAAAAAAAAAAAAAAAAGAGGGTGCACACAGTACAAGAAAAATATAAAATAGGCTGTATACATTCACTAGCATAAGCATAGCAACATGCCTGATTTCAGGTGTCAGACATGTTGCCAAAGTCAAGGAACACAGTCTAAAGAGGGTCATGGGTGATATCCTATTAAGAGATCCACTGTATCTGGGAGCAAATGTTTATATTCTCCAACATTTGCTGATTATTGTATATTATCCTGCATGTACTCTGTGTGGCAATGTTTTTATTAAAAGATGTTGCTTGTAGTCGGTCACCTCTCACTGAGCCTTAGTGCAGAGTTTAAAGTATCTTGCGTTTCCCAGTCCCACTTTCCTTTTAAGCCAGCTCTCTTCCCATTCAGGTAGGCTTGACAAAAGCCCCCTCAAACACATTGATGCCTTCCTACTACTACGACGCTGTTTTGTGCCTCGTTGGACAGATGCAAAGCACAGCCGTAGACGCCAATGGTCATCTCTTTTTGAGGCTCTGGTGGCACTACACAGAAGCACACTGATCAGAGTTGTCCATGTGTTTTTTCTGATGTTATACTCACCCTCTCCTTTCTGCACTTGGAGTGGGACACAGGCTTTTTATATGGAATAAGTGTGCCACATTTTAATAAAGCAGTGTGATGTGTTCACCGATTCCTTCTCCCTGCTATTTTGTTTTCTGACATGTAATCCTCTAAAAAAACAGCGCTGAGGTTAAGATTGTGCCTAGGGAATAATTTGCATGTTGACATGAGCATAGTGACAGATGAACATTAATTGCAAGCATCTCTTTTAAAAAAAATAAATAAACATTTCTGGAGAGAGGCATTTCACACATGCAAAAACAAATAGCCAGCAAAGAATATATTGTTATTACTCATACCGATGATCCTGGTATCCACCTCTATAGGGAGCGGACTGGTGATTTCTAGGAGGAAAAACCTTAAAAAAAAAAAAAAAACAGACAAAAATTACAACTAGTTAACTCTATTCCCCCCAATGAACATGGTCAAACATACATGCAAAATTCAGATGGCGATACAGTATATTAAAATACCGTGTATATACTCGAGTATAAGTCGTTCCGAATATAAGTCAAGGCCCCAATTTACCACAAAAAAAATGGGAAAAACTTATTGACCCGAGTATAAGACGAGGGTGAGAAATCCACAGCTACTGTAAGTGGAAAAGAGGGTCAACAATGCCCATTTGCAGCATCACTGTGCTCATTTGCAGCCATAGGTCCCCTGAACTTCAAACTCGGTAGTTAAGGGTTCCTAGATGCCCCCTAGCTGCAGCCAAAATTTGGGGTCTCTGAACCCAAAGGGTCCCGAAATGACATTGCTGCAGATGGACACAGTTGACCGAATTTGGGGCCCGTATCTCGGGGCCACTTCGTACTAAGAACCCCAAATTTGGTATGCAAACCCAGTGGAACTAGCACCATAAAATTTTTAAAGCTGGTGTTTCTAGCACCAAGTGGCCACGAGATACAGGGCTCCAAAATTCAGTTCAGAAAATGTCAAGCACTTTTCTGCAGCAGAGAATGACATCTTCTGAACCGATTTTGGGGCCCCATATCTCGGGACCACTTAGTGCTAGGAACTTCAGCTTTGGATATGTTGTGGTACCAGTTCCACTGGGTTTGCACAGCAAATTTGGGGTTCCTAGCTCCATGTGGCCCTGAGATACGTGGCCCCAAATTCGGTTTGGAAAATGAAATTTTTTGCTGCAGAAAAGTGCTTGACTCGAGTATAAGTCGAGGGGGGCACTTTCAGCACAAAAAAAATGTGCTGAAAAATTTGACTTATACTCAAGTATATACGGTAATAGAAATGTCATTCTACACAACATCTGCAGTGGCACAGCTCAAAACGTAATAAAAACATTGCATCATTTGCTCCAGAGCCCCCCCCCCCCCTTAAAAGGGCAACATTTAGGCTGAAGTTAGCCACAAACATAAAATGCTTTTGCCTGCAGTAGAGCTTCAGAGGGTGGGTGGATGACAGCAGGGGCCCTACCCTGCTGCACTACTATGCAGTCAGTGACCCTGAAAAAAGAAAACACCAGAGGGTGCATAGCCAAATGTAGCTTAAAATTACATTTATTAAATGAGAAAAGCAAATGTAAACACACATACTATAACATGCAAAGAACATGTTATAAGGTGCTCTGCATTTTATAGTCTGAAGTCAGGACCGTTTTTAAGGCAGGGCAAAAGGAGCAGCTGCCCTGGGACCCATCATTGTTGTGGGGCCCAAAGCAGCTGCCTCATACTTGCCAACTATCCCAGTTTAAATTCCCTTATCACTTAAAGTTTTAGTCCTGTGCTGTGCCCCGATATCTCAGTGTAAAGTTCTGGTGCTGCTGCCCAGCTCTGCCCTATCGCCATGTACAGATGACTTACTTGCAGACCCTGTGTTTACATGTAAACAACCTGCATTGATATGTAAATAGCGGCAACATTAATATGTAAATAGTTTGGTTCATGCGAATACGCACATCTCAGCCGATGCATGAGGGTGTCATTAACAATTAATAGCACTGCTGTGTATCTGCTAAAGGGCAGCATGTTTCTGTGGTGTCAGGAAAGCAATTTTGCATGTATTCCCGACACACACAAATGTGAACACAGGCTAAATGTCTCGGTTACATTGGTGGTCAGTGTAAGTCTTCTCATTACATTGGGGCTTGGTGTACAATCCTTTCATTCACATTAGTGGCCAGTTGGAAGGTCCCGCTTACATTGGTGGTCAGTGTAAATCCCTCTTTACATTAGTGGGTAATGTGAATGCTCCTAATACATTAGTGGGCAGTGTAAATCCCCATTACATTGGTGGCTAGTGTAGAAACTCCTCTTTAAATTGGTAATTGTTAAAAAAAATCCAAACTTGCATTTGTGGTCAGTTTTGAATCCTCCCTTACATTGGTGGTCCATGTAGAAGTCCCCTTTAAATTGGTGGAGATTATAAATCCCCCTTAAATTGGTGGCCAGTGTAGAAATCACCCTTTATTGGCTGTTGATGTAAAATCCCCTATCACATTGGTTGTCAGCGTAAATTCTTCATAACATTGGTGATCAGTGTACATTTCCCTTTACATTGGTGGCAAATACAGAATTGCCCTTACACTGGTTGTCAGTGTAAATCTCGCCTAACATTGGTGGTCGGTGTAGAAGTGTCACCTTACATTAGTGGTCAGTACAAATCTCCTCGACAATGGTTGTCATTGTATATTCCCCCTTACACTGGTGGTTGGTATAAATGCTGTTATTACATTGGTGTCAGTGTAGAAATCCCTCTTTTCTAATGGTGGGTGGCGCAAAATCCTCTGTTACATGGTGGTCAGTGCAAATTCCCCCTCACATTGATGGTCATTGTAAAATTCCCCATTACATTGGTAGAATCCCCCACTATATACTTGCCAAAGATTTCCAGCTTTGCTCTACATGATTCAGAATTAGCCACAGTGTACTGCCTCCTAAATAATTCCATCCCCCCACCAATGCCACGGATTCCATCAACCCCCCAGCATTGCCACTGATCACACCCCCTCCCCCAGCATTGCCACTGGTCCCAGGATTCCTACGAGTTTTCTGTCTAATGATGGGTCCCCTCACCTCCCCGGTCCATAGTGTGCAGGCAGTGAGGAGATGATGTGCTGTAACCTTTAGAAACCAATCAGTAAGCAGTAATGCTGTGCACTAAGCTCTTGCAACCTATTAGTGAGTGGTATAGATGTTCAGTAACCTCTAGCAACCAGTGAGCATTATTGGATCTACAGTAATCTCTAGCAACCAATCAACAAGCAGAGGTCATGTGCTGTAACCTCTAGAAAATAAACAGTGAGCCATAGTGTGTGCTGTAGCCTCTAGCAGCCAGTCAGTGAGCGATAATGGTACACTCTAACCTCTGGCAATCAATCGCAATTTCTGCCTGATCTAAATTCAGTAAACTGGATTTTGAGTCTAGTGAAGATTGTAACTGCGCTGACCCTAAAAAGTGATATATACCTTAACACGTGAACAATTTTATCTGTGATTCATGAAAAAAATTGCTAATAAATTCATTCATCAAAACTCAAAATAATGAAAAAATAGAAAACAATTAAAATGAAAACTCATGTGTTAACAATAGTCCTCTTCACAAAATGCTTATCCTAATCCCATGTGCACAAATGCACATGCGTGACTTGAAAAACTTTTCACCAATTTGAGAAGCACCACCACCTACCAAAATGGACAGTCACGAGAGCCAAGGAAAAATTGCGCCTTTGGTTTATACTGGGTCAACCACTCCACTCCAATAGGTATATCTGAGATTCCCCTAAATTGGTTGCCACTGGTTGCTCCTTACTCCTCCACATTAGTCTTGGTATCTCAAAAAAGCAGACATCCATCCTTGCGCAACATAATTTTAAAAATGTATTAAATCAATAGAGTAATGATATAGTATATACACTCACAAGTCCGGTGCCTTTAGACCGGCACTGAGTCTTTTCAGCAGTGTGTTTTTGGCACTTAGCTAGCGCCGTTCCGTTTCCGGGGATCAGGGTGTGGTCCGAGCCTCAATCTGGTACGGGTTGGGGCAGGAAGTGACGTTGGCGCTTACCCAGAAGCCTCTACGCGCTTCGCATCCAATCAAGCATCATCAGGAAGCTTCCTGATGAGGCATATAGTAAGAGGAATACCGCGCTGTAGTGCACCAAAAATAGTGCCTGTTAGTAAAGTATAGTGAATGACCAAAAAGGGGATTACCAAAATAGTGATAAAAATGACCTAATAAAATAAAAAATACCTAATAACATAAGCAGCCGCTCCATGTGAGATACACACATTAACAAAAACAATATAACAAATATGGCAGCGCTGTAAATAAAAAGTGAGTACCAATAACCGGTATTGAATAGGTCTAGTTGGTTAGAACACAAATTAAATAACTAACACAGTTCTTGAAACATAAATCAATAAGTGTTCACTGGACAATCATAACACAGTGAGTAAAAAATCCATATAAATGTTGTGAGAAGACCTAAGGCTCGGACACCAGTCTTCAAAGTAGGAAATGGAAAAAGTTCCTCCACCGCACCACTGTGGTAGCTGAGAATAAAATGCGCGCTTACCAAAAGGCAAGCACAAGGGGGCTTGCGACCTTAACCCGGTCGGGGCCTTTAACTGAATGGGCTTGTAGGGAACGACACTCCACTTCATAAACCCAGAGGGGTGATGATACCGCTACTCCACCAAACCACAGGAAATCGATCTTATCATGGAGGTTAATAAAAAACGCCAAGCTGGGGGGTGGTTCTCATTTTAGAGGTACCCCGGGAAAAGAGAGGGAGACAACATAGCGTAATCCTGGTTTTACGGTTTATTATAAGAATTAAAATAACACTTACAGTGTAGCAGATTCGTATAAGCATAAAAAGCCGGCCGACTAAAACGATCACCCGTCCTGCAGACGGTAGATGCAGCACGTCAGCACGTCAGCTTGGCCGACGCGCGTTTCTTCACACTCTGACGTCGTCAGGTACTTAAAACTTTAAAATTGCCCCATACCTTTTAATTTGCTAAAAAAAAAATTCTAATCAACATTTCCCTTCTATGCATTAAGGAGGGGGCTGCGAAGCTATTTTTACCATAATTAACCCAGTCTGTACTGTGCTGGTAGATCATCATTATCAGTTGTAAACTAGATTTGCACAATGTCTTAACAAAGGCTTAAAGATATCAAGGCTTGGCTGGTGAAAATGGTAGGGGGGAGGGATAAAAGTTGAATTTATAGGGGTGGGGGGTAAGAGTAAAGGGGAAAATCAGATAGAAACTGTTGTATATATTTTTGTCGAAATGTATATGATATACGGTGTATTTTAAAAATTGGTATTTTGTATATCATGAAGAAATGAATAAAGATCATCTAAATTTAAAAAAAAAAAAAAGGGTTGGCTGGTACATTGTTAATGCATTTCTAAACCGACCTGTCCCTAGTTATATGCCCGATGTCATTCTGAACAATATAAGCTCCCTATAGAGTGCTGTGTATAATCCTGCTCCAAACAACTATAAAAAGGTAATACTTTTTATATTTTTTTTTTTTTTAGGTATGCCGTGTCAATTGGAACATATAAAGCATATAGTGGGGGTTTCAAATTTGGCTGCAAAAGGTAATACACTTTAATAAAGTGGAACTAACCTATATCTGAGCACAACAAATGTCTATATAATTTATGTTAAATATATTGTATTTTTAATATTCTACGCAAATTCACCAATCCCATCTCCATGCTTTCTTTTCATAAAAAAATCACTTTGAAAAACATTTCTTAGCTTTTAAAGTGGAGTTCCACCCAAAAATGGAACTTCCACTTTTTGGATTCCTCCCCCCCTCCGGTGTCACATTTGGCACCTTTCAGGGGGGAGGAGGGAGCAGATACCTGTCTAATACAGGTATTTGCTCCCACTTCCTGGCATACCTCACCATGGCGCTTGCGGTGACCTATGCCACTTCCGGCGCCTACCCCGTCCTCCCCCGCTGTATTCTGTGAGACACAGAACACAGCAGGGACCTGAGAGGACGCGCATGCGCAGTAGGGAACCAGGAAGTGAAGCCACACGGCTTCACTTCCTTATTCCCTTACCGAGGATGGCAGCGGCAGTAGCCGAGAGCCGAAGGACGGATCGGCTTCGGCTGCCGACATTGCGGGCTCCCTGGACAGGCAAGTGTCCATATATTAAAAGTCAGCAGCTGCAGTATTTGTAGCTGCTGGCTTTTAATATTTTTTTCAGCGGACCTCCACTTTAATTTCTGGGAAACAAAGTTAAACGAGAATAACATAAATTTTCCTTTCTACAATATTTACTAACGCTAGCAGCATACGGATTAAAAATAATCATTGTTGATTGAGAGAGTTTAGTTCCACTTCACCCCCTTCCTGCCCAGGCAAATTTTCAGCGCTGTCGCACTTTGAATGGCAATTGCGCCGTAGTGCAACACTGTACTCAAATTAAATGTTTATCGTTTTTTGAGGCAGATATTGCTTTCTTTTGGTAGCATTTAAATCACTGCTAGGGTGTTTGTGTTTATTTTTTGCTAAACAAGAAAAGGCTGAAAGTTTTGAAAAAAAAACGGAGTTACTTACCGGTAACATCCTTTTCCAGGAATCTTTCAGGACAGCACCATAGAGAGACACCGGCTCCTCCCCTCTTAGGAAACACCGCCTTCCAATTCAACATTTAAACCTCATCCTCCCAACGGCCCCTCAGTTCTTCACGAGTTCCTCCGGCCAGCTGGGGAGACACAAGAATACGTCATACAAATCTTTATCTTACCTGACGTTCTCATGCGATGAGTTCTCATAGATGATCAATAACCTGGGTGGGTACTAGTGCTGTCCTGAAAGATTCCTGGAAAAGGATGTTACCGGTAAGTAACTCCGTTTTTCCCCATTCATCTTTCAGGACAGCACCATAGAGAGGATAAGCGAGCACCTTACCTTAGGGAGGGACTACTGCCTGCAGCACCTTACGCCCAAAGGCTTGGTCTTTGGCTGACAGCAGGTCCAATCTGTAATGCTTCACAAACGTGGAAAAACTGGACCACGTTGCTGCTCTACAGATCTGCTCCGGAGAAGCACCAGCCCACTCTGCTTGAGAAGTTGCCACTGCCCTGGTGGAATGTGCTTTAATACCCTCCGGGGGCTCCAAACCCCCGACTACATAGGCCTGGCTAATGGCCAACCTTAACCATCTGGCTATTGATCGTTTAGAGGCTTTGAACCCTTTCCTAGCCCCTGAAAATAATACAAAAAAAGAATCGGATTTCCTAAACTGTTTCGTACAATCTAAGTACTGAAGGACGCACCTTCTAACGTCCAGTTTGTGAAAAATATGCTCCTGTTCCCTCACAGGATTCGAACAGAAGGTAGGTAAAATAATTTCTTGGCCCCTATGAAAACTAGAGGCCACTTTTGGCAAAAAGGCCGGATCCGTTTTAAAAATCAAACGGTCCGGAAAAACCTGAAAAAAAGGCGCCCTAATAGAAAGGGCTTCGAGTTCACTTACTCTCCTTGCTGTGGTGATCGCCACCAAAAACACCGTTTTGAGGGTGATCACCTTCAAGGTACAGGATTCCAACGGCTCAAAAGGATCCCCTGTAAGAGACTGTAGAACTAAGGAAAGATCCCACACTGGGAATGGAGAACTTTTAACAGGCCTCTGTCTGCCTAAAGCTCTAAAAAACCTAGCTACCCAAGGATCTATAGCTAGTGGCTTTCCAGGAAAACGCTTAGTGCCGATACCTGTCCTTTCAAGGTGCTAAGGGCTAATCCTTTGTCCGCTCCTGCCTGCAGAAACTCTAATACTGCTACAGAACTTTGTACATCGAAGGAGCTTTCTGTGCACCAACTGTTAAAGCGTTTCCACACCTTAAGGTAAATGGCTTGCGTCTCTCTTTTCCTGCAATTTAGGAGAGTTGTTATTAGCCGATCCGAGAAACCTTTGCCCTTCAGCAATTCTTCCTCAGTAGCCACGCTGCGAGGTTCCATCGCTCCACCTGAGGGCAACAGATTGGGCTTTGAGAGAGAAGATCCTCCTGGATAGGTAGAATCCAGGGAGGTTCTACTGTCAGACTCTTCAAGAGAGAGAACCACGGCCTCCTTGGCCAGTGTGGTGCGATCAGAATGAGGGTTGTGTCTTCTGACCGAAATTTTCTCAGAACTGCTGGAATCATTACGGGAGGGGGGAAGGCATAACACCTTGAGAAACGCCAGCTCTGAGCTAGTGCATCCACCCCGGCTGCTCCGTCCCATCTGTTTAGGGAAAAGAACAGACGAGCTTTTGTATTTGCCTTCGAGGCGAAGAGATCCACAGAGGGAACCCCCCACTTCCGAGTAATCATCTCGAAGATGTCCTGATTCAAGACCCAGTCGCCTTCCTTCAGCATTTTTCTGCTCAGAAAGTCTGCCACTTGGTTCTGCTCCCCCTTCAGATGTATTGCAGAAAGAGAGAGAATGCTCCCTTCGGCCCACCTGAGGATGGATTCTGCCAGACCCCACAAGGATTTGTTCCTGGTTCCCCCTTGCCTGTTGATGTAGGCCACCGCTGATGAGTTGTCCGAACGGACCCTCACATGCTGTCCCAGGAGTTCTTTCTGAAAAGCTCTGAGAGCCAACTCTATTGCTCTCAGTTCCCTCCAGTTCGAGGACTTTTTTGCGTCTTCTTTTTTCCAGGTGCCTTGTATCATTTTGGCATCTAGGTGTGCTCCCCACCCTGTGCCGCTTGCATCGGTCGTAACCGTTCTGGACACTGGAAGAACCCACTCCAGACCCTGTGAGAGATTGGACCCTTTTCTCCACCACCAGAGGGACCTTTTGACCTGGCTTGGCACAGATATAAGAGAGTCCAGAGATGCTGGACTGTGGTCCCAGACATTTAGAATAAACAGCTGTAGGGGGCGAAAGTGCAGCCCTGCCCACTGAACTGCCGGAAGCGTGGAAGTCAGTAAGCCCAGCGCTGACATTGCTTTCCTTACTGAGATCTGACTGCTGCCCTGGAGCAGTAATATTGCTCTGTCCACCTTCTGGATTTTTTCTGCTGGAAGGAACACTTTGTTTTGTTGAATCCAGTACATAGCCCAGGAAGATGACCTTTTGGGCCGGAACCAAACTGGATTTTTCCAGGTTCAAGAGCCATCCCAGGTTTTCTAGGCTGTCTCTTGCTACCTGAAGATCCTGGTACAACTGCTCCGGGGAAGGAGCAAACAGGAGCAGGTCGTCCAGGTACGCGACTACAGAGATGCCTCTGAGCCGCAAGAAAGCCAGGACCTCCACCATCACTTTGGTGAAGATGCGGGGGGAAGAGGATAGTCCAAAGGGGAGTGCTTTGAACTGTAGATGAAACGTTCCTTCCCCAGTTTTCACCGCCAGTCTGAGAAACCTCTGGTAACTTTCTGCGACTGGAATGTGCAGATAAGCGTCCTTTAGGTCTATTGACGCCATGAAGCAATTTGGGGGAAGAAGTGCTTTCACCGAATAGATAGAATCCATCTGGAATTTTCTGTAGGTGATTGAGACATTCAGAGGCTTCAGATTCATGATAAGTCTGAATTTTCCCGACGGCTTGCGGACCACAAAAATGTGGGAGTAAAAGCCTCTGCCTGTCTCCTCTACAGGCACCCTCACTATCACCTCTTGTTCCTCTAACTCTTGTAGGGAGGATAGAAGAGCTGACGCTTTCTCTGCACACTTTGGCAGCTCGGTGACCAGAAGTCTGTGCTGAGGGGGTTCTGAAAACTCTAGCTGGTAACCTCTTCTTATGATCCCTAACACAAACTGGTTGGAGGTGATCATCTCCCATTGTGGGAGGAAGGCCCCCAATCTTCCTCCCACCGTGGTTACCCCGTCATTGGGTCTTCTTGGGCTGTTCAGGAGGGCGAAAAATCGCCCCTCCCCGCCCCTTGCCCTTCTGCCCCCAAGCTTTTTTCTGCTGCTCTCCTTTTGGGGCTTCAAATTTTCTTTGAGGGCGAAACTTTCTTTTAGCCTGCTCCCCAAATTTCTTTTTAATGGGAAAGGCCTTTTTCTTATCGGCCGTCCGGTCTAAAACGGTCTCTAAACCTGGGCCAAACAAGAGATCTCCTGTGAGGGGAATTCCACAGAGTTTAACTTTAGACGCGCTGTCTCCTTGCCACGTCTTAAGCCATAGAGCCCTTCGAGCCGAATTAGTGAGGGCTGAAGACCTTGCGGACATGCGCACTGATTTGGCGGAAGCGTCCGCAATATACGCTACACCCTTAAGTAGCATGGGGAAGGAAGCCAAAATAGTCTCTTTTGGCGTTCCTGCCTCAATATGCGCTCTTATCTGCGTAAGCCAATATTCCATATTGCGGGCCACTACTGTGACCGCCATGGCAGGCTTAAGGTTTCCCTGTGATGAATCCCAGGACTTTTTTAAGAGAGAGTCCATCCTTCTGTCCATGGGGTCTACAAGAACCCCCATGTCCTCGAAGGCCAGATCTGTTTGCCTGGAAACCTGAGAAAAAGCAGCATCCAGCCTAGGGGTCTTATTCCAGACTAGAGACTCCCCTTCTGAAAAAGGAAACCTTCGCTTTAAAGCCCTTGAAAAGAAAGGTTTTCTCTCAGGATCTTTCCATTCATTCTTTATGGCCTCAACCAATACATCATGGACTGGGAAATCCTTCCTTTTTTGTTCCCCAAGACCATTGTACATTTGGTCATGGAGCGATAACACTTTCTTTTCTTCCTGAATACCCAACGTGGTGTGAATAGCTCCCAAGAGCTCCTCCACTTCATCCAGGGAAAGCTTATAGCGAGAGGTTTTTGTGGATTCCCCATCCACTTCCTCCACATCCGATTCCCTTTGAGAATCTGAAGCGGTGCTATCTGGCTCCTCCTCAATATCCACTCTGGAGCCCCCTGGTCTCTCTCCACTAACAGAGGGAGTATCCACTGGGCTAGGTGTAACACTCTGCTGCACTGGTAAAGGACTGCTTTGGGCTTGCGGCAACTGGAAGCTGGAAAAGAGTGTTTTAAAGGACTGAAAGGTGCTAGAAAGCTCCTTGACGGATGCAGCAAGATCTGTACCCTGTTCTGCTGCCTGTTCCCTGACCAATCCATCAATGCACTCCTTGCAAAGTGCCTTGGACCAGGATTCCCCCATACTAGTTCTACAAGAGGGGCATTTTTTCTTGGAACCATGAGGCGACTTGCTTTTCTCTGTGGCTTTCTGAAAAAGAAAGAGAGAGAGTCGCCATAAATGCCCAATCCCACCAGTGCTTCTACAGAGGTCCACCAGGAGTGCCCCCCCCAGGACCAACCACCACCAGGGTCCCAGACACACTCCCCTTCCCCACGACCACCAGTGGGGGGAGAACACCCATGAAGCTATCGGGATTTAGGTAAGGGAACACCACCCCAGGGTTCCACTTACCTTAGCATGGCTGGTGCTACTGTCTCCTGGAGCAGTTCTAGAGACCTCTGTCTCCGACATGTCCGCTGAGGATGGTGGTCGATCGTTTCCCCCGATAGCTGACTCTACAGCAAGGCAAGAGGGTCGCACCAGCCGAACGCTCGGTCCGTTTTCTATCTCCGCGTCCGGAACCGGAAGACGCGGAATCGTCGGAAGTGCCCGCCCTCGCCGGAACTGACGTCACCCGTCATCCGACCCGGCCATAGAGCTTCAGACGCTGGCTGCTTGAGCAGGAGAGACTCAGGCACTTCCCACAGCGCCCCCCTGGGCAGAAGAAAAACAGACCCCCTTAGCTGTCTCTTTCCCCAAGAGAGGCTAAGGCGCGCTAATTCAGTTTAAAAAACAGGTAAGTATGGCTTCCCCAGCCTTTACCTGACTGAATAAAAAAATAAATAGAGGGAAAGAGCTAGAGAGACCCGACTCCCCCTCTTCCACAGACAAATTTTTTGGCTTCAGCCTCCCTGACTGATCCGCCTCGGTTCCTAAGCAGTGTCTCCCCACCGGAGGAAACACCTGAACTGAGGGGCCGTTGGGAGGATGAGGTTTAAATGTTGAATTGGAAGGCGGTGTTTCCTAAGAGGGGAGGAGCCGGTGTCTCTCTATGGTGCTGTCCTGAAAGATGAATGGGGAAAAAAAGTTTTTCTTACTTTGTTATAAAAATGTTGCAAATAAGGAATTCTTCTTCTTCACTGATGTGCGCTGATGAGACTGCATGAATAAGGCTGAACTGATAATCAGGGCACTGATGGTCACTGTCCTGATTATCAGTGTAAACATGTACTCACTGTGCCCTGTCAGACTTGCCAGTTATCGACTCTCCTTTCTTTAGGCCCATTTCAAACTTGTGCGACTTTTTTTTCATCAGAGTCACATGACAAGTCATACCCCATAATTCCCAACGATAACCATTCATATCTGTACGACTTCAAGTTGCACCAACTTCAAAGTAGTCCCTGTACTGCTTTGGTCCGACTTTGGTGCGAGTTAAGGTCCATAGACCTCAAGTTTAAACAGGCATTCCCTGAAATCGTGACAAAATCGTGGTAAAATCAAGTCACGGGAGTGTGAAAGGGGCCTTACACAGACAACATGGACATCCTCCCAGAACTGGTGTCTCTGCTTTCAGAAAATGTATACTTTTTGAGGGGATTTATTGTAATTTCTAGGAAAAATTTTTTTTACATGTGTGCTAAAAATTACAAAAATTCCTCGGTAGGCAAATGGTTAAACAATTTTCACCTTCATTCACTGGAAGGCACAGAAGAGTAAGGTCCTGCTTAGATGGGCTTTTTTTTTTTGCACCAAAACTGTTTGCAGCTTAAAAGGAAGACAAATGTAGGTCAGGAGAAGGTCAATGAAAGTCAAATGCACCCGGTAATGAACTCTGAATGATTGCAGAAATGTCTCCAACAGATCTTCATAGCAAACAGAATGCACCTAAAAGCAAGCTGTATTAACCAATTGACATAAGCCAAAAAGCACTCTGTTTACAGGGTGATTTGATTTGTGCCTCTAACAGGGCCATGCGTTACTGGATAAGGGATGCACATGTATTTCATGAACCCCTAGGCCGGTAGTTCCACAAAAGTCTATTGGGCCGCAGCAGCTGTCGCTACCAATGTGACATCCATGCAGGTGCATGGCCCCAAACACGCCCAGGGTGAGTTCAGGGAAACACACTCCCACCCACACGGATGTCATATTGGGACACAGCAGTTGCGTCTGTGCAGCTACTGTGTCCCAATAGACATGAATAGGACTACCTGCATGGGGATACACAGAAAACCTGTGCATCCCTGTGCAAGTAAACATAGCCCTGCAGGGGGCACGGATCAAATTGCCCTGTGAAAGCAAATCCAAAAATGTTGGTATACTGTCGCCTACAGGTGGGTTTGGATGCTGCAAATCAAAAAGGGCCAAACTCCCTGTAGTAGCTACTATAACCCTACTCCTGCTTTAAAGCCCCATTAAGCTTGATGTCCTGATATGGAAAAACATGTCTTTCTAGCTCTGCTGGCTCCAGACTTTGCATGCAAAATTATTCTTTCAAGCAGCTGCTGACAGTTTCATGCCAGATCCTTCATATCCTGGATTGTCTCTTAATGTGGCCGCCTCTTCGGTGGTTGCTGGCAACAGCAAGTATTGGATCAGAAGGATGGGTTCATCCTTTTGATACAATACTACACATAGTGACAAACAAGCCAGCGGGACAAACAACAGCATGCGGTTAGGTAGCAGGTATACCAAACATCTATGCCAGCCTTTTTCAACCAGGGTGCCCTGAGATTTCTTCAGGGGTGCCTTGGCAAAATGCCTAAAAATTGATCAAAAATTGTATACAAGCCAGCAGGTGGATCAAGCCTGTCTTTTAGTTACATAATGCCATGGATTTTCATTGTGCACCATTATGACTTACTAAGCATCCTAACAACCAATGAAACCATCAGTTGATAAGGAGGATGTCTGTTGCCTCCACAGCATCCTTGTTTGACCCGCCTCTGCCTCTCAGCACTGGGGTCACATTAGCTGACTGATGGAGAGAAATTGAGGGAGAAGAGAAACATAGAAACCAGTGTGCAAAAGTGTATTTGCTTTGGAAGAAAGAATCACCTCTAACATTAGTTGTCCTACGTGTAGATGTCGCTGAGTTGTGTAAAACTATTAGAATAGTTTTTTACATTTTAGAATGGGGTGCCTCGAGACTGTTCATAATTTTAAAGGGTGCCTTGACTGAAAAAAGGTTGAATAAACGCTGATCTAGGCCACCAGGGAGGGAAGAATTTTCCCTCTTCTATAATGCTTTTACATACAAAGTGAAAATAAAGTAAAATAGCAAAAAAGCTTTAATACTTTAATGCAACAGCCCTGCATCTTACTGCAGTGGCATTAGTGGAAATGGTGTCCTCTACTACAAGAAAGCAACAAGGAGTCATGACAGAAGTACCAAATCCGCAGTGGTTCTTACCAGGCTCCCAGGTGACATCAGTGATCACATGCTGGAAATGAAGACTCACAAGTTTTTTTTAGAAAATGTATTAAGTTAAGAATACACATAAAAAGGGCAAAGAAAACGGTCACAACCCTTGCAGGGGTGTAAGAAGCAGGAGTTTTGATTTTGTTTTCACATTCTTTTAGACTGATAAGACAGTTACCTATGTAATGCCCCTTGTTACCTTAAAAGTAAAACTGTAGTATTAACCACTTGCCGACCGCCTTCCGCATATACACTGCAGCAAAGCAGCTCAGCTGTGTAAACAGACGTACCCGGTCCGTGCATGTGGTATTGTGGGTGTGCAAGCGCCACTGCTGGCACGCTCCCACGGGTCCAGCCGACTCGATGTTGGCCACTCACCCGCGATTACGGTAAAGAGGCAAAACGGGGATCTGCCCATGTAAACAAGGCGGATCCTCGTTCTGACAGGGGATGAGAGAGAAGTCAGCTGTTCCTAGTGATCAGGAAAAGCGATCTCTCTCTACTCTGTCAGTTCGTCCCCTTGACAGTTAGAAAGAACCTCCCTAGGGAACACTTAACCCTTTGATCACCCCTAGTGTTAACCCCTTCCCTGCCAGTGCCATATATACAGTGATCAGTGCATTTTTATAGCACTGATCACTGTATTGGTGTCACTGGTCACCAAAAAGTGTCACTTTGTGTAAGATTTGTCCGCCGCAATGTTGCAGTCCCGCTAAAAATTGCTGATCCCCGCCATTACTAGTAAAAACAATAAAAAAAAAATAATAAAAGTCCTCAAATCTTTCCCCTATTTTGTAGATGCTATAACATTTGCGCAAACCAATCAATATACGCTTATTGCGATTTAATATAAATATATTAATATAAGCGTATATTAATTGGTTTGCGCAAACGTTATAGCGTCTACAACTAAGTGATAGATTAGGGACTTATTTTTATGTTATTGTTTTACTAGTAATGACGGCGATCAGCAATTTTTAGCGGGACTGCGACATTGCAGCGGACAAATTGGACACCAAGTGACACTTTTTGAGGGCCAGTGACACAAATACTGTGATTAGTGCTAAAAAAATGCAGTCACAGTATAAATTACACTGGCAGACAAGGGGTTAAGCATGTCCCTGGGAGGTGCTTACTGACAGATACACTGGAAAAAAAGAGATCCGTGTTTCAGCTTAGCTGAAACACAAGATCTCTTTTGCTTCCTGACAGATCAGCGGTTTGCCTTGCTTACATAGACACACCGCTGCTCCATCTCTCCACTGAACGCCCCGCGTTCTCTCCTTCACTGCGTGCAAAAAAATTACATACAGGTACGTGATTTCACGCAGCCGGGTCGCCCTGCCGCAGTATATATGCGGTGGGTGGTCCGGAAGCTTTTAAAGTGGAGTTCCACCCAAAAGTGGAAGTTCCGCTTTATGCACTTCTTACACCCTGACATAACACATTTTCCATGTAATTTTTTTTTTGGGGGGGGGGGGGGGGGGGGGAGAGTGGAGCAGGCACCTAGTTTTGACAGGTACCTGCTCCCACTTCCACTCGGGCTGCCCAGGCGACTCGAGCAGAAGTTCAACTCTCCTACTCCCTCCAACCTTCTGGGGCATGTCACAGGTCCTAGAAGATTGCCTGGGCATTGAGATACGCAATGCACCGCCGCCTGTGAAGCCGCAAGCTGTCACAGCCGGGTGCCCACACTTGCAATGCTGGCGCCGGGGAGAGAGCTGAGCAAATAAAACAAAAAAACACCACAACAGGTGAAGTCTTCTAAAATGCTTCTAGTCTAAACCAATGTCAAGCATGTTTAACTGAATTGGAAGGGGAGTCAATGTAAATTACAGACTCATACATTCAGATAGCAGATAGCAATCCTTAGAGGTATAGTCTGTGGCTGTAATAGCTGGATGGTGATGTATCCATTGGTTGGGTGGTTGGAAAAGAAAGGGGTATTAAGGGTTAAAAAGGAAGATAGTCATCCTTCAGAGTGTGTCCAGGACTCTGCAAGACATGTAAGAAAAAAACAGGGAGGGGGAGGCTGAGTGTAGTATTAAAATGATGACTTTGATAGGATAAGATAAACCACTTGCCGACCGCCCGCCGTCATACGTCAGCTGTTTGAAGAGGAATATCGTTGTTATGGCAGCAGCTAGCTACCATAACCCCAGTACCCTCTTCTAGGGCAGTTGGCTTTCAGATAAAAAGTGGTCTCTGCAGTGATCACTTTTAAAATCGATGGCGGGAGAGGGGCGCAATACCCCCCCCCCCCCCGATGCCTTCCTCCACTTACCTCCGCCGCCGGCAGCGGCGGAGGCGATCGGATCCTTCTGTGTGTGGTATGGAGCTGAGTAAGGGGAAGATGGCCCCCACCCGTCTCCATATCATTGCAGGGCAGAAGCAACATCAAAACGTCACCTCCGCCCATAGCTCTTCAAAAAGGGAACTTTTTTTTTTATTGCATTTTAGTGTAAATATGAGATCTGAGGTCTTTTTGACACCAGATCTCATATTTAAGAGGTCATTCATGCCTTTTTTCTATTACAAGGGATGTTTATTACATTCCTTGTAATAGGAATAAAAGCAAATTTTTTTTTTTTAAAAGAACAGTGTAAAAATAAAAAATAAAAGTAATGTAGCAATAACTCACGGTGGAGTTGCTGATTTAAAATCGGGCTGTTACCGTCACCTTTACCTGTAGTTTCACCAATGCCAGACTTATGCCGGCCATACACGGTTCGAATTTCGTAAGAATTTTCTTTCAAAAATCGTATGAAAGAATTTTCGTATGAATTTCACACCATTAGTGGCCTGCAACAACGGCCGATTTTCGTGCGGCAATCAAATTTTAGGAATCGGACATGTTGGAAATTTTTAGAAAAACGAACGATTTTCTAATCAATGATGGGAGAATCGTGCGAGAAATGTAATAAGAAAAGAAAATTTACGGAGAGAAAAGAAGATTCCCAGCTACGAAAATTCTTTTCTGTAGCAACATGCAGTGAAATTGAAGGCTTGGTCGGCCGAATTTCGAAAATCAATGATGGCATCATCGGATCACAAAAAAAAACGAACATTCTGATTTTGAAAAGAAAATTCGTTCGAAATTCGACCGTGTATGGTCTGCATTAGAGTCCACTTTGAGTTTATTATCTGACAACGTAGGCACCAGTCACTTTAGTACTTTTCCAATGCTTTAATGGGAGATAACTGGAAGAAATAGCAGGAAAGAGGTAGAAAAGAGTTGCAGGGAAGTTCAAATACCTTTTCTGTCTTTGATCTTTGAGTACTTGAATATATTAAGGACGAGTATTCCTTCAGTCCAAGATTTAATCTCATGCCCACCCGGATAGGCCTCTCTCACTGACCTAGCAGCCGGAGCGTAGCACGAACAAGAAAAGCCTCTGCCACAGACTTGAGAAGAATAAAGTAACTGTACGATCCTCTGCCACAGGCAGTACTATGTGGTAGGTTGACTTGAGATGTGTCCTCCAATTGAGTCACCAGGCCCCTCTCCAGACCAGCGCTCCGCATGATCCTTCCAAGACGGGTCCTTCCCTGGATTCTTCTCAATTGTCCGGCTTCTTCCCCGCAGGACAGACAGCACAGGACCATCTCTGCAGTAATAGTAGGCCCCAGACAGACTTCTGGGCCCACCCACCTGCTGCAGCAACGCAGTTCTCCGGCCTGGAGGACCACGAGGTAGGACTCCTAGCACATACCTGTTGGCCAGGAGGACCAGCAGGTGGAAAGAAAGAGACCAAGAAATATGGCGTCTGTCCCTTAAATACCCCTTCCCAGAATGCATAGCAGGGGACAACCTCTGCCGAGTTACTTCTGGGAAAGAAGAGCACTCAATACACCTCAGTCTGTTGCTTTCCAGCTCCGGTCTGTAGTGACACCGACAGTGACAGGCGACGGAGTGGAACTGCACGCAACACAACCAAGGCTGGAACAGAAGCTAATTTAGCCATATATTAAATCTGAACTATGTACAGAACAGATGACCCACTAAATTTACACATAAGCGGTAGATTAAAAATCTACCGGTGCTACAGTAAAATAATACATTTTTAAAAAAATTTTTTAACGTGCCCCGTCCCGTGAAGCTCGCGCACAGAAGCGAACGTATACGCGAGTAGCGCCTGCATATGTAAACAGTGTTCAAACCACACGTGTGAGGTATCGCCACGATCGTTAGAGCCCTAGACCTCCTCTAACTCAAAACTTGCAACCTGTAGAATTTTTTAAACAAACATCGCCTATGAAGATTTTTAAGGGTAAAAGTTTATCGCCATTCCACGAGTGGGCGCAATTTTGAAGCGTGACATGTTGGGTATCAATTTACTCGGTGTAACATCGGTATATATATATATATATATATATATATATATATATATATATATATATATATATATATATATATATATATATATATATATATATATATATATATATATATATATAGTTTGGGGGTTCAAAGTAATTTTCTAGCAAAAAACCTGTTTTAAACCAGTAAACACCAAATCTCAAAACGGCTCCATCCTTCAGTGGTTAAAAACCATTCAGAAGATGCATGCTCGTCAAAGTAAAGTGCAGTCCTGGCATTCCACATGGCTCTGCGGGTCCCACCGCTGTTTCGGATAGCTGTCCAATCCTCCAGGAATGCCAGGACTGCACTTTACTTTGACGAGCATGCATCTTCTATTATCTTGTAAGTGTTTTTAAACTTATCCTATTAAAGTCATCATTTTAATACTACACTCAGGTCGGCGCCTCCCCCTCCCTGTTTTTTCCTTCATACATTCAGATAGAAAGGGTTTCTAGATAAGGGAGGGGGGAGGGGAGAGCTTTTATCCAAACCAGAAGAAAAAGGAGACTACCAACTGTGCATAAAAATAAAGGGTAAAGAACTACTGCGCCAACCAATAAAAGTGGAAATATAATGATGAGCAGCCAACACCACCAATTAGACTAATTGTGACAATGAAAATAAAAAATAAAAAAGTGTAGCGCTATATTGTATCTGTTAGCAGCATCCAAAAAAGTGCTAAGAGTGACTATCAGAGGGTGAAGTAAACCTCATACAAAAAATATAGTGAACAGATGAGAAACCTGATGTTCCACAGAAAGCATCTGTTCATATATCTACTAAACTCTGTCAGTCAACACCATCACAATGTATTAAAGTGATAAACAGTGTATATCAAACATAAAGTGTAAATTTAACCATATGTAGGAGGACACTCTATCAATGAGGGATCCAATATTCCAAAGAAGACCTCTATAGATATGTCCTCTGTGATAAGGCAATATGAATCAAATGTGCATCACCCAAATTAAACCCACACTTGAAAAACAAACATAGGCGTGTATGGGTAAAATGAAAAGTCTCTAAAGTGCGGACAGTTCATAATCAGATGGAAAATTCTTGAAGCATAGGTATCTATCTCAGAATGATATTTGCTGGATTCCTCCAGTGATCAGCCTGGTGTGAGAGTAATATAAAATGCCCTTACCGGACGCGGTGGACTCACAGGCCGTACAGCGGTGAGTCATACGGGCTTGAACCGTGTACCACGGTAGAGTTATGGTAGTTCCTGGTCCACCCTCCGATAATCCTGATAGGAAACTCCAATCTTGCCCGGTCTCCTGGTACGTTCCTCCAGCACTCACTTGGGACTTGGATAGTTTCGGATAAGGACAACAGGAAAAAGAAGGCTCCACATAGTGTAAATTCCGTTTTGTCAAAGGTTTAATAGTATTAAAGTTTCCAGCATAAAAATTTTCAGATAAAAATAAAGTTCATAAAAGCATAAAAAATGTAATCGAGCGCAGTAGATGGATGGTTAGAGGTAGCGTCCTACACCCGACGCGTTTCGTCTGAGAAGACATCAACTGGGGTACTGCTCACCTCTCGTCTACTGCGCTATTAAATAGAACATGCTCGAAATTACATTGGGGACACCTGTGCGGCGTGACTTCCGGGTTTTTGCATCACATGGGGATGTTTTAGTCAGCTGACCCTCTGTCTAACCTATCACTAGATGGCTTTTGGATCCAAACCAGACCTCGGCTTGGATCATCTATGTGGCCAATTAGAGTCAGACAATATAGACATGTGATCGCCGTGCTCACGCGTCACCACGTTGTGACGCGGAGCGCAGCGCACTTTCCCTAACTAGCTAACTATACATGGACGTGTGCGTCATGTACGTCACCGCGTATCATCGCGGCGACGACATAAACAGAAACATCCCTCTCATTAGAAAGCACTGCATCTAGTGAAGGAAGACAGCTCATCGCGCAGGCGCAACAGCGCGAGATATCGTAACCACCGGAGACCGTCAAAGATTGGTGTTGTGAATAAACACCAAATAGGAGCTGTTTCCTTCCTCCATTAGCCGCATTATATTGTTCCTTATGTTTGCCAGGATCGTCAAGCGCAAATCGGATAGATTGCCTAATATTCTGGAAACAATACAAACATTGCGGCATGAGAGTAATATAGATGTACGGACCAATGGAATCATCGAGGGGAATAAGTAAAGTTAAACCATAACAGTCACGACACACATGTTGCCCCCTATTGACAATCATCCATCCTCCATACAATAATGCAATCATATTGAAAAGTATAAAAATGAATTTTTTAAAATTGCGTGTAGATCCAGGAAAATATATAATCACATGAAATTAGCAATTACAATCCCCCTTGTGTTCATGGCCGTAACCATAGAACCCTATATCAGAAACGTGTGTCAAAAGAAAAAAGAAACCATAAAAAATATATAAATATTTTTCTTTTCTTCTGCTACAACTAGATCAATTGAATATTAACCCATTATAATCAGAGAAGGGAAAAAGGGACAACCACGGGTCCATTAGCCGTTATCAAAGATATATCTAGAGCCCATATAGTAGAGATAGCGGAGTTTAATCCCCAATAGAGTACCTACCGACAATCCAAAAAAACAGAAATATAAAAAATAAAGAATAGAAAAAAACTGAATCGACAAATCAAAACAAGGAGGCTTGATAGGGGTCTTTAGGACTGATTAATGAACGCATTGATGTCCCACTCGATATTTAAACCGTGGGGTACATAACATTTAATTTGGTGTATCCACCAGGTTTCAAGTTTCGAGACCCCCCTTATGTTAGATTCCCCTCTCCAATGCGGAATAAACCGATCTATGACCTGGAAAGTGGTCCCTGCTGGATTGCGGTCATGACATAATGCATAATGTTTTGAAACACTATGATTGGTTTTACCCTTTTTTATTGCTGTGATATGTTCTTTTACCCTAGTGGTAAAGTTCCGTATTGTCCGACCAATATATTGTTTCTTGCACGGGCATGTAATGAGATATACAATATATGGGGTTTTGCATGTGGCAAATTGTTTCATTTTGTATTGTTTGCCTGTAGTGGTGGAATTAAAAGTTTTCTATTTTTCGTGCTTGACAAACATTCCATTTGCACACTGTACATCTTCTACAAGGATAAAATCCTTTAATGTCCTGAAAGAAAGATATCTTGTTTGGGGGATCTATCACATTTGGTGCGATTTGTCCTTTAATTGATGGAACACCTCTAAAAATAGTCGCGGCCTGTTCGGGTAACACTGGGCCCAAAATGGTGTCACTCTTCAATATTTTCCAATGTTTTTTAATGATGTCTCTAACTTGTTTGTATTGAGTAGAGAAATTCGTAAGGAAAGACCACTTGTGTTTAGAATCTCCGTGTTTCATAGGTTTATTTGATTGAGCGACCAGTAAAGCAGCCCGATCAATTTGAGCTACTTCTTGGATCTCCTTGGTGATAAGGGATTTGTCATAGCCTTTTTCACAGAAACGTTTTTTTAGGATTTCAGCTTGCAGGAAATAGTCTGAGAGATGAGAACAATTTCTCCTTATTCTCACTAGCTGACTTTTCGGAATGGATTTGAGCCATACCTCATGGTGACAGCTATCGGTCGGAATGTATCCATTCCGATCCGTAGCCTTGAAGAATGTTTTGGTTTCCAGATGTCCATTATTGGATGTGATCTCTAGATCCAAGAAATGGATTTTGGACGGGCTGGCTTCGTGTGTCAGATGGATACCTCTCTGGTTTGCATTTAGGATAGTAATAAATGCGTCCAAAGAGTCCATGCTCCCCCTCCATAGGAGGAGGATGTCGTCTATGTACCTCACCCAAAGAACTAGCTCCGGGGGGTTTAAAGCATAGACGACATCCTCCTCCCATTTGGCCATGAAGATGTTTGCCAGGCTGGGAGCAAACTTTGCTCCCATAGCCACTCCCTTTGTCTGTAGGTAAAATTGGTCATTGTACCAAAAATAGTTGGCACCTGTGGCAAATTTAAGTAAATCCATGATGAACTTTCTTTGTGTTCGGGGGATATTGCCCTCTCTTGAGAGAAAACACTCAACAGCTTCCAGACCCTGCGTTTGGGGTATAGATGTATATAAGGACGTAACGTCCGCAGTGGCTAATATTAGATTCCTAGTATCTGTGACTTTCTGCAATTTCATAATGGTGTCTCTGGTATCTTTTAAAAAAGAAGGAACAGATTGGACTATCGGTTGGAGGAAAAAATCGATGTATTTCCCTACCCTAGAGGTTACAGAATTGATGCCGCTAATGATCGGGCGTCCTGGCGGATTTGACGCATTTTTATGTACTTTCGGAAGATAGTACATGATAGGAATACGTGGTGCCACAGGTACTAAAAAATGCTTTTCTTTTTTATTTAGAATACCTAATTGTGATCCAGTATCTACCAGATCTATTAGCTTCTTTTTGTATTCTAACGTTGGTTTTTTTTGAAGGCGGCGGTATGTCTCAACGTCACCCAGGATCCTGGTCATCTCACTGTGATAGTCACTTTTGTCAAGGATGACCACTCCTCCCCCCTTATCTGCAGAACGGATGATAAGGTTCTTTCTTTCACAAAGTGATTTTAGTCCCATTTTGAACTTTGGATCATTATATATCCTTTTAGGGGGAAGCTCTTCAAGATCCTTCAAAACTAGGTCTCTGAAAACCTTAATTGGAGGTGCTATAGGGGCTGGAGGGTTGAACAAAGATGGATTGCTCAATCCTGAATGTACAGTGTGGGTATTAGTCTGTGGACAAAGCGGTCTACTCGAATTTGACATAATATACCTTTGAATGTTTAACTTACGCACATATTTTTGTACGTCAATGAAGGCAGAAAACTTATTCAGTTTTTTGGGGGGGGGCAAACTTCAAACCTCTCTCTAAAACAATCTTTTCCGCCTCCGAAAAAGTTGCTCTACTCAGGTTGAAGATGCCTTTGTTTTCTATACCCGCTTTCTTTTTACGGGCACGCCTCCCCCCTCTGGTGCCCCGTTTTGTTCTCCATAGTGTGGGGGGTCTTCGTTCCGCTTGTGAAAACCCTCCATCCTTGGAGCTTTAGGAAACCGTTGATTATAATTATATGGAGACCTTTCTGGGTAGTCATTATCCCTAGTTCTATAGGAATATTGGGAATGGTAATTCTGGTTTTGTTCCTCTCAGAGGGGAGAACCTATTATAGGTCCGAAGGGGTGTCCTTTAGGGGTATGGTTCATAATGATAATAATCATCATGACCCCTATATCCACCTTGTGCTGAGGAGTCACGAGGACCCTGTTCATTGTATGGAACACGATCATCGTTCCTCCTACTCTTGCCCCTCCCTCTTTTGCCTCTACCCCTCTGTTGGGGGGCTGGACTCTTATATTGATATCTCGGTGTATGGGGGTCAGGTGGGTGTTGGACCCTGTGACCATCCCCTTTGGATGGGGGAGGGACCACACTTGCTTCCAGGGCCCTTGTGTTGGATGATGATGTCACCTCCATCCCATTATGTTCTGTAGACCCCACAGTCTGTTCCTTGTTTTGCCAAACAAATACATTCCCTGTTTTATAGTCATTCATATCTCTACTATATTTTTTTTGTTTTTTAATCTTTTGTTCCCGTTCCTCTTTTTCTAAATGATTTTTTAAATTTGTAGATAAATTGATATATTCTGCTGTGGATTTATAAGGAAGTAATTTGTCCCGGATCTCGGCATCAATTCTGTAACCTCTAGGGTAGGGAAATACATCGATTTTTTCCTCCAACCGATAGTCCAATCTGTTCCTTCTTTTTTAAAAGATACCAGAGACACCATTATGAAATTGCAGAAAGTCACAGATACTAGGAATCTAATATTAGCCACTGCGGACGTTACGTCCTTATATACATCTATACCCCAAACGCAGGGTCTGGAAGCTGTTGAGTGTTTTCTCTCAAGAGAGGGCAATATCCCCCGAACACAAAGAAAGTTCATCATGGATTTACTTAAATTTGCCACAGGTGCCAACTATTTTTGGTACAATGACCAATTTTACCTACAGACAAAGGGAGTGGCTATGGGAGCAAAGTTTGCTCCCAGCCTGGCAAACATCTTCATGGCCAAATGGGAGGAGGATGTCGTCTATGCTTTAAACCCCCCGGAGCTAGTTCTTTGGGTGAGGTACATAGACGACATCCTCCTCCTATGGAGGGGGAGCATGGACTCTTTGGACGCATTTATTACTATCCTAAATGCAAACCAGAGAGGTATCCATCTGACACACGAAGCCAGCCCGTCCAAAATCCATTTCTTGGATCTAGAGATCACATCCAATAATGGACATCTGGAAACCAAAACATTCTTCAAGGCTACGGATCGGAATGGATACATTCCGACCGATAGCTGTCACCATGAGGTATGGCTCAAATCCATTCCGAAAAGTCAGCTAGTGAGAATAAGGAGAAATTGTTCTCATCTCTCAGACTATTTCCTGCAAGCTGAAATCCTAAAAAAACGTTTCTGTGAAAAAGGCTATGACAAATCCCTTATCACCAAGGAGATCCAAGAAGTAGCTCAAATTGATCGGGCTGCTTTACTGGTCGCTCAATCAAATAAACCTATGAAACACGGAGATTCTAAACACAAGTGGTCTTTCCTTACGAATTTCTCTACTCAATACAAACAAGTTAGAGACATCATTAAAAAACATTGGAAAATATTGAAGAGTGACACCATTTTGGGCCCAGTGTTACCCGAACAGGCCGCGACTATTTTTAGAGGTGTTCCATCAATTAAAGGACAAATCGCACCAAATGTGATAGATCCCCCAAACAAGATATCTTTCTTTCAGGACATTAAAGGATTTTATCCTTGTAGAAGATGTACAGTGTGCAAATGGAATGTTTGTCAAGCACGAAAAATAGAAACTTTTAATTCCACCACTACAGGCAAACAATACAAAATGAAACAATTTGCCACATGCAAAACCCCATATATTGTATATCTCATTACATGCCCGTGCAAGAAACAATATATTGGTCGGACAATACGGAACTTTACCACTAGGGTAAAAGAACATATCACAGCAATAAAAAAGGGTAAAACCAATCATAGTGTTTCAAAACATTATGCATTATGTCATGACCGCAATCCAGCAGGGACCACTTTCCAGGTCATAGATCGGTTTATTCCGCATTGGAGAGGGGAATCTAACATAAGGGGGGTCTCGAAACTTGAAACCTGGTGGATACACCAAATTAAATGTTATGTACCCCACGGTTTAAATATCGAGTGGGACATCAATGCGTTCATTAATCAGTCCTAAAGACCCCTATCAAGCCTCCTTGTTTTGATTTGTCGATTCAGTTTTTTTCTATTCTTTATTTTTTATATTTCTGTTTTTTTGGATTGTCGGTAGGTACTCTATTGGGGATTAAACTCCGCTATCTCTACTATATGGGCTCTAGATATATCTTTGATAACGGCTAATGGACCCGTGGTTGTCCCTTTTTCCCTTCTCTGATTATAATGGGTTAATATTCAATTGATCTAGTTGTAGAAGAAAAGAAAAATATTTATATATTTTTTATGGTTTCTTTTTTCTTTTGACACACGTTTCTGATATAGGGTTCTATGGTTACGGCCATGAACACAAGGGGGATTGTAATTGCTAATTTCATGTGATTATATATTTTCCTGGATCTACACGCAATTTTAAAAAATTCATTTTTATACTTTTCAATATGATTGCATTATTGTATGGAGGATGGATGATTGTCAATAGGGGGCAACATGTGTGTCGTGACTGTTATGGTTTAACTTTACTTATTCCCCTCGATGATTCCATTGGTCCGTACATCTATATTACTCTCATGCCGCAATGTTTGTATTGTTTCCAGAATATTAGGCAATCTATCCGATTTGCGCTTGACGATCCTGGCAAACATAAGGAACAATATAATGCGGCTAATGGAGGAAGGAAACAGCTCCTATTTGGTGTTTATTCACAACACCAATCTTTGACAGTCTCCGGTGGGTACGATATCTCGCGCTGTTGCGCCTGCGCGATGAGCTGTCTTCCTTCACTAGATGCAGTGCTTTCTAATGAGAGGGATGTTTCTGTTTATGTCGTCGCCGCGATGATACGCGGTGACGTACATGACGCACACGTCCATGTATAGTTAGCTAGTTAGGGAAAGTGCGCTGCGCTCCGCGTCACAACGTGGTGACGCGTGAGCACGGCGATCACATGTCTATATTGTCTGACTCTAATTGGCCACATAGATGATCCAAGCCGAGGTCTGGTTTGGATCCAAAAGCCATCTAGTGATAGGTTAGACAGAGGGTCAGCTGACTAAAACATCCCCATGTGATGCAAAAACCCGGAAGTCACGCCGCACAGGTGTCCCCAATGTAATTTCGAGCATGTTCTATTTAATAGCGCAGTAGACGAGAGGTGAGCAGTACCCCAGTTGATGTCTTCTCAGACGAAACGCGTCGGGTGTAGGACGCTACCTCTAACCATCCATCTACTGCGCTCGATTACATTTTTTATGCTTTTATGAACTTTATTTTTATCTGAAAATTTTTATGCTGGAAACTTTAATACTATTAAACCTTTGACAAAACGGAATTTACACTATGTGGAGCCTTCTTTTTCCTGTTGTCCTTATCCGAAACTATCCAAGTCCCAAGTGAGTGCTGGAGGAACGTACCAGGAGACCGGGCAAGATTGGAGTTTCCTATCAGGATTATCGGAGGGTGGACCAGGAACTACCATAACTCTACCGTGGTACACGGTTCAAGCCCGTATGACTCACCGCTGTACGGCCTGTGAGTCCACCGCGTCCGGTAAGGGCATTTTATATTACTCTCACACCAGGCTGATCACTGGAGGAATCCAGCAAATATCATTCTGAGATAGATACCTATGCTTCAAGAATTTTCCATCTGATTATGAACTGTCCGCACTTTAGAGACTTTTCATTTTACCCATACACGCCTATGTTTGTTTTTCAAGTGTGGGTTTAATTTGGGTGATGCACATTTGATTCATATTGCCTTATCACAGAGGACATATCTATAGAGGTCTTCTTTGGAATATTGGATCCCTCATTGATAGAGTGTCCTCCTACATATGGTTAAATTTACACTTTATGTTTGATATACACTGTTTATCACTTTAATACATTGTGATGGTGTTGACTGACAGAGTTTAGTAGATATATGAACAGATGCTTTCTGTGGAACATCAGGTTTCTCATCTGTTCACTATATTTTTTGTATGAGGTTTACTTCACCCTCTGATAGTCACTCTTAGCACTTTTTTGGATGCTGCTAACAGATACAATATAGCGCTACACTTTTTTATTTTTTCTACCAACTGTGCATACAGTATTTAAATATCCAAACTCTGCAACTCAGGATAAGAAACAAAACAAGTACCAAGGGGCAGTATAAAAAAGGGGAAAAAAAAAATAGAAATCTCACAATACCTAAAGGAGGAGGGCGAGAAAGTGTTTAACCACTTCAGCCCCAAAGGATTTTACCCCCTTCATGACCAGAGCACTTTTTGCGATTCGGCACTGCTTCGCTTTAACTGACAATTGCGTGGTCGTGCGACGTCGTACCCAAACAAAATTGACGTCCTTTTTTCCCACAAAAATAGAGCTTTCTTTTGGTGGTATTTGATCGCTTCTGCGGTTTTTATTTGATGCGCTATCAACCAAAAAAGAGCCACAATTTTGAATATTTTTTACTTTTTGCTGTAATAAATATCCCCCAAAAATATCTAAAAAAAAAAAACACACATTTTTTCCTCAGTTTAGACCGATATGTATTCTTATACATATTTTTGTAGGGAAAATATAATATATAATTTTTATATATATATATATATATATATATATATATATATATATATATATATATATATATATATATATATATATATATATATATATATATATATATATATATATATATACACACACACACACATATATATATATATGCAATAAGCATACATTGATTGGTTTGCAGAAAATTTATAGTGTCTACAAAATAGGGGATAGTTTTATGGTATTTAAAAAAAATATTTTTTTTTTTTTTTTAAGTAATGGCGACGATCTGCGATTTTTCTCGGGACTGCAACATTATGGAAGACACATCGGACATTTTTTACACTATTTTGGGACCATTGTCATTTATACAGCGATCGATGCTATAAAAATGCATTGATTACTGTGTAAATGACACTGGCTGTGAAGGGGTTAACCACTAGGGGCAGTGAAGGGGTTAAGTGTGTCCTAGGGAGTGATTCTAACTGTTAGGGGGCTGGACTTCAAAACACAGAACAGTGATCACACCTCTCAATGAGAGAGAGAGCTGTGATCACTGTCCTGTCACTAGGCAGAACAGGGAAGTGCTTTGTTTACAAAAGCATCTCCCCGTTCTTCCTCTCTGTGACACGATCACAGGCACCCGGTGGACATAGAGTCCATGGGACCCACGGTCACAGAGACCGTGGCGGGCGCGCGCCTGCGACACCGCTTCTTAAAGGGGACGTACTTGTACGCCCTTTTGTCTACCAGCGCCATTCTGCCGACGTACATCG
This sequence comes from Lithobates septentrionalis, assembly GCA_037952835.1. Classification (NCBI taxonomy): domain Eukaryota; kingdom Metazoa; phylum Chordata; class Amphibia; order Anura; family Ranidae; genus Lithobates; species Lithobates septentrionalis. The sequence continues at coordinate 2,186,428 of JBBDGP010001009.1, forward strand.
GCGTGCGCTGGTCGGCAAGCGGTTAAGATATTCATATAACAGAAACTTCCATAAACTAGGACATCATCATGGTTATAAAATATTGTAAAACTTGATATGGAATATGTCCACTTACTATGTGTTCTCCTTGTGATTTCTATGTTGATAACATGAGACATTGTGCTTAATTGTTTGTTAAAATTTTTCTTTATTTTTTTTAGTTGTGTACACTGGTTCTCTTTTGTACAAGTGTTTTTTTTATTTTGCTTGAAAAAAAAAAAGGGGGGGGGGGGGGGGATTAAATTCTGCTCCTCTCTTCCCCCTTAAAGTCCCGTCCGCTCCCCATTCACAAGCGCACAGCCATACTCCCTGATACATGCAAAGAGGGACCACGGTTTCCATTTTTATTGAATTTTTCCTCTTTACCTTGGGCAATTGTGATACCTTTTTCCATAGCAGCTCTATTAACATTTTATATACCTCAGATACCCCATGGGTAGACGGTGTTTCTACCAGACATAGGTCTTCCAGTGGTGTGTTTAAACGGTCTGATCTCTCCCCACAAGTAAGGGAGCTGAGAAAGCGGACAAGCTGTAGCATCTGCCACGGATCCAGTGGTGGGTCAAACAGCAACTGTATTTCCGTCCTAGTCTTCAACCTTGATGTTTCAAGGAAGTCACCTAACCGGAATTTACCACATCTCAGAGTTTGTTTAAAACGGCTATCTGTACAGCCTGGGGGGAATGAGGGGTTTTCCAAGACTGGGTAGAGCCGAGTGATTTCCCCATCTGCTTTTTGAAAACAGATGACTTTGTTGAATTACTCTTAAGGTTCCCAATATTCTTGGCCGTAGCCACGGCAGACATCAAAGTGGGATCTCAGTACATGATTGTTCAATCACTACCCAAGCTTTATGTCCCTCGTCTCTACACCAGGCTAATACCCTAGCAAGGTGCACTGCCTTATAGTATCTTCTCGGATCTGGGAGAGCCATACCTCCTCCCTGGGTTTTTGTCATAGCTAAACAATTAATAGATAACTGTGGATGTTTTTTTGCCCAAATAAATCTGATAAAGGCACTGCGTATTGATTTTAAAAAAAAAAAGACTCTGGGATGACTATTGGCAGAGTCTGAAAAAGGTACAATAGTCATGGTAGAATGTTAATTTTAAGAATAGCATTCCTGCCCATCCATGTGTAGGGACCTTTATTCCATCTTTCCAAATCAGAAGAGAGTTCTCGCAGTAACGGTGGAAAATTTACTTGAAAAACTTTATTGAAGAAGTCAATTTGACCTCTAGATATGTCAAAAATGACGATGCCCATGGAAAAGAAAGCGATGATTGAAGAGCCTGTACTCGTTTAGTTGGCAACGTGATATTAAGTATTTCCGATTACTGAATGTTAATTTTAAAATTCGAAAGTAGGCTATGCCGGTCGAACTCGCTTAATAAATTTGGTAACGTGGCTTCTGGTGAAGTAATAAAAAACAATATATCATTCGCAAAGGCCGCAATTTTATGGTCCAATTTATCAAACAGCCCTGAATATCAATACTATGTCGAACATGTGGCAAAAATGGTTCAAGAGTTAATATAAAAATTAATGGGATAGGGGGCAGCCTTGTCTTGTACCATTACTCATATTAAAATATGATGAAGTCACCTCATTGATTCTTACCGCAGCAGATGGAGCAGAGTATATAGCCTCTATCCATTTGCTAAACGCCTTCCCTACACCAATATGGGTCAACGTCTCCTTCATAAATATCCAATCCACCCTGTCAAAGGCCTTTTCTGCTTTGGAAGATAGCAAGCACAGTGGTATTTTACGGGAGTGAGCCAAATGGATAATATCTAAGGCTCTAGTGGCGTTATCCTTTGGTAGGCATAAAGCCCATCTGATCAGGGTGGATGACATTTTGAAGGAGAGGTTGTAGCCTTGAGGCTGGTATCTGTATAAAAATTTTTTGGTCAAAATTTAAATAGTGAGATAGGTCTAGAATTCTTACATTGGGCATTGTCCTTACCCTCCTTGGGAATGACTGTAATATGTGCCCTAAGAGTATCTCTCGGTATAGGACGATCTTCTAAAAGGGAATTAAATGCTTTTACGAATCTCGGACCTAAAGTGAAAGCAAATGCCTTATAAAGTCAGCAGCTACAAATACTGCAGCTGCTGACTTTTAATTGGACACTTACCTGTCCCTGGGTCCAGCGATGCGGGGGATCGAAGCCCCTCTCGCCCCCCCCCTCCGCTTGTCGGCGCCGGCATTTCAACTGTGGGCGCCGGGCTGTGGCTTCACAGCTTGGCACCCACTGCGCATGCGCGAGCGGCACCGCGCGCCGTGATTGGTGCTCAATCACCTGGGACCTGCAATGGGTCCCAGATGATTGACAGGAGGGAGGGAGCAGAGCCGAGGCCTTCCTGTGCTGAGGGGGAAGTGATGTCATCAGCCCAGGCAAAGGAAGAGGCAGACTACGAGGGACCACCTAGCAACAGGCATTTAGAGGTAAGTAAAAAAAATAAATAAATATCCAAATGTTTTTTTGTTTTTTTTTTAGAATTTTTCAGGTATTTGTTTTTTTGGGTGGAACCCCACTTTAAGAAACAGGTAGCGTCCCTCACGATCGCTCATCTGATCAATGCAGGACCATGGGACCGACCCAGAAAGCAGGATGCTTACCCCCCTAGTCTTGGAATCTGGGGTTGTACTATGAAACACCTTTGGGTACCGATCGTCCTTAAATTTCGGTATCTTCCCTGATTGAAAATGGGTTTCTTGTATGAATGCAACTTAAGTACGCATACGCCAGAGTTCACGTAAAACAGTTGTACGCTTCTCTGGTATGTCCAAGCCGTTAACATGTAAAGATAGACAGCGTACGTTGGTCATACTGAGATCAGGGATCTACTGCCTATACACCAGCAGAGCGGGAGCAGGCGCATGGGGGAAGAGAGGGAAGAGAAGAGGAGGAGAAAAAAAATCCCAAAAACAGACACACAAAAAATAAATAAATAAAAAGGAAGAATAAAAAAAAAATAAATAAATAAAAAAATAAAAAATAAAAAGAAGGAAAAAAAAGGAAGCACTGGGAGGCAAAAAAACCTATGCAGGGGGAGCTAGAAATGCGACGCCAAAGAAGGAGTCGCTCAGATCATATTACACAATGACAAAACCATTCCTTTATCCTAGTTACTACATCTTGGAGTGGGTATCAAACACATATTTCAACATGCAAGAGAGAAGCGAAATATTGAGCCTTGTTTACTTCCAATTTTTCTCTTTCCCCCCACCCCCACATTGCAAGGAAAAAAAAAAAAAGAGACATTTTCTCCCCTTTTATATACATGCATTCATATCAGATCCTAAAATACTCAGGTATCATATTCCATTTACAGCTTCTATTGTTTCCTGTATTATATTATCTTATATTATATTATAGGAACATAGTCACATCATACCTATTGTAAATTCAGGCAGATACTACTGCATTATCCTCCTGGGGGGCCCCCTGTTAGATATTCTCCCTCCCCCCACCCCGTCCACACACCTGAAGCCCCTGGTAGCCCCTTCCTGGAACATCCTTAACACCATCTTAATATTTACCTAGGCATAAATCATTTGAATACCATTATAGGAGTCCACATTTATTCCTCCCACCCTCTCCCTTCAGGGGGAAGTCTAAACTATCTAGCTTGACCTTGGTCTGATCCCCTAGAGCATGACCATTTTCCGGATTAAGTTTTACCATTTACATTTTCCCCAGCTTTCACATTCCATATATCTACACCCCCCCCCCCACCCATCCAAGGGGGAGGAAAGGGATAGGAATGGGGAAGGGCAGGGAGAGGGGGCCGAGAGAAAAAAAAAAAAAAAAAAAAAAAAAAAAAAAAAAAAAAGGTAGAAAAAGGGTAGACAGGGTTTTTTTTTTTTTTAACCAATTAAGGACCGGAAGGATTTACTTCTTTAATGACCAGGCCATTTTTTGCAGTACAGCACTGTGTCGCTTTAACTGACAATTGCGCGGTCATGCAACGTTGTACACAAACAAAATGTCTTTTTCCCACAAATAGAGCTTTCTTTTGGTGGTATTTGATCACCTCTGCGTTTTTTTATTTTTTGCGCCATAAACAAAAAGAGGAGCAACAATTTAAAAAAAATAAAATAAAAATTTAATAAAAAAAATTAAAAATTTTTACTTTTTGCTATAATAAATATTCAAAAAAAAAAAAAAGTTTCCTCATCAGTTTAGGCCTATATGTATTCTTCTACATATTTTTGGTAATTATAATATATATATATATATATATATATATATATATATATAGCAATAAGCCTATGTAGCACCCTCTACCAATAGGTAGGTGCTAGTAAATAGGTTTTTACTAGGAACTGTCAGCACAGGCAAATTTAGGCAGGCCTATGCTGCAAGCTAGGCCTGTCTGTTTTGATCTGGGGGCTGGGAGTGGTCAAAGTAGCAGTGAGTGTGGCCACCTGTGCTCTAGTTCTGAGGCGCCTCCCCTGCTTCCAGGGAGAATGTTCTGGAAGAAGGGCAGGGCCTAGAACTGGAGTGGCAGGCAGCTTGTGTGGGAGCCCTGACCAATCCCCAACTGAAATTGGCAGGGGGCGGGCGCCTCCTATATAAGCTGAGGTAACATGCCACGGGGGGAGATGTTGGTGGATTGAAAGTGGAGGATGGAATACTAGGCAATACTAGGCAGCAGCAGGAGGGGCAACAGAAGGAAGTGAAGGCTCTTGAGCCACACACATCTACATCCCTAATCAGTATCAAAGAAAAAAGGGAATATTTGGGACTTTAAGTGAGACGCAACGGGAAATATTGCGCCTCCATCCCTGGTTGCTTTTGCAAAAAAGAGGGGGGAGGGTGGGACTTTAAAATGAGGTGCGTGGGGTAGAGGCAGACAAAACCATATACATATGTAAAAAAATTGTATTCTTTATTAGACCAAAGATAGGGCATGGATCAACCCATATAAATGCATAATAGCACATTGGCATATAAAATACAAAGTATCAACATACATATTGAGGATAATCACCAACATGACACAGAAAGTAAATATTATACATCACAGTCCCCCAAATTGAGTGGGCATAACATTATATCAGGGTGTTGGAGCAATAAAAGCCATCTAGTATCATAAATATGAGATGGGTGCATCAAAATAAGCTTGACAACCTTTCGTGGACTTCTATCCACTCATCAGGAGCAAGTGCATCCATAAACTAAAAAGGGGATATAAAAAAAAAAAAAATACCATTTTAGTTTGATATAACCACAGACTGGAGGGGTAGAGGGATTAAAGATGATGATGAACAAACGGCCATAACTGAAATTACTCACATAAGAGCTGATACTAGGTCATGCGATACCACCTGCCGGAGGTCAGCCAGATAATTATGTCCAGCATGGGAGCTGAGGAAAGGACCCAAGCATGGATCAGAAGCACACACGCAGTCCCCCAAAAAAAGTGTGTATAGAGAAATCTTGATGTAACTGTGGATGGGATTTCTGTATTGTATACAATAAAGTAAGTGGTTTGTTACCATATTTTTATAAATAAAAAGAAATGTCATATAGAGTAGACCCATCACCACAGTATGGGTATATAGGTGTCCATATAGTAAGAATAGCGTCCGATGTACACCTACGGCGATTCGCGCAGCCGTGCCAACCTGCCGCAGTATGATGGCGGCTGGTCGGCAATCGGTTAAACTAGAACATTGATTAGAACCCCCAAATATACATTTAAGCAGAGGCTCTGTGGGATAAAATGGGATTTTTTTCTACTTACCGTAAAATTCCTTTCTCTGAAGTTCATTGACGGACACAGCACCTTCAGTCTTGACCTTAGGGTTATATCGCCACCTTCAGGAGTAGGACTAGGCAGGAAAAAAAAAAAAAAGAACAGCACCGCCCAGGGGCGGTCCTTACTGGCAGTAACCCCCCCCCCCTACACACACACACACACACTCGGCTACAGGCAGCTCAGTTCGTTATAAAGCAGTACAAAATACAAACAGGAGGGGTGGGTGCTGTGTCCATCAATGAACTTCAGAGAAAGGGAAGGGAATTTTATGTCAAGTAGAAAAAAAAGCCCATTCTCTCTTTTGTTCATTGACGGACACAGCACCTTCAGTGTTGACCTTAGGGACGTCCCAAAGCAGTGCCACAAGGAGGGGTGGGAACACAGAAAAAAAATTAACTCCATCCAAAACAAAAAACTCCCCATAAGAGGAGTCACAACCTCAGACGGCCACTTGCAAAACTGCGGCCGAAACACGCATCCAAAGATGCCCCAACATCTACCTTGTAAAATTTGGTTAAAGTGTGTACCGACGACCAGGTAGCCGCCTTACACATTTGAGACACGGGCGCTTGATGAGAGCACCAGGTTCAGATCCCACGGAGGCAGCGTTGGCCGTACCCGGGGATCCACATGATGAACCAAACATTGCATGTGATGTGAACAGCATTGTGCTGTGAATCATATGCAATGCCTGTCATTGCACTAGTGTGAACCAGCACGTAAGGTCTGGAGACTGGCTAGGTCACTCCAAGATCTTCTTGAGCCACTTTTTTGTTGGCTTGGCTGTGAGTTTCACATGTGAGATCACCTGAGCTTCACATGTTGCCACTGGTGTCCTCTTCCACTCCTCCTTGACGACATCACGGAGCTGGTAGATGTTAGATACATTGCGCTCCTCCACCTTCTGTTTGAGGATGCCCCACAGATGATCAATAGGGTTTAGGTCTGGAGACATGCTTGGCCAGTCTATCACCTTTACCCTCAGCTTCTTTAGCAAGGCAGTGGTCGTCTTGGAGGTGTGTTTGGGGTCATTATCATGTTGGAATACTGCCCTGCAGCCCAGTCTCCAAAGGGATGGGATCATGCTGTGCTGCTTCAGTATGTCATAGTACATGTTGGCATTCATGGTTCCCTCAATGAACTGTAGCTCCCCAATGCCAGCAGCACTCATGCAGCCCCCAGACCATGACACTTCCACCACCATGCTTGACTGTAGGAGAGACACACTTGTCTTTGTACTCCTCACCTGGTTGCCATCACCTACACTTGACACCATTTGAACCAAATATGTTTATCTTGGTCACATCAGAACACATGACATGGTTGCAATAATCCATGTCCTTAGTTTGTTTTTTATAAAATGTGAGGCGTTTACTCACTTTTATGAGATACTAAATGTAAGAAAAATATGTTTGTATACATGTTATTTTTTCTGGTTACACAATATATAGGTTTGCATATAATATATTTTGAGATATATACTGTGGACACTTATTTTCTATTACATGAATAAAAAATATTTGACTGCATGGAAAACTGCAAATTTTTTTTGTAATCTCTATACACTACATAAAAATTTTCAAAGTAGATGATGGATTACATAGGCAGCGAATAGCAATGTTGGCACAGCTTAACCACTTGCTTACTGGGCACTTAAACCCCCCTCCTGCCCAGACCAATTTTGAGCTTCCAGCGCTGTCGCACTTTGAATGACAATTGCGCGGTCATACAACACGGTACCCAAATGAAATTTTTATCATTTTTTTCCCACAAATAGAGCTTTCTTTTGGTGGTATTTAATCACAGCTGGGGTTTTTATTTTTTGCTAAACAAACAAAAAAAGATGGAAAATTTTGAAAAAAAAAAATCATGTTTAATAGTTTGTTATAAAATTTTGCAAACAGGTAATTTTTCTCCTTCATTGATATGCGCTGATGAGGCGGCACTGGTGGGCACTGATAGGCTGCACTGATGGGCACAGATAGGCACAGATAGGCACAGATAAGGCGGCACTGATAGGCACAGTTAAGGCGGCACTGATAGGCACAGTTAAGGCGGCACTGATAGGCACAGTTAAGGCGGCACTGATAGGCACAGTTAAGGCGGCACTGATGGGGACAGATAAGGCGGTACTGATGGGCACAGATAAGGCGGCACTGATGGGCGGCACGGATAGGCGGCACAGATAGGCGGCACAGATAGGCGGCACAGATAGGCGGCACAGATAGGCGGCACAGATAGGCGGCACAGATAGGCGGCACAGATAGGCGGCACAGATAGGCGGCACAGATAGGCGGCACAGATAGGCGGCACAGATAGGCGGCACAGATAGGCGGCACAGATAGGCGGCACAGATAGGCGGCACAGATAGGCGGCACAGATAGGCGGCACAGATAGGTGGCACAGATAGGTGGCACAGATAGGTGGCACAGATAGGTGGCACAGATAGGTGGCACAGATAGGGGGCACTGATGGGGGGGCACTGATGGGGGGGCACTGATGGGGGGGCACTGATGGGGGGGCACTGATGGGGGGCACTGATGGGGGGCACTGATGGGGGGGCACTGATGGGGGGGCACTGATGGGGGGCACTGATGGGCAGTGATGGGCGGCACTGATGGGCAGTGATGGGCGGCACTGATGGGCAGTGATGGGCACTGGTAGGTGACACTGATGGGCACTGATAGGTTGCACTGATGTGGGTGCTGATGGGTGGCACTGATGGGTGGCACTGTGGGCACTGATGGATGGCACTGTGGGCACTGATGGGTGGCACTGTGGGCACTGATGGGTGGCGCTGATTGATGGCACTGTGGGCACTGATGGGTTAATCTGGTGGGCACTGGTAGGCAGCACTGCTGCCTATTGCTGTGTGACAGATGATTGCCGTGATCGGGACTGATGTCCCGATCACGGCCGCCGGTGATCGGGTTTTTTTTCCTCCTCACGCTGTCAGCGCGAGGAGGAAAAATAGCCGATTACCGGCTCTGTTTACATCACATGATCAGCTGTCATTGGCTGACAGCTGATCATGTGGTAAGGGGTTGGGACCAACCCCTTACTCTGATCTGTGATCAGGCGAGTCTCATAGACTCGCTGATCACCGAGCGCGCCGCGCGCGCCCTGCAGGGGGCGCGCAGGCCGCTCGTGCACGGGACGACGTCAATGGACGTAGTCCCGGCAATTTAGATCCGCGCTGTTGCCGTCATTTGGCAATGGCCCGGATCTGAAGCAGTTAAACATGAGCATACTGCCATGGAACCTCTCCATCAGGGGACATAAAATGGTCTGCAAACTGGTCACGCAGAGCAAGGACAGAATAGCTTGGGCACGGTCCACAAAGATTGACAGAGGTCAAATGGATTTCATCTTCATCTTCCATGCTGATGCCTTCCTTCTCACTAATTATGTTGTGCAGCACACAGGATGCTTGAATAACACCTTCAACATTGGCCAGTTTCAGTTGCAAGGCGCTGTGGAATATGCGCCATTTTCTACTTAGTATGCCAAATGTGCATTCGATGTACCTCCTTGCTCTACTGAGTCGGTAGTTGAAGATTCTCTTTTTATTGTTTAAATTATGTTTTGCATATGGCCTTTAAATGTACCTTGAGAGCGCAAAAGCCTCATCAGCCACAAGGAATTGAGGCATATCAGGTCCAGATGTTCCAGGAAGTGGTTTGTCAGCTGGTAAGTTCATCCTGCCCTCTAGAAGCGTTCTCCCCATTGTGGATGCCCTAAAGACTCGCGAGTCAGCAGTGCTGCCATACGCACCAATATCCACTGTGACAAATTTATAGCTGCCATCACAGATTGCCATCAGAACCACAGAGAAAATAGTGGTTCAAACTGGTGAAGGTTTGACCTGTGGCAAGAAACCTAAGATGAATATAAACAAATGTTAGACTGGACTGTACACAATGGTATATGTGCATGAGCTCTATACATCTAATACCAGATGTACTTTTAATAGGGTGGAACTCCGCTTTAAAGGGGGGGTTGGGTGGCAGTTGAGAGGGGTCTAGGTGAGTGTTGGTGGTGGGGGGAGGGTGGAGAGAGTTATGTACATGCCTTGGGATATATCCAGGGCTTTGACTATTGGCTAAGGGGAGCTCATAATCTGAAACAAACAGCAGCAAGGCTGTTGCAGGAGACAATCCTTGGGGGGGGGGGGCACTAAACGTCTCGTGTTTGTGTCCAAACGATGCAGACGTGGTTGAAGTTTTTCTAGGATGAAATCAAACGTGGGAATAGTCATCCTGGTAAAATTGTAGAATTTTGTTGGGTATCTTCGCAAATCGGCATAATGCAGAGCAACGAAACCCTCACAGGGCCTCTTCAGCAGCACTGGATGTGTCCAATAGGTGCGACGTTTTCACTGCAATCTTCTCCTCCTCCGACTCTCCACTCTCCTCACATACTCCATAAGGACAACACATGTCGTCCCAGAATTGGGTAGAGAACATAGCTAAAAATGCTACAAACGCACAGAGACAGGCAGCAGGACAAAAAAAAATGTCTGCACACTATCACTGGGACCACAAAGCAGCATGGGAAATACAATGCATGCTGGGGAAGAGCAAAGTCTCATGGGAGATTAGATAAAAAAAGGATGAAAAACGGATGAGAAACTGAAGAAAAAGCAATATAAAAAGATGAAAAACGGACGTCCATTAAAAAAAAAAAACGGATGTGTGTGGATGTAAAAACGGACGTTCGCGGACATGAAAATGGATGTCAAAATTGACATCCGCATCCGTTTTTCACCCAAAAATAAAGAAACTGAACTGAACGGACAGAAAAAAAAGGAACGTCTGTGTGAAAGAGCCCTAAGGCACTTGCTGCCTCTGACGTCTGCGTTGTGAGATTTGGTGAGGTCTCTACTGTGCTGCTCATTGCAGTTTCTGCTGGAGGCTCTGGCCTGAGAATACAAAACCCTGCTCGTACCACAATGGCCACCTCCACACAAAAGACAGTTTTCAGACAAAGGCATTCTAAATCAGTAATGGGGAAAGATAAAATTGTAGGAAGAACACAGGCAATGCAGGCGACTAGTCCCATGCCTCTGCCTGCTTTTCTGCTTCAGGGGTAGCCAGAAGCAAAACCCAACATGCATCTTAAAGTCATATTAGTATAAACAGAATACAAAACAAGTGCTAGAATTCCATGTACAAATTGTAGGTTTTAATATGAAGTTTCAATTGATTTTAATTAAAAGATATGTATATTTTTTCATATATTTTGTTGTGTACATCTGTCCATTGGAGGGGTAAAGTCCCATTCCATTTATGTTTGTACACATATGATTTGGCTCAAGGATGAGACCTTCCAATGGTACCATTATTGACAAGCACCACTCCCACATATACAATATTTTAAATTGAAGTGGTATTACACCCCCCCCCCCCCTCAAATTTTTTTTTATTAAACTTGCAGCTTACCAATTCTTAGATGTGGTGGCTGCATACATTTTTTTTTTTTTAAGGCTTTTTTCCTTGATATTTTCACCTGGTGATCTGGCCAGTAAGTCTGTTATTTTTCAACACATTTTAACAGAACATGCTGTTGAGACAAATTAGCAGTTAGAGACACACCATTTAACACTAACAGGGGTGCTTATAATGGTCAGCTTTTATTCACTAATGTAAAACCTTTATCCCATAAAAAAAAACAAAACTTTTTGCTGTAACGGATTATAAAAAAAAAAGTGTTAAGCTGGCCATAGATGGTGCGATCTTCTTTTCTGCAACCACGGGTAAGTGTTGATGGGGGAATCCATCACGCAGAACTACACAGTGTTCTCCCGGTGGGGGTGTGCGGGGAGCCATCCATGGCGGGAGACCACACAGTGATTATTGCATGAAAAATCCGACATTCTGGTTGTACTCAAGATTCGAACCAGTCTTTGGCCAGCTTTAGCTGGAGTCCAGCTTCAGTTTGTTAACCGCTTGCAGACTACCTCACGCACATTTACGTCGACAGAATGGTATGGGCAGGCAAAGCAACGTATATATACACATTGCTTTGAACCTGCCCCCTAGCGGGTGCGCGCATCTGCCGCGGTCTCCGTGACCCTGCCCGTGGGACCCGCGGACTCGATGTCCGCCAGTGTCCCACGATCTGGTTTCAGAACGGCAGAACGTGGGGGTGGCTTTGTAAACAAGGCATCACCCTGTTCTGCCTAGTGACACAACACTGATAGTCTGCTCCCTCCCATTGGGAGCAGCGATCAGTGACATGTCACAGTAAGCCACGCCCCCTAACAGTTAGAATCACTCCCTAGGACACAATTAACCCCTTCCCCGCCCCCTAGTGGTTAATCCCTTCACTGCCAGTGTCATTTACACAGTAATCAACGCATTTTTATAGCATCGATCGCTGTATAAATGACAATGGTCCCAAAATGGTGTCAAAAAAGTCCGATGTGTCCGCCATAATGTCGCAGTCACAAAAAAATAAATAAATAAATCGCAGATCGCCACCATAACTAGTAAAAATAAATAAATAATAATAAAAATGCCACAAAGCTATTTCGTAGACGCTATAACTTTTGTGCAAACCAAACACTTATTGCAATTTTTTTTTACCAAAAATATGTAGTAGAATCGGCCTAAACTGAGGAAAAAAAATGTTTTTTTTTATATATTTTTTGGGGATATTTATTATAGCAAGTCTAAAGCCTCGTACACACATTCAGATTTTCGGACGACCGTTCGTCTGTTTTGTGTTGCATGCTAGTCTCATGTCGAAAGTGAAGAGGTTACTCACCATACGAAAATTCTCGTATGACAAAATACAACTTCAAAATTGACGTCATGTGTTGAAGAGTTTTACATAGTTACATAGTTAGTCAGGTTGAAAAAAGACACAAGTCCATCCAGTTCAACCATAAAAAAAAAACAAAAAAAAGTAAAAGAAAAATAAAATAAAAATAAATCATACAATCCAATATACCCAATACTATACCCACAGTTGATCCAGAAGAAGGCAAAAAACCCCAGCAGAGCACGCTTCAATTTGCTACAGCAGGGGAAAAAATTCCTTCCTGATCCCCCAAGAGGCAATCGGATGTTCCCTGGATCAACTTTACCTATAGATGTTAGTACCCAGTTATATTATGTACATTTAGGAAAGTATGCAGGCCTTTCTTAAAGCAATTTTGTATGTACTCTTTTGGTTTCTGAGCATGCATAGTCTTGCTCTTACGATTTTTTTCGGACGAAAACCATACGGATTAAACGAAAATCGGACATTGAGTTCAAATTGCATATCCAGCTTTTGGGACAAAAAAAAAAAACAAACAAAAAAAAAAACAAGAAAAAACGTAATCAGCTGTCGAAAGCACCATACTAACTATCCTAAAATCGGCAGGTCGTTGGTCGGACTAAATTTTACTTCAGATTTTCATATTGTGTGTACGGGCCTTAACACTACCCTCCCCCTAGACTGACAAGTGTGTTGTGGCTGGATGACCAGGTTAAAAAATAAAAAAAAAAAAAAAAAAAAAAAGCAGCCACCAGCCAAATCTAAGGATTGGTAGGCTTCAATATAAACATTTTACTGTTTTTGGGTTTAATCATACCTCCCAACTTTTTGAGATAGGAACAAAGGACACCTATTAGCAAAAGTATGTAAGGCATTGGACATGCCACCTTAAAAGGAAAATTCCTTCCCGATCACCCAGGAGGCAATCAGATATGCCCTTAGGCTGGGTTCCCACTGGTCCGACAAACGCTCCGACATTGGGAGCTCATGTCGCATGACGTGTGAAATCCAATGTTTCCCTATGGGAGCCGTCCTAACTGGTCCGACACAAGTCGTTCCGACTTTAGAAATGCTCCCTGTACTACTTTGATCCGACTTTGATCCTACTTCAGCCTATTGACTATCATTGAAGTCGGATCAAAGTCGGATCGCCGTCTTGCATGATCCGACTTCGGCACGCAACTTGTGCTCAGATGATCTTGAGGGGGAACTCTGCGCCAAATTTTAAATAAAAAAAAGGCATGGGTTCCCCCCCCCCCCCCCAAGAGCATACCAGGCCCTTAGGTCTGGTATGGACCTTGAGGGGAACCCCCTACACCGAAAAAACGGCGTGGGGGTCCCCCCAAATCCATACCAGACCCTTATCCGAGCACGCAGCCCGGCCGGACAGGAATGGGGGTGGGGACGAGCGAGCGCCCCCCCCCCCCCTCCTGAACCGTACCAGGCCGCATGCCCTCAACATGGGGGGATGGGTGCCTTGGGGGAGAGGGGGCACGCTGCGGGCCCCCCCACCCCAAAGCACTTTGTCCCCATGTTGATGAGGACAAGGGCCTCTTCCCGACAACCCTGGCCGTTGGTTGTCGGGGTCTGCGGGCGGGGGGCTTATCGGAATCCGGGAGCCCCCTTTAATAAGGGGGCCCCCAGATCCCGGCCCCCCACCCTATGTGAATGAGTATGGGGTACATCGTACCCCTACCCATTCACCTAGGGAAAAAGTGTCAATTAAAAAAAAAACTACACAGATTTTTAAAGTAATTTATTAGACAGCTCCGGGGGTCTTCTTCCGACTTCGGGGGTCTCTCCGGTTCTTCTCCGCGCTCTCCGGGTCTTCTGCCGGGCTCCTCCGCTATTTTCTGCTCTTTTGCCGCTCTTTTGCTATAGCGGAGGAGCCCGGTCATCAATCTTCTGCCTTCTGCCCTCCTCTCCTGATGTTGACACGACGCTCTCTGGGGCTGGAATGCACTCTGGGCGCCCTGCCTTATATAGGCGGTGACCCCGCCCCCTTATGCCGTCACAGTCCCTGGGCATGCTGGGACTGACGTTTTAGGGGGCGTGGTCATCCCCAGATTACCACGCCCCCTTATGCCGTCACAGTCCCAGCATGCCCAGGGACTGTGACGGCATAAGGGGGCGGGTCACCGCCTATATAAGCCATAGCAGAGCGCACAGAGAGCATTCCAGCCGGAGAGAGCGTCGTGTCAACATCGGAAGAAGAGAAGAAGCGGCGAGACAGCGACGACAAGACAGCGGCAGCAGACCGGGGCCCCCTGCTGGCAAAAGAGCTGGAAGAAGATAGCGGCGGGGCCCGGGAGAAGAGGCGGAACACCGGGAAGTCGGAAGAAGACACCCCCCCTCACCCGAAGTCGGAAGAAGATCCCGGAGCTGCCTAATAAATTAATCTTGAAACCTGTGTACTGTGGGTTTTTTTTTAATTGACACTTTTCCCTAGTGAATGGGTAGGGGTACAATGTACCCCATACTCATTCACATAGGGTGGGGGGCCAGGATCTGGGGGCCCACTTATTAAAGGGGGCTCCCGGATTCCGATAAGCCCCCCGCCAGCAGACCCCGCCAGCCAACAGCCAGGGTTGTCGGGAAGAGGCCCTTGTCCTCATCAACATGGGGACAAGGTGCTTTGGGGTGGGGGTCCCCCAAGGCACCAACCCCCCCATGTTGAGGGCATGCGGCCTGGTACGGTTCAGGGGGGGGGGGGGGGGGCGCTCGCTCGTCCCCACCCCCATTCCTGTCCGGCCGGGCTGCGTGCTCGGATAAGGGTCTGGTATGGATTTGGGGGGACCCCCACGCCGATTTTTCGGCATAGGGGGTTCCCCTTAAGGTCCATACCAGACCCAAGGGCCTGGTATGCTCTTGGGGGGGGAACCCATGCCGTTTTTTTATTTAAAATTTGGCGCAGAGTTCCCCCTAAAGATTCATACCAAACAGTGCCGGGCATTGGCGGGGATCCAAGTCGGATCCCCGTTCATTGAAAGTCGAACACATGCCGGCTTCATGTCGCAGGGCAAAGTCGGATCCAAAGTAGGACGGCTGTCGTGTCGCACCAGTGTGAACCCAGCCTTAATCAACAATCCCAGGTGTTATTACCTATAAAAATCTACTTAGCTGGCCAGAACTAGTTCTTAGGTTTTCCTTCTGGCTTTATTTTTTTCTTGCTCAAGTTTGCACTGTGCCCCACCAACTTTGGACTCTATGAAGCACATTTGTAAATGTGGAGCAATGGACTAAAAGAATATGCCATAAAATGTGGGCTGCAGCGGAGTATAACCAAGAGAAAATAGCAATACCTGCTCCGATATAAAATCAGACCCATAGCGTACTTGAACCTTCACAATAATTTATGTATTTGTGTGGTATTTTTATTCATATAACTTGTGAGGAATGTTTGCAATAATTTCCTTCTAATCCTTGGCTCAACATGTACTAAGAGCACTTACATCTCTCCGATGTCTTTGATGCCACCCCCTGTCTCCACCACGGTGATACATTTCTTACAAACCAGGCCAGCTTGACCTAAAATGTAAAAAGTAAAAAAGTTAATACATAGGACCTAAAATTTGTTTGCTTTTTCATTCTGAATTTACCCGAAGGTTTCTTATTGGTTGCCATCCAGATTTTTTGCATTATAGGAGCGGCTATTTGAGGCCTTACAAAAACATTTATACAAAATGGATGCTCCTGGGCTTAAAGGATAAAGTTATTCTTTAGGGAAAATTCACATATTTTTACGGAAATAAAAAAATAAATAAAATTCACATGAGCCTACACCCTGCGATCAGTGATTTGCAGGTGAAATGTCAGGCTTCTGCAGGCATGTCCTCGAGATTCTACCCGTACCTCCGTATGGGCTGTCATAAAGGTCTTTTGAATGGACTGCGAGCATGGTAATTAGTGCACTCATAGCCCATTGAGAACTCCAAGCCACTCTAGCAGAAGTCTTGTCTATAATACGATCGTACACGTTCCTGGAAAACAAGGCTCAATGGGGAGTGCTGTAGCGATTACCAGCCGAATCCTGGAAACATAAAAGACAGTGTATATATTCATCAGCACACCATGGATCTACAATCACTGTCCAAATATTTTTATTGCAGAGAGATAAAAGACAAGTGCAATGTTTCACAGTCACACAGGACCCCTTCGTCAGGCATGTGATGATCATCATCATCACATGCCTGACGAAGGGGTCCTGCGCGACTCCTAAACATTGCACTTGTCTTTATGATGTGATCTCTGCAATGAAAACATTTGGACGGTGACTGTAGATCCATGGTGTGCTGGCGAATATATACACACACTCTAGCAGAAGTGACTTGTAGTTTATTTCTTCACAGAGTAGTGCGCCCACACAGCTGCACCAATTTTAAATGTGACAGTGGTCTTTTGGATCCCGGATGTCTCATTAAAGCGAGCTCGTCACCAAGAAATCATCACATAGGGGACTTTTGTCCATTATGTAATGAAAAAAAAAAAAAAATAAAATAAAAAAAGAAACACATTATTAATATATATATATATTATATATATATGTATATATACACACATATATATATATATATATACACACACATATACATATATATATATATATATATATATATATATATATATATATATATATATATATATATACATACACACACACACACATACACACACACACACACACACACACACTCTCACACACACACTCTTTGTTATATTGCAGCCATTTGCTAAAATCATTTAAGTTCATTTTTTTTCCTCATTAAATGTACACACAGCACCCCATATTGACAGAAAAACACAGAATTGTTGACATTTTTGCAGATTTATTAAAAAAGAAAAACTGAAATATCACATGGCCCTAAGTATTCAGACCCTTTGCTGTGACACTCATATATTTAACTCAGGTGCTGTCCATTTCTTCTGATCATCCTTGAGATGGTTCTACACCTTCATTTGGGTCCAACTGTGTTTGATTATACTGATTGGACTTGATTTGGAAAGCCACACACCTGTCTATATAAGACCTTATGGCTCACAGTGCATGTCAGAGCAAATGAGAATCATGAGGTCAAAAAGGAACTGCCTGAAGAGCTCAGAGACAGAATTGTGGCAAGGCACAGATCTGGCCAAGGTTACAAAAAAAAAAAAAAAAATCTGCTGCACTTAAGGTTCCTAAGAGCACAGTGGCCTCCATAATCCTTAAAACGGAAGATGTTTGGGACGACCAGAACCTTTCCTAGAGCTAGCCGTCCGGCCAAACTGAGCTATCGGGGGAGAAGAGCCTTTGTGAGAGAGGTAAAGAAGAACACGAAGATCACTGTGGCTGAGCTCCAGAGATGCAGTCGGGAGATGGGAGAAAGTTGTAGAAAGTCAACCATCACTGCAGCCCTCCACCAGTCGGGGCTATATGGCAGTGTGGCCCGACGGAAGCCTCTCCCCAGTGCAAGACACATGAAAGCCCGCATGGAGTTTGCTAAAAAAAAAACACTTGAAGGACTCCAAGATGGTGAGAAATAAGATTCTCTGTTCTGATGAGACCAAGATAGAACTTTTTGGCCTTAATTCTAAGCGGTATGTGTGGAGAAAACCCAAGCACTGCTCATCACCTGTCCAATACAATCCCAACAGTGAAGCATGGTGGTGGCAGCATCATGCTGTGGGGGTGTTTTTCAGCTGCAGGACAACTTTTTGTTGACAACTTCCTGAGCTTCATGTATTAAAGTGATCTCCAGCTTTAGCTTCAGTTTAAATAGTGAATTCAGGGCAAGCTGGCCCAAGCAAACTATTACCCTCATATGTAGTGTTAATTGCGCATGCGCACCGTGTACAGCTATTCATGTTCGGAGACTTTCGGCGTCTCCTTTGTCCTCCGTACTGCGCTGCGCAGTACAGAGCGGACACTATCCGATGGGGGACAGTTCGACAGGACACCGGCATTGAAAAATAAAAGCAAAAAAACAGCATGAGGTCCCCTCTCATCCATACCAGACCCCCTTGTGATGTCATCAACCCAGCATGCCCAGGTCAATGACGTCACAAGAAACGGGGTCACCCAGCAACATTGGGTGGCCCTGTCCCTTTGTTATTTAAGAACTGTCAGGTGGCGGGAGCTTTAGTCGGGCGCAGACCTAGTTTTTTCGGGTCGGCAGCATTCATTGCGATTGACGCTGGATTTACTTTGGGGAGGGGGGACATTGTCAAAAACTGTCTCTGTATTTTTATTTAGGACACTTTTTTGGTGAATGAGTAGGGGTACAATGTAACCCCTACTCATTCAATTGGGGGGGGGGCAGGATCTTCCAGATTCTGAAAAGGCCCCCGCCCACAGACACCCACAACCACTGGTCAGGGTTGTGGGGAAGAGGGTTGCCCCCCCCCCGCATTGAGGGCATGTGGCATGGTACGGTTCAGAAGGGGGGGTGCTCGCTTGCACTCCCCTTTTCTTGACCTTCCACCTACATGCTTGAATAAGTGTCTGGTATAAAATTTGGGGGGGGGGGGGGGGGGGGGGCACGTCTTTTTTTTTTTACCAGACTCAAAGAGCCTGGTATGGATAAGGGGGGGCCGGCGTTCCTTTGTTTACATTCAGCTATCAGTGGGGAAACCTGCTGATAGCTTATGAGTCATCGGTTGTTAAGGGGGCGGTGGCCGGCCTGCTCAGTTACAACCAGCTATTCTTCACACAGAATTCCGATTTTAACAAATTTTAGACAGATTCAAATTTGAATCGTTGTGAAAATTTGAAATTCGTTAGAAAATGAATAAACGAAACAAATTTTTCTGTAGAACACAAACAAAACAGTCACATTGGTCAAAGCCAAAGTTGTAACAAAGTCGCACTGTAAAGTAGCAATGGAAATCGCACAATTTTAAAGTCGCACAAGTGTGAATGGGGCCTTAGTCCACTTATGAACCTAGTTGGCAATACGTGGTGCCTACTTTCTTCCTGATACGGTACACTTAGTTTTAGTTGCCTTTTTGTTATGGAATGTACCCTTTGTTTGGATTTGCTTACAGAGTCCGTTTTCTTTTTTTTTTTTTTTCCTATTTTTAATTACCTATTTTGGCATTACTCTCCTCTCCGTTTGACCTTTATGGCAGCTGTATGCTGGTATATGGATTCATTGTCCGATGACGAGTACATTGATATGTCTTGTCCTCTTCATCAATTTACATTATGTGATGTCACTCAGCTTGTTCTGTACTCATTGTTAGATATATTATATACCGGTATCTATCATCTTTTTGACTAATAAAAGAAATTACAAAAAAAAAAAAAAAATTGCCATTGATGACATCTCTCCCTGAAAATGTTGTTACCTAGCATTCTTCAGATCCTCCAACACTTGCTGTCCTTGACCAAGTATAGAGAAAGTCAAAACTTCTAATCTACATGCTTGATTTGCGCAATTAAGTGCACTTCATCCCAAAACAGTCCTGTATCTATTGTCCTGTATGAACAGTGAGGGAATATACCTTGCCTTGGTCAGCCATGGTGTAAAGAAAAAAAAACAAAAAAAATAAAAAAACGCAGGGACACAGAGCTGTAGTTTTAAAAAATGCAGACATTCTGCAGATTTCTGATCCACAATACCCTACACCAGTGGTTCTCAACCTCAGACCTCAAGTACTCCCATCATCAGGCCATGTTTTGGGAATTTCTCTTCGATAAAATAACTGTCCAAAATAACAAGCCATTGACTCTTAAAGCACCTGTACAAGATAAAGGAAAACCTGCAAACATGGCCTGTTGGGGGTGCAGCAGTCAGGACACTAGCATTTTTAGTAGATGGAAAAAAAAAAAAAAAAAAAAATGATATAGCACCCTACATATCAGGAAGGTTTCTCAGCAAGGGTGCGCCTGAGCATGTGCACTTTTTGTATATTCCTGTGAAACACGTTTTAGGACAGCACATCAAATTTAAATGAGCTGCCCTATGCGCATGACGGTGCAGGTACAATTTTAGCAGGCGTGAACGTATATGTGTTTTCTAACATGAGTGCGAATAAAAATGAATGGCACCTGCATGCGACGGCACGTTTTTGTGCAGTGCGGGAAAAACACAAGATTTTGCACATGTTCCTGCACTGCATGTGTATGTATGCCTGTTTTTACGTGGGAAAAAAAAACAAAAAAAACAGTGCCTATGGGACACTAACATGAAAAAACAAAAGTGCTAATTTTAAAAGGCTTTTATGCAAGTTATTGTTAGGGGACCCGGGTCCTGCCCCAGGGGACATGTATCAATGCAAAAAAAAGTTTTTTTAAAAATGGCAATTTTTTCGGGAGCAGTGATTTTAATAATGCTTAAAGTGAAACAATAAAAATGAAAAATTCCCTTAAATATCGTGCCTGGGGGGGGGTGTCTATAGTATGCCTGGTGCATTTTTTTCATTTAAAACAGTACTACAGCAAAATGGCATTTCTAAAAGGAAAAAAAGTATTTAAAACTGATCGCAGCTGTAATGAATTGTCGGGTCTCGGCAATATAGATAAAACTCATTGAAAAAAAAAAAAAAGGGATGGGTTCTCCCCCTAGTCCATTACCAGGCCCTTTGGGTCTGGTATGAATATTAAGGGGAACCCTGTGCCAAATTTAAAAAAAAAAAAAAATGGCGTAAGGGGTCCCCCCAAAATCCATACCAGACCCTTATCCGAGCACACAACCTGGCAGGCCACAGGAAAAGTACCAGGCCACATGCCCTCAACATGGGGAGGGTGCTTTGGACTTGCCCCCCAAAGCACCTTGTCCCCATGTTGATGGGGACAAGGGCCTCATCCTCACAACCCTTGCCCGGTGGTTGTAGTGGTCAGCGGGCGGGGGGGGGCTTATCGGAATCTGGAAGCCCCCTTTAACAAGGGGACCCCCAGGTCTCTCCCCTCCATGTGAATTGTAAGGGGTACATTGTACCCCTACCATTTCACATAAAAAAAGTGTCAAAAATAGTAAAAAAAAAAAAAGACAGACACTTTGGGACAAGTCCTTTATTAAAAAATAAAAAAGTCCAGCGATGTCCATTCATCTTCTATCATGTCACGAGGCGTCAGAGGGGGGGGGGGGGGGGGGGGGGGCGGGGTCACCTGGTGGCCCTGCCCTCAGCTATATGACAACTGTCACTGAGAAGAAGCATCACTCGACGGGAGCCTCCCATTTAGGCGGAGCTGGGTTCCCCCCCCCCCCTTTTCTTTTTTCAGTTCGTCAGGCAGCGTGATAGAAGATGAATAGACATCGCTGGACATTTAAAAAAAAAATTATTTTTTTAATAAAGGACTTGTCCCAAAGTGTCTGTCTTTTTTACTATTTTTTTTTTACACTTTTTTGTGAATTGGGGGGTTACAATGAACCCGTTACCAATTTACATAGGGGGGGGCACCTTGTTAAAGGCGGCTTCCAGATTCCGGTAAGCCCCCCCGCCCGCAGACCCCCACAACCACCGGGCAAGGGTTGTGGGGATGAGGCCCTTGTCCCCATCAACATGGAGACAAGGTGCTTTGGGGGGCAAGTCCCCATGTTGAGGGCATGTGGCCTGGTACTTTCCCTGCGGCCTTCCAGGTTGCCTGTTCGGATAAGGGTCTGGTATGGATTTTGGGGGGACCCCCTACCTAATTTTTTTTTAATTTGGCACAGGGTTCCCCTTAATATCCATACCAGACCTGAAGGGCCTGGTTCGGATTTTGGGGCGGGGGGGGGGGCCCCACGCAATTTTTTTTTTTTAAATTTTGGTTCGGGGTTCCGCTAATATTTATACCAGACCCAAAGGGCCTGGTAATGGACTGGGGGGGGGGACCCATGCTGTTTTTTTTTCAATGAGTTTTATCTATATTGCCGAAGCCTGACAATTTATTACAGCCGTGATCAGTTTTAAATGACTTTTTTTCCCTTTAGAAATGTCATTTTGCTGCGGTACTGTTCTAAACACGGAAAAACTGGGCCACTTCACAGGCATACTATAGACACCCCCCCCCCCCCCTCAGGCACGATATTTAAAGGAATATTTCATTTTTATTGTTTTACTCTAAGCATTATTAAAATCCTTGCTCCCGAAAAAACGGCCGTTTTTTAAACTTGTCCCCTGGGGCAGTACCCAGGTCCCCAAACAACTTTTATGGCAATAACTTGCATATAACCCTTTAAAATTAGCACTTTTGTTTTTTCATGTCCCATAGACTTTAACGGTGTTCGTCCAAATTTTTTGCCTGTTCGCAAGTTCTGGTGTGAACCGAACAGGGGGGTGTTCGACTAATCCTTAGTCAGAACATTGCATGCATTTTCTAGGAGTACCAATTTAACTGCTTGCTGCCTGCCACAGTACATTTACATCATTCAGCCTGTTCCGTGTTAGGGACGCGTGCATGTTAACCACTTAAAGACCAGGCCTTTTTCTGACATTTGTTGTTTACAAGTCTATATTTTTTGCTAGAAAATTGCGTAGAACCCCCAAACATTATATATTTTTTTTAGCAGAGACCCTAGAGCAGTGATTCTCAACCGGGGTTCCGTCGCGATTCAACATTGTGGCGGATGTATATCCGCCCAATGTTGTTTTTAGTGTTCCCAATGCACGCTGACAGTGAGAACAGTCAGCGCGCATGGATACCCAATGCCCTCTCTGTAGTTCCGGAGAACTCAGAGGGTGGAATCAGGAGAAAGGCAGAGAGCGGGAGTTCTAAATTCGGCGAGAAGCTGAGACTGGAGAGCCGAGCATGGAGACTGGAGGCAGGGAGCACCAGATCAAAAAGGTGAGATCTGTCTCAATGGTAGCAGTAATGCACAGATTAGTTCCTGTGTACATCAGGGGTGAATGCAGACTGCTGGTGGAGGGAAGAGCAGAGAACAGGAGATGAGGTCCTGTGTATAACAGCACTGATTGCAGGCTGTGGGGTGAGGGGAGCAGAGAGTTGAGGCACACAGCTGGATCAGGCTGAATGTAACCGGAAGTGAGATAATAGCTTTAGGTTATGCCATAATTGTACATAATGCTATTATGATTCAGTCTCATCCAGCCACAGGCCCCTGCAGTCTGCATTCAGTCACTACCATACACAGGATCTCACCTCCTGCAAGATTCAGCCATGCGCTCCTATTGTCAGCACTCCTCCTGGTACCACCCTCACAGGTTCAGAGGAGTGGGAAGTCGGGAACTATAGAGGAGGCACCAGGTATCAATGCACATTGACAGTACTCTGTCAGTGCACATTGAAATCAACATTGGTATCACGTGAATATTTTTTCTGCACAGAAATATGCAACCTGTATGCATTTTTCTGCAGAGAAAAATACTCAAATGATACCAACATTGTGGTGTGAACAGGGCACATATAAATCAGTTATTTTCTTTATGTCCTAGCAAAGACCTACATTAGGAAAATGCATGTCTCTGCACATGACCAAAGTATTCTATGTGGGTCAAATCTGCACCATCTTCCATCCATTCTTATGCATGAATGTTGTGAACAAGTCCCAACTGTTCCCGTAGTCTGCTATCCTATTTATTAATCGCAATATTTGGGAGTTTTGTTCAAGTTCAGTAAGGCCTCGTTCACAGCATATGTGCAAAAAATTGAAAATATGTGCAAATTTGACTTGCTTAAAATATTTTGGGCTTGTTCTTATGCAGGTCTCTGCAGAGACATAAAGAAATCAATTGATTTCTATGTGCACTGTTCACACTATAATGTTGGTGTCAGGTGAGTTCTAATTACTATTCCATTATTTAAAGCTATTTCTACAATAAACTTGGTTAGATCTACAGCTTGCTGATCAGATCCAATAGTCTGAGAGCTGTAGATCTGAAATTTTTTTTAGGGGTTCCCCGAGATCTCAGACTTTTTGCCAAGGGTTCCTCCACGGTAAAAAGGTTGAGAAACACTTCCCTAGAGAATAAAATGGCAGTCATTGCAATATTTTATGTGACACTGTATTTATTTGCGCAGCAGTCTTTAAGACACATTTAAATAAAAATAAAAAAAAAACACATTTTAATGAATAAAAAAAAATTAAAAATAGAAGCAGTAAACTTAGCCCAATTTTTTTCTATAATGTGAAAGATGATGTACGCCGAGTAAATAGATACCTAACATGTCAGGCTTTAAAATTGCATACGCTCGTGGAATGGCGACAAACTACGGTACTTACAAAGACAATTTAAACATTTTTACAGGTTACATGTTTAGAGTTGCAGAAGAGGTCTAGTGCTAGAATTATTGCTCTCGCTCCAACGATCGCGGTGATACGTATGCGTTCGCTTCTGCGCGCAAGATTGGAGGAAAGGAGCGCTTTCAATTTATCTTAGGGATGCACCGAATGGGTTTTTTGTGGCCGAAACCGATACCGAAAATAAATCTTCCTTGATCGCGAAAACCGAAACAGCACCAAAAATAGGCGCTTTTTTTTCTATCTATTACCCCAAAAAATTATTGGATATACAAAACTGTGTTACATTCGTATTCGTTATATTATTTATATTCAACTTAATCATTAATTTTATGAAGAAAGAATACTACAATCCAGTAATGTCCAAAAGTACTTCAATTTTATGTGGGTTACTTTTTATTGAACAGTGGACACAGAAGACAAAAATAAAAAAAATATATAAGACTGCAGTCAGTGCACATTGCGCCACCATACCAAATAAAACCGGCATAAAAAAATAAAATAAATAATATATAATATTAATACTATTAATTATTATTTAATAATATAATAATATAAAAATGCCAAAGACTGACTTTTTTATATTTTATTAATTTCCAACTTACATCAGAACTAGTAATTCAGTTCTGTCTACCTAAGGTTTCAGCTGCTGGATGTGAGATAAGTGTATTTATGTAGCTGCTGGTTACATACATAGTCATACAGTAGACCGCACTGTGTTCAAGCCCCGGGTATGGGCGGAGACATCCTGGAACACAGACTAGTCTACAGCAGCGGAGCTCAGCCAATCACAGCAAGCAATGTAGACTAGTCTGTGTTTATGGAAGTCACCGCCCATACCCGGAACACAGTAGGTATAGTACTGTAGTATGTAGACAGCCACAGATACAGAACATACAGTTTTGCATTTGCACATGCAGCGGGCTGACAGCTTAGGGAGAGACATAGTTTAACTTTAGCCCAACAGCAACAAACTATGGTACAGTAGTTCAAAAGCTGGAGATCTCTCTTAAATTGAAGTGCAAAAAACTGTAGAAGAACTACAATGAACAACAAATGGCACAACTAGACAATTGGAACATACTAGGCAGTCAGTCATACTAATGTTGTATGTTCCAATTGTCCAATAGCACAGTCCAATACCAATTCATTTACTATGTTCAACATGGTAAATGAATTGGTCTATGCTACGGATTTTTAAATCTATTTCAGTAAAAGTGGCAGATTTCGCTTTAAGAACAAAAGCTGTTCAGCTTTCTCACAGGAGAGACGGTTTCTCTTCTCATCAAGAATATGAGAGATGCTAGACTGAATAGTCTCTCACTCTGTACTGGTGCTTGGGGCAGATAAATATCTGCGTGCAATCTGTGCAAGCAAGGGAAAACGTTCTTTGTTCATGTGCCAGTACTCAAGGGGATTGTTGCTTCTGGCAATAAGCTGTTCAGCTAAATAAATGTCCAGCTGTTGGGTAGCTGCACTTGTTGTGGCACCGCTTATGGATTGGGGTGAATTCGTGTAAAATTTCTTCAAACATATCAGATATGGAGGGAGTGTGTTCCTTTTCACTTGTATGCGACCGTTTCTCACTTTCCACTGTGCGACACCTCGAAACTCCTTCACTAGATGCTTCCACCACCTCCATTTGTGCCAGTATCATTTCCCGTGCACGCTGCTTTTTCTCCACATTAAAGTAATGCTCTTTAAATCGAGGATCTAGAACTGTTGCAATGCAGTACAGAGGGTTGGACTCTGTGTCTTGAAACCGGTTGGTTACGGACTCCAGTAGAGTGGTTTTAGCCGTTTTTTACGCCATGGTCTGTTTCTACCTCTTTTCCAAGCAGACACTTCAGTGCAGCAATCAAGGGGATAACTTCAGCAATGGAAGCATTAGCTGAGCTTGTTTCTTTTGTTAACTGTTCAAATGGAGATAGAAGAGACAAACTATTTTCAACTAACGTCCACTGATGTGCACTCAGTGTTGCTGGCAGCTCGTAATCTGCAATGTATGCAGCTAAAACACGCTTTTGTTCAAAAAGACTTTGTAGCATATAGTAGGTGCTGTTCCAACGAGTGGCTACATCTTGCTGCAGTCGTTTCGGTGCCATTCCAAACTGCATCTGCAAAGCTTGTAATCTGGAATAAGTAAGCGGAGAATGAAGTGACCCACAATTTTTCTTCCTTTTGATACGATATCAGATATGGTGCTCTGACTCAGCAATCCTTCATTCACAGCCAATTGTAGCGTATGTGCCATGCACGGTATGCTTTGAAGTTCACTGTCCTACATTGCCTTTGCCATGTTCCGCGCATTATCTCGGACAATCAAATGCACTTTAGACTTCTCAATGTGTCAAGCATGGTTTTTAAAGCATCACATATTGCTGCTGCAGTATGTGACCCAACAAACTCACGTGTGTTAAGTAGGATGTTTTGCAATTGAAATTTGTCATCTATCCACTGCGCTGTCAGGCTGAGCATGCTCGTTGGACTGACATCTGAACTCCAAATGTTGGTAGTAAAACTGATTGCTATGAAGTCGGTCATGAGCTCCTGAACGTGTTTTCTAACACTGCTAAAAAATTCATGTAGACTGGTATCTGCAAAGTAGCGTCTGCTTGGTAGTAATGCGGCTCAATATGTTGCATGAGCCTACGGAATCCAATGTCCTCCACAACAGAGAATGGCTGGTCGTCTAATGCAATAAATTCCATAATTTTAGCTGTAATGGCATGAGCTTTGGGACTGTCACTGTCACCTTTTCAAACACTGTGGCCACAGATGGTGTTAAGCCTGAGGCGCTTTTTGAAAGTGGCGCTGTTTTCTTGTAATCAGAATGCTGAACTGGATGACGTGTTTTCAGGTGGTGTGTCAAACCCGTTGAAAAATTCTTTGGCACTGTACCCCCTCTTGAAATTTCTGTTGAGCAAAGAGTACAGATTGCAAATTTGGGGTCTTTATCAGAAACTTTAAAATATTTCCACACTGCAGACATGGTCCACCTTTGCTGGTAACGTAGAATAATATCATAGAATGATTTATAGTGGGAGTGAAATCTGAGGGGGGGGTAAAAAAAAAGGACGAAATCAATTTAAAAGCTAAACCCCAGGAGGCAGCTTTAAAAAATAAAATGAAAACTAACCAATCTTTTTATTTATTTTTTTTTTTATGGTGCTGCTCTTGGCACTGCAGTACATCCGACTTGTACCAAAAAATATAATTGAACTGAATAAATTTGATTTGAAATGGAATGGATTGCAAATTGCAATTGCATGCTATTATTTTTTTTTGAGCTATTCTATAGTATACTTCATGCGCCTTGTTGTCATTGAATAAAATTTGTCACTTTGTCTCACCGTAGTATTATAAGTTATACGACACTGACATGACAGCAAGCGCATGAAGTTTTTAAACATGACAGTACGCAATAAATAAATATTAATATTATGTATGCAATATAATATATATTTATTGCATACTGTCATGTTTAAAAAAATTCATGCGCTTGCTGTCATGTCAGAACTGTATAACTTTTACTACGTTGTCAAAGTGACACATTCAATAACAGCAAGTGCAGGAATTTTATACTGTATACTACAGAATAGCTCAAAAAAAAAAAAAAATAGCTTGCAAAATCATATTTAATCAGTCAGTTCAATTATATAATTTTTTTTGCTACAAGTCAGATCAGATGTACTGCAGTGCAGACACACAGTCATTTTAAATATTCAGACTCAGTACTAGTACTATACTAAAATAATCAAGAAATAAAATGACTAGTTTGTTTCTGTCAGTTTAAGAAGGCAAAAGCAGTGATGCTCACCGGCGAATAGTAATGGTAGCCAGCCAGGAGTGACAGAGCCCACTCTTGTACTTGAGTATGCCATGTGCAGCCCTCTATGAAGCCGTCTCTCGCTTCCCAGCAGCGTCTCTCGCTTCCCAGCAGCGTCTCACAAGCACGAGGAGCATCCGTGGGGAAGGTGCCAGCGTCTCAGCAGGGAGCGTGCTTACAAGTGCGGCGATGTGGCGCCTTAACTGCGACGAACGTGCACGCCGCCCACACGAGTGACGTCACCCGCTGGTTCTGCCGCCTCTACTGCGCATGCGCGATTTTCTGCGCCAGTATCGGCAAGAATTCTCTTTCGGCTTTTTGCCGAAAGGGCCATTTTCGCCCGATATGTTTCGGTGGCCGAAATTTCGGTGCATCCCTAATTTATTTATTTATTTTTATTATTTATTTTATGAACAACGATATGTGTCTTCCTCTAGTCAGTCCTATCCTCTCACAGCTAGAACACACATTTAACCCTTTGATCGCCCCCTAGTGTTAACCCCTTCCCTGCCAGTGACATTTACACCGTAATCAGTGCATTTTTATAGCACTGATCGCTCTAGAAATGTCAACAGTCCCTAAAATGTGTCAAAGTGTCCGATCTCTCCACCGCAATGTCGCAGTACCGCTAAAAATCGCAGATCACCGCCATTACTAGTGAAAAAAAAAATAAAATAATGCCATAAATCTTTCCCATAGTTTGTAGACGCTATAACTTTTGCGCAAACCAATAAATATACGCTTGAGATATTGCGATTTTTTTTACTAAAAATATGTAGAATATATATTGGCCTAAACTGAGGAAGAAATTAGTTTTTTAAAAGCATTTTTGGGGATATTTATTAAAGCAAAAAGTAAAAAATTTTTGTTTTTTTTCAAAATTGTTGCTCTTTTTTTTTTTTTATAGCACAAAAAATAAAAACCGCAGAGGTGATCAAATACCACCAAAAGAAAGCTCTATTTATTTGTGGGAAAAAAAGGACGTCAATTTTGTTTGGGTACAGCGTCGCACGATCGCGGAATTGTTAGTTAAAGCAAAGCAGCGCCGTATCACAAAAAATGACCTGGTCATTAAGCAGCAAAATCTTCCGGTCTGTAAGTGGCTAATCACTTTTATTACTATTACAAGGAATGTAAACATCCCTTGTAATAGAAATAAGCAAGACAGGTCCTCTTTATTGAGAGATCTGGGGTCAAAAAGACCTCAGATCTCTCATTTACCTTTAAAAGCAAACTTCTCCCCCCCCCCTTTCCGCTGCTGTTCCTAAGCCACCAGCCGGCATTTCTGCCGCCTAGGCTCAGACCCGAACAAAGCTAGATTTGGCTTTGATGGGGTCTCTGGAAGCAGCGTCACTTCCGGTTTACTCGGCTGCCTATGGTGCAGATTTTAAAGAAATTACAGTATCCAGAATCACAGCTTTTGCCAATCTGCATACTTTTAAGTGAAAAGGAGGGATTTGGTGTCTTTTAGATACCCGATCCCTCCAAAGCAATAAAAGTGATCAGAATATATATAATATATATATTTTTAAGCGACCCCCCCCCCTGGTCGCGCAGCAAAGAAAACGCATATGTAAGTCGCTCCCGCAAATGTAAAACGGTGTTCAAATCTAGGACTGCAACTAACAATTATTTTCTTAATCGATTAGTTGGCCGATTAATCGGTTAATAACCTTTAAAAAAAAAAAAAAAGTGTGGTGTATAATTTAGTTAATATGTAAAGTTTTAAAAAATTGACAGTTACTTACCGATAACTGTTTTTCTAGGATATCTTCCAGGACGGCATAACCTGAGAGATGACTGGTCCACCTGACAGGAAACACAATCAACATACAAGGTTAAAAGGCCCCTCCCTTCCCCCTGCACCTCAGTTCTCCCAAAGTAATAGGTTATCCGAGTGACAGAGAGAAACTCTTCCCGTAGTACTTATATTAAAACATGGGTGGGAAGTAGGCCTGCCGTCCTGGAAGATATCCTAGAAAAACAGTTATCGGTAAGTAACTGTCAAGTTTCTCTAGTCATCTTCCAGGATGGCATAACCTGAGAGGATGGACAAGGAGTTCAAGGCCTACCTCAGGGCGGGACCACCGCTTGTAGCACCTTTCTTCCAAATGTCAGATCCTGGGGCGACAGCAGTTCCACTCTATAGTGTTTCAAAAAGGTATCCTGCTTCGCCCAAGTGGCTGTGCGACAGACCTGTTCTATCGAGGTCCCAGCTCTCTCTGCCCAAGAGGCCGCCGAGGATCTTGCTGAGTGGGCCTTAAGGTTCCCTGGTACTGGGAAACCGGTCTGTTCATAGGCCAATGTTATTGTCTGCCTAATCCACTTAGCCACAGTAGATTTAGACGCCTGCCCTCCCTTTCTAGGGCCGCTAAATAAAACTAAAAGATGATTCGACTTTCTGTAGTCCTTTACTCTATCTAGATATGTCAATAAACATTTAACATCTAGATTTGACATCTAATAAATTAAACTTCCTCTCCTCATTTTTTGGATTATCACAGAAGGACGGTAAAATGATCTCCTGAGATCTATTAAACTTAGATGCGACCTTGGGAAGATATAGTGGGTCCTGCCTAAGAACCACTCTATCCTCCAGAATAAACAGAAAAGGCTCCTTAACTGACAGGGCCTGTAGGTCGCTCACCCTTCTGGCCGTGGTTATGGCCAACAGAAATGCTAACTTAAGAGTCAAAAACTTAACTGAAATCTCTTGCGCTGGTTCGAAGGGCGCTTTCGTCAGCGCCTCCAAAACCAGAGATAAAATTCCATGGAAGGAATACATTCACCCTGACAGGGGTTAACCTCTCCCTTGCCAGAAGAAATCTCTTAATCAGAGGTTCTAATGCAAGCCTCTGATCCAAAAATACAGATAACGCTGCTATCTGTACTCTCAAGGTGTTTGGGGAAATCCCCTGATTTGTGTTTGGGGAAATCCCTGCTTGTAAAAATTCCAGTACCACTGGTACTGAAGGGTAAGACACCTTATCACGGCACCACTGTGAGAAGCAATTCCAAACCTTGGAGTAGATCCTCCTGGTGACCAGCTTCCTGCTGCCCAAGAGGGTCTCAATTACCCTATCAGAGCAACCCTTGCCCCTAAGGACCTCCTCCTCAAGAACCATGTCGTCAGTTTGAGGAATCCTGGGTCGGGGTGGAGGACTGGCCCCTGTAGGAGAAGATCTCGTCTGGTTGGAAGACGGAGTGGAGGAGAAATTGACCACTTTTTCAGAGTGGCAAACCAGGTTCCTTTTGGCCACCATGGGGCTTCAAGGATCAGTCCGCAATCTGAGCGGGCCAATTTTTGTAAGACCCGTGGTATTAATACTAGTGGGGGAAAGGCATATGCTAGACGGAAGTCCCAGTCCTGAGACAGAGCGTCCACTCCCTGGGATCCCCCTTCTCTGTTGAGAGAGAAAAAACGATCCACTTTTTTGTTCCCTCTGTGGGCAAAAAGATCTATATCCGGAATCCCGAACTTCTGACTTATCTGGAGAAAGACCTCCTGATTTAACTCCCATTCCCCTTGGAGGATGGGTTTCCGGCTTAAGAAGTCTGCCACCACATTGGCAGTTCCTCTTATGTGAACCGCCGATATAGACTGAAGATTCTCTTCGGCCCAGTTTAAGATGTCCAGGTCTCGACTCAGTAGCTTCCTGGATCTGGTGCCCCCCTGATGATTCAGGTAAGAGACCATTGTCACATTGTCTGACAGGACTTAGATCTCCAAGCCCTGAATCCTGTCTCCAAAGGATACTAATGCCTGGCCCACCGCCAGGAGTTCCCTGTGGTTAGAGGATGCCCCTGCCTGAGAAGTTGTCCAGGCCCCCTGTGCCTGGATGTCCCCCAGGTGAGCGCCCCAACCCCAGGCGCTTGCATCGGTAGTGATTCTTGTGGAATTCCACTGGTCCCAGGGTAGACCCAACCTGCGCTTGTCCTGATCCAGCCACCAATCTAGGGAGGTCCTTACTCGTTGGAATAGACACCCTTGCATCCAATGACTCTCTCCTTTTGTCCCAGGAGGACAAAAGGAAGAACTGCAGCTCCCTGGAGTGGAACCGCTAGAATACACGAGGTCATTAGACCTAGAACCCTCATGATATGCCTGCGAGAGCACTCCCTGGCTTCTTTTAAAAGGGGATACTGCTGTAACCACCTTTAACCGTTTTTCGTTTGGAAGAAACAGTTTCTGAGCCTCTGTATCCACCAGATATCCCAGGAACACTTTTATTTGGGACGGTGCCAGAGAAGATTTCTCTCTGTTTACTATCCAGCCCAAGGACTCCAGAGTGAAAATCACTCTGCCTATGTCTACTTCCACCTGCTCTAGGGATTGCCCGTATACCAAAAAGTCATCTAGGTAGGGTATAAGGGACACCCCCTGTAGGTGTAGGTAAGCTACAACCTCCGCCAGGGTCTTTGTGAAGATCCTTGGGCTTGCAGCTAATCCAAAGGGAAGAGCTCGGAATTGCCAATGTTGAATCCCTTCGCTCGTAAGGACTGCGAATCTCAGCAGGGACTGGTGTTCCCTGGTGATCGGGATATGAAGGTAAGCATCCCTCAGATCTATCATGGCCAAGAACGCACCTCTTAATGGATGCCTGCGCACCGTGTATATACTCTCCATCCGGAAGCTCTTTTGTCGTAAAAACCTGTTCAACTTCCTGATATTTAATATTAGGCGAAATTTCCCTGACGGTTTTTGAACGACAAATACATGGGAGTAAAACCCTTGGTAAAGCTCTTCCGGTGGTACGGGGATGATCACCTCCTGGAATTCCAATCCCTGCAAGCTGTCCAACAGCCCTGCAGCTTTTGAAGTTTCCTTGGGGAGACGGGTCAGAAAAAAGTTTTGAGGGGGAGGGGAGAGAAGTTCCAGACGATATCCCTCTGTTACAATCTGCAAGATATAGGGGCTTTCGGAGATCCTCTTCCACTGAAGGACAATCTCCCCCCTACCCTGATGCTGGCATCACTTAGACTGCTTGGTGGCGTTTTTAGGTCCAGAAAAGAGCAGACTACCTTTTTGTGCGCTCTTTCCCTTTCCCCACCTTCTATTCGCATCCTTTTTTCCTTTGAATTGACCCTTGTTAGAGGAGGGACGAAAAAACTTCCTGCCCCTTTCTCCTTTAGCTTTAACCGGGAACTTTTTTCCCCTTTTCTGCTGACCTTGACAGCACCTGATCCAGGCCAGGTCCAAAGAGTTGTGAACCTTCAAAGGGCAAACCACATAGCCTTGATCTAGAGAAGGTCCCCTTCCCATGATTTGACCCAGACTGCCCTTCTTGTAGAGTTAAGGAGGGCCGCAGATTTGGCTGTGTTCCTGACAGACTCCACAGCCGCATCTGCCAAATATGCCACAGCCTTACCTATTATTTCTAACGAGTCTGTGATTTTCTTAGAAACACTCCCTTTAGAAACATGACTGGAAAGTCTGCCTAACCATGTGTCCACGTTTCTTGCCACGCATGCTGACGCCAAAGCAGGAGCCATGGCAGCCGCATTGGAATCCCATGCTCTGCGCAAAAGCGCCTCCGCCCTTCTGTCCATTTGGTCTTTTAGGTACCCTGAATCCTCAAAAGACAAGTCAGATTTTTTAGAAACCTGCGACAGAGTTGCGTCTAACTTAGGGGTTTTAAAGAATTTCTGCTCTTCTTCCTTACCAAAAGGAAACCTTCTCTTCCAAGTTTTGAGTCTAAGAACCTTTCTTTCCACTCTCTCAAAATCACCTCCTTTAGGGCCTGATGAACTGAGGCTTTCCCAAACCCCTGTACATCTTATCCCGGGCCGATGCCTGAACCAGAGGTTCTGGGATATCCTTAACCACTTAAAGACCAGCCTCGTTTTGGATTTTAGGTGTTTACAAGTTTAAAACAGGTTTTTTTGCTAGAAAATTACTTAGAACCCCCAAACATTATATATTGTTTTTTTTCTAACATCCTAGAGAATACAATAGCGGTCATTGCAATACTTTTTTTTGCACCGTATTTGCGCAGCGGTCTTCTAAGCACACTTTTTTTGGAAAAAATTCACTTTTTTGAAAAAAAAAATAAGACAACAGTAAAGTTAGCCCAATTTTTTTTTATATTGTGAAATATAATGTTACGCCAAGTAAATTGATACCCAACATGTCACGCTTCAAAATTGCGCCCGCTCGTGGAATAGCGTCAAACTTTTACCCTTAAAAATCTCCATAGGCGACGTTTAAAAAAATTCTACAGATTGCATGTTTTGCGTTACAGAGGAGGTCTAGGGCTAGAATTATTGCTCTCACTCTACCGGTCGCGGCGATACCTCACATGTGTGGTTTGACCACCGTTTTCATATGCGGGCGCTACTCACGTATGCGTTCGCTTCTGCGTGCGAGCTCGTCGGGACAGGGCGCTTTAAAAAATTTTTTTTTTTTTTTTTATTATTTATTTTATTTTATTTATTTTTTCACTGTTTTTAAAAAAAAAAAAATTTGGATCACTTTTATTCCTATTACAAGGAATGTAAACATCCCTTGTAATAGAAAAAAGCATGACAGGTCCTCTTAAATATGAGATCTGGGGTCAAAAAGTCCTCAGATATCATATTTAGACTAAAATGCAAAAAAAAAAAAAAAGTCGTTTAAAAAAATGACACTAAAAAAATTTGTGCCTTTAAGAGAGTGGGCGGAGCCGTCGAATGACGTCGCTCCGGCCGTCACATGGTATGGAGACGGGTGGGGGCCATCTTGGCCTCACTTGTCTCCATACCTCAGCAGGGAAAGGACCCGATCGCCTCCGCCGTTACCGACGGCTCCGGTAAGCGGCGGAAGGCGCGGGAGAGCGGCGGGAGGGGGGTGGCACCTCTCCCGCCGCCGATAACGGTGATCTCGCGGCGAACCCGCCGCAGAGACCACCGTTATCGTGTACAGAATCGCTCACTGTAAAGATGGATATCTCGGTTGTGGCAGCAGCTGCTGCCGTTACCGAGATATCCATCTTCAAAAAAATGACGTATATATACAGTGAGCG
Organism: Lithobates septentrionalis; assembly: GCA_037952835.1. Taxonomy (NCBI): domain Eukaryota; kingdom Metazoa; phylum Chordata; class Amphibia; order Anura; family Ranidae; genus Lithobates; species Lithobates septentrionalis. Next base: position 2,221,995 of record JBBDGP010001009.1, read on the forward strand.
GGGCTTAAGTGGTTAAAAAAAAAAAAAAAAAAAAAAAAATTATATTATAATATATATATATATATATATATAATCCACCTTAGGTGCTATAGCTGTCTTAATAGACTGGAGGGTAGAAAGCATCTCCGACTGTACCGCAAGGAAGTCCCTCATAACCTGTGAGGTTTCCTTACTAGACAGTTTCTGTATGCACCTATAGCAAAAAGGTTTCCCATGGTCCTGTGGGAGCTTATCATTACAGTTCCCACATCTTTTTGACCTGGGAGGAGGGGGATTTTTGCCCTTCATCTTGTGAGCCCCCTGAGCAAAGCCGCCAGGATCTAGGGAGACAAAAAAGACAAAGTCCAAACTTTAACCAGTTTCCTAAGACTTTCTGTGTGTCTCTCCCCCCCCCCCCCTATGGTGTAGGCAAGACCCCTCTTACTTCACCACATTCAAAACAGAAGAGGACTCACCACCACTGGCCTCTTCCTGGGCTAAGAGTGCAGCTGTTACCTCCTCTCCATCCATATTTGCTGCTTTGCGAGGTTTTCCGACCCCAAGAGAGGAGTATCGTGAGGCCTCCTGCTTTTCCCTGGAGTGCTGAGTGTCTATCTCCTATACACCGATGATCGGCGCCATTTTGTTGGAGAGCCGCTGTCTGAGGGAGGATTTTTGCCTCTAGTGTCCGAATCCGCCATTTGGCATAGACCGGAAGTCACAGCGCCCAGAACCGGAAACGCCACCATCTTACTCCACCCTGGGATGCTTGCTCCATACACAGGAGCTTCAGCATTCCCTATGAAGTCCAGGACCTCCACCAGCCCTACAAGGCACCTAGGTACCGACCTGGCTGGTGTCCTCTACTCCCTCTGCGGCCTACACACCAGCCTGAGCCCCAGTTCCTTCATCACCTCCGTACCTGACTAGGTGGAAGGTAAAAGCATGAGGTATGTGCTCACAGGAGTTCCGGGATACCCCTCTGTACCCGGGAGGCTCCTTGCCGGGGAAAACTCTCTCCCCCGGCCATTGGGGGACCCCCTGAGAAGGACAGGGCCATGGCTGGACCCGCCACCCTCCCCAGCTTTGGCGTCCAGCCCTCAGGGGGGGGGGACCATCTGCTACCAGCTTCAGATCTGAGAAAAAACAACAAACGTTTCGCTGCCGGGAAACACAATCAAGAACTGAGGTGCAGGGGGAAGGGAGGGGCCTTTTAACCTTGTATGTTGATTGTGTTTCCTGTCAGGTGGACCAGTCATCTCTCAGGTTATGCCGTCCTGGAAGATGACTAGAGAAAAAGGCAATTCTTAAATATATTTATGTGGTGGTAAATATAAAATAACCAACTATATGGTTAGGGAGCAAAATATCTAATCCACTCTGAGAATAACAGACAGAAGAGATATACTGTATATACTATTAGAGGGGATATACACTGTATATAATATTAGAGGTTGAATCTGGTGAATATCAGACTCAGAGATCAATTTTTTTTTTTTTTTAAGAAAAAAAAAAAAAGTTAGAGACTGTTTTGCAGATTTTCAAACAGAACTGTAATATATTATATGCTGGCCATACAAAGACAATAAAAACTAGTAGATATATTTTATTCCTGCGCTACCATGTAACACTAAAATAAAAAGGATAAAGGAGAAGCAGCTTGCACCGAATAGGGTCCAACCTGACCCTAACGACAAATGGGATATATTAAGTGGAGGTGGTGCTGCGCTAATCCTCATAAACCCCACAGTGCCTAGGTAACAATGAGCAGTCACTTACTCCAGTGATAAAAAAGCTAACTAAAATGTGCTAATGAATAATGAGGCCAAGCGGTGATATAAAACACCTAAAGTGCTGTATAAAGGAAGCAATCAGCGTGAGTAAACGTGTATAAAATAAATCCTGTGTAGATAGAAAATGGTAAATCCACCTCAAACATAAATGTATATGTGACATATGTAAAACTTCTGAGGCCAAAGCGAAAATTCTCAAGAAAACAAAAAAATAACAAAGTTACACTAGATGTCCGTGGAGATCTGCAATCACTACAATAAGGTGTCCAATGCCTACAGCGGGTACTGACAAATACATACAGTGATGATAAAGTAATATGTGCAATAAAGTGGCCAATGTGTTCAGTGAGTGCTCACACTTAAATATAACACCAAATAATTTGTGCAGCAGCAAAAAACATATACAAAAGTGACAAGTGCAATATGAGCTGATTCCAATAATTGTCCAAACGTGCCACACAGTGAAGAAAAAATGTTCAACATTAATTATAACCAAAGAAATAAATCAGCGTGCAAGGTTACAGTGAATGTCCATGGGGATCCATAATATATGCAATAAAGTGTCCAATGCCAACATTAAATACTTAATGTTAGAATGCAGCAATATTCAAGATGTATAAAGAAAAGTGACTTGTGCCACACTAAGTATTTCACAGTTCAAAAGGTGACTTGTGCAGTGTTTAGCAGCTCCAATAGTTCTTAAGACATGCCAAACAGTGAAAAGAGACGAACAGTGATAGAATCATTTCTTGCATTTAGATAGCATGGGTAGAGATGTGGGGTGTATACAGGTGCTCTTCGTGCAGATAATCCTCCAATGGAGGGTAAGGGCCCCTTACCTCATTAACCGGAGGTTACAGCGTAGAGCAAAACGGGCGCTGTTGATATCTCCTGTGGGGATGGGTCCTGCGCTCAAGGCTGTCTTTCAGTTAACCTCCAATCCTTCCAATCTACGCTGTAACCTCCGGTTAATGAGGTAAGGGGCCCTTACCCTCCATTGGAGGATTATCTGCACGAAGAGCACCTGTATACACCCCACATCTCTACCCATGCTATCTAAATGCAAGAAATGATTCTATCACTGTTCGTCTCTTTTCACTGTTTGGCATGTCTTAAGAACTATTGGAGCTGCTAAACACTGCACAAGTCACCTTTTGAACTGTGAAATACTTAGTGTGGCACAAGTCACTTTTCTTTATACATCTTGAATATTGCTGCATTCTAACATTAAAGAGGAGTTCCACCCAGGGGGGGCCGTCAAAAAAAAAAAAAAAAAATTAAAAGTCAGCAGCTACAAATACTGCAGCTGCTGACTTTTAATTGGACACTCACCTGTCCCTGGGTCCAGCGATGCGGGGGATCGGAGCCCCGCTCGTCTCCCCCCTCCGCTCGTCGGCGCTGGCATTTCAACTGTGGGCGCCGGGCTGTGGCTTCACAGCCTGGCACCCACTGCGCATGCGCGAGCGGCGCCACGCGCCGTGATTCGCCGCTCAATCACCTGGGACCTGTAATGGGTCCCAGATGTTTGACAGGAGGGAGGGAGCAGAGCGGAGCCCTTCCTGTGCCGAGGAGGAAGTGATGTCACCAGCCCAGGCTAAGGAACAGGCAGACTACGAGGGACCACCTAGCAACAGGCATTTAGAGGTAAGTGAAAAAAAAAAAATATCCAAATGTTTTTTGTTTTTGTTTTTAGAATTTTTACAGGTAGTTTTGTTTTTTGGGTGGAACCCCACTTTAAGTATTTAATGTTGGCATTGGACACTTTATTGCATATAATTTGGATCCCAATGGACATTCACTGTAGCCTTGCACGCTGATTTATTTCTTTGGTTATAATTATTGTAAAGGGATCCATTTTTTTACTGTGCAACAGTGAAAGCAATATTTACAGTAACGATTATTTGCTCTTTTTGTACTATAAATTGCTAATTTTAGTTTCTTTAACCCCATTATGTTACTGGCGATTAATCGATTATGAAAATAGTAATCGATTAATTGTTTCGGCCCTATTCAAAATCACATCTGAGGCATCACCGTAATCGTCAGAGTGAGAGTAATAATTCTAGCAAGACCTCCTCTATAACGCTAACCTGGTAGCGTTTAAATTAAATTAAAGCGCCACCTATGGAGATTTTTTTAGGTACTGTAGTTTGTCGCCATTCCACGAGTGTGCGCAATTTCAAAGCATGACATATTAGGTCTCTAGTTACTCGGCATAACATCTTTCACGTTATAAAAAAAAAAAAGAAATTGGGCTAACTTTACTGTTTAGTTTTTTAATTCATGAAAGTGTCTCTTATTTAATAAAAAATTGCATTTAAAAAGACCACTGCGCAAATACCGTGTTACATAAAATACGATCGCCATTTTATTCTCTAGGGTCTCTGCTAAAAAAAAATTATATAATTATATATATTTATTTTAATTAATTTTCTAGCAAAAAAATACAGCTTTTAACTTGTAAGCAATAAGTGTCAGAGAAGGGCTTAGTCTTTGCCTGATGGTTGTTTTTTGTTGTTTTTTTGTCAGCTGTGAGTGAGCAGAGAACGGCTCTGCACTTGTTAATGCCAGGCACTGTGTTTGGTATGAATCTTGAAGGGGAATTCTACGCCAAATTTTAAATAAAAAAGACGGCATGGGTTCCCTCCAGGGGCATACCAGACCCTTATCCGAGCACTCAGCCCGGCCGGTCAGGAAAGGGGGTGGGGACCAGCGAGCACCCCCCTCCTCCTGAACCGCACCAGGTCGTATGCTCTCAACATGGGGGGGTGGGTGCTTTGGTGGAGGGGGGCGCCCTGCGACCCCCCCACTCCAAGGCACCTTGTCCCCATGTTGATGAGGACAAGGGCCTCTTCCTGACAACCCTGGCCGTTGTTTCTCGGGGTCTGCGGGTGGGGGCTTATCGGAATCCGGGAGCCCCCTTTAATAAGGGGGCCCCCAGATCCCTGCCCCCCACCCTATGTGAATGAATATGGGGTACATCGTACCTCTACCCATTCACCTTGGGAAAAACAGTGTAAAAAAAAAAAAAAAAAAAAAAACACACTACACAGGTTTTTATAGTAATTTATTAGACAGCTCCAGGGGTCTTCTTCCGACTTCGCCGCTCTCTCCGGCCTCTTCTACCGGTGTCCGGTTCTTCTCCCGGTGTTCGACCTCTTATCCCAGTGTTCGACCTCTTATCCCAGTGTTCGACCTCTTATCCCAGTGTTCGACCTCTTCTGCATTTTTGCTAGCGGTGGCCCTGACTTCTGCGTCGTCTTCTTCCCTCTTCTCTTGTTCCGATGTTGACACAACACTCTCTCCCGCTGTAATGCTGTGTGAGCGCTCCGCAATTACTTATAAAGGTGGTGACCCCGCCCCCTTATGACGTCACAGTCCCGAGACATGCTGGGACTGTGACGTGATAAGGGGGCGTGGTCATGTCATCCGATGACCACGCCCTCTTATGACGTCACAGTACCAGCGTGCCCCGGGACTGTGATGTCATAAGGGGCGGGGTCACCACCTATATAAGTAATTACGGAGCGCTTACACAGCATTACAGCGGGAGAGAGCGCCGTGTCAACATCGGAAGAAAAGAAAAGAAGACAACGTAGAAGACCGGGCCACCGCTAGCAAAAGAGCGGCAGAAGATAGCGGAGGAGCCGGCAGAAGAACCGGACACAGGGAGAAGAGGCCAGAGAGAGCGGAGAAGAACCCGACACCAGGAGAAGAGGCCGGAGAGACCCCCGAAATCGGAAGACCCCGGAGCTGCCTAATAAATTACTTTAAAAACCTGTGTAGTGTGTTTTTTTTAATTGACACTTTTTTTCCCTAGGTCAATGGGTAGGGGTACGATGTACCCCATACTCATTCACATAGGGTGGGGGGCCAGGATCTGGGGGCCCCCTTATTAAAGGGGGCTCCCAGATTCCGATAAGCCCCTCGCCCGCAGACCCCGACAACCAATGGCCAGTGTTGTCGGGAAGAGGCCCTTGTCCTCATCAACATGGGGACAAGGTGCTTTGGGGGAGGGGGGAGGCCGCAGGGCGCCCCCCTCTCCCAAAAGCACCCACCCTCCCATGTTGAGGGCATGCGGCCTGGTACAGTTCAGGAGGGGGGCACTCCCTCGTCCCCACCCCCTTTCCTGACCGGCCGGGCTGCGTGCTCGGATAAGGGTCTGGTATGGATTTTGGGGGGCCCCCCACACCATTTTTTCGGCGTAGGGGGTTCCCCTTAAAATCCATACCAGACCGAAAATGTGTGCATTCGCACAGCCAACAAAAGTCTGATGTAAACAGAAAAATTTTGTCCGATGGAGCGTACACATGGTCGGACGTTGCTCCAAAACAGCTAATTTGCATGTTTTTTGTCAAAAAGTCCGATCGTGTGTACGGGCCTTAACCACTTGCCGACCGCCGCACACAGATGTACGTCGACAAAGCGGCACGGGCAGGCAAAAGGGCTTACCTGTACGTCCCTGCCTGCCCGCGGGTGGGGGGTCCGATCGGACCCCCCCCCGGTGCCTGCGACGGTCGGCAAATGTCCCCCGGCGATCGGTGGTGAGGGGGAGGCCATCCATTCGTGGCCCCCCCCTCGCGATCGCTCCCAGCCAATGGGATCATTTCCCTGCCTCTGTATTGTACACAGAGGCAGAGGAAATGATGTCATCTCTCCTCGGCTCGGTATTTTCCGTTCCGGGCCGAGGAGAGAAGACTGGAATGTGAGTGCACAACACACACACACACAGTAGAACATGCCAGGCACACATTACACCCCGATCCCCCCCCCCGATCGCCCCCCGATCCCCCCCCAATCACCCCCCCCCCCTGTCACAAACTGACACAAAGCAGGTTTTTTTTTTTTTTTTTTTTTTTTTCTGATTACTGTATTGGTGTCAGTTTGTGACAGTTAGTGTGTTAGGGCAGTGAATGTTAGGCCCCCTTTAGGTCTAGGGTACCCTCCTAACCCCCCCTAATAAAGTTTTAACCCCTTGATCACCCTCCGTCACCAGTGTCACTAAGCGATCATTTTTCTGATCGCTGTATTAGTGTCGCTGGTGACGCTAGTTAGGGACATAAATATTTAGGTTCGCCGTCAGCGTTTTATAGCGACAGGGACCCCCATATACTACCTAATAAATGTTTTAACCCCTTGATTGCCCCCTAGTTAACCCTTTCACCACTGATCACCGTATAACTGTTACGGGTGACGCTGGTTAGTTCGTTTATTTTTTATAGTGTCAGGGCACCCGCCGTTTATTACCGAATAAAGGTTTAGCCCCCTGATCGCCCGGCGGTGATATGCGTCGCCCCAGGCAGCGTCAGATTAGCGCCAGTACCGCTAACACCCACGCACGCAGCATACACCTCCCTTAGTGGTATAGTATCTGAACGCATCAATATCTGATCCAATCAGATCTATACTAGCGTCCCCAGCAGTTTAGGGTTCCCGAAAACGCAGTGTTAGCGGGATCAGCCCAGATACCTGCTAGCACCTGCGTTTTGCCCCTCCGCCCGGCCCAGCCCAGCCCAGCCCACCCAAGTGCAGTATCGATCGATCACTGTCACTTACAAAACACTAAACGCATAACTGCAGCGTACGCAGAGTCAGGCCTGATCCCTGCGATCGCTAACAGTTTTTTTGGTAGCGTTTTGGTGAACTGGCAAGCACCAGCCCCAGGCAGCGTCAGGTTAGCGCCAGTAGCGCTAACACCTACGCACGCACCGTACACCTCCCTTAGTGGTATAGTATCTGAACGGATCAATATCTGATCCGATCAGATCTATACTAGTGTCCCCAGCAGTTTAGGGTTCCCAAACACGCAGTGTTAGCGGGATCAGCCCAGATACCTGCTAGCACCTGCGTTTTTCCCGTCCGCCCGGCCCAGCCCACCCAAGTGCAGTATCAATCGATCACTGTCACTTACAAAACACTAAACGCATAACTGCAGCGTTCGCAGAGTCAGGCCTGATCCCTGCGATCGCTAACAGTTTTTTTGGTAGCGTTTTGGTGAACTGGCAAGCACCAGCCCCAGGCAGCGTCAGATTAGCGCCAGTACCGCTAACACCCACGCACGCAGCATACGCCTCCCTTAGTGGTATAGTATCTGAACGGATCAATATCTGATCCGATCAGATCTATACTAGCGTCCCCAGCAGTTTAGGGTTCCCACAAACGCAGTGTTAGCGGGATCAGCCCAGATACCTGCTAGCACCTGCGTTTTGCCCCTCCGCCCGGCCCAGCCCAGCCCACCCAAGTGCAGTATCGATCGATCACTGTCACTTACAGAACACTAAACGCATAACTGCAGCGTTCGCAGAGTCAGGCCTGATCCCTGCGATCGCTAACAGATTTTTTGGTAGCGTTTTGGTGAACTGGCAAGCGCCAGCGGCCTAGTACACCCCGGTCGTGGTCAAACCAGCACTGCAGTAACACTTGGTGACGTGGCGAGTCCCATAAGTGCAGTTCAAGCTGGTGAGGTGGCAAGCACAAGTAGTGTCCCGCTGCCACCAAAAAGACAAACACAGGCCCGTCGTGCCCATAGTGCCCTTCCTGCTGCATTCGCCAATCCTAATTGGGAACCCACCGCTTCTGCAGCGCCCGTACTTCCCCCATTCACATCCCCAACCAAATGCAGTCGGCTGCATGAGAGGCATTTTCTTTATGTCCTCCCGAGTACCCCTACCCAACGAACCCCCCCAATAAAGATGTCGTGTCTGCAGCAAGCGCGGATATAGGCGTGACACCCGCTATTATTGTTCCTCCTGTCCTGACAATCCTGGTCTTTGCATTGGTGAATGTTTTGAACGCTACCATTCACTAGTTGACTATTAGCGTAGGGTACAGCATTCCACAGACTAGGCACACTTTCACAGGGTCTCCCAAGATGCCATCGCATTTTGAGAGACCCGAACCTGGAACCGGGTACAGTTATAAAAGTTAGTTACAAAAAAAAAAAAAAAAAAAAACACATACAAAAATATAAAATAAAAAAAAAATAGTTGTCGTTTTATTGTTCTTTCTCTCTCTATTCTCTCTCTCTATTGTTCTGCTCTTTTTTACTGTATTCTATTCTGCAATGTTTTATTGTTATTATGTTTTATCATGTTTGTTTTTCAGGTATGCAATTTTTTATACTTTACCGTTTACTGTGCTTTATTGTTAACCATTTTTTTGTCTTCAGGTACGCCATTCACGACTTTGAATGGTTATACCAGAATGATACCTGCAGGTTTAGGTATCATCTTGGTATCATTCTTTTCAGCCAGCGGTCGGCTTTCATGTAAAAGCAATCCTAGCGGCTAATTAGCCTCTAGACTGCTTTTACAAGCAGTGGGAGGGAATGCCCCCCCCCCCCACCGTCTTCCGTGTTTTTCTCTGGCTCTCCTGTCTCAACAGGGAACCTGAAAATGCAGCCGGTGATTCAGCCAGCTGACCATAGAGCTGATCAGAGACCAGAGTGGCTCCAAACATCTCTATGGCCTAAGAAACCGGAAGCTACGAGCATTTTATGACTTAGATTTCGCCGGATGTAAATAGCGCCATTGGGAAATTGGGAAAGCATTTTATCACACCGATCTTGGTGTGGTCAGATGCTTTGAGGGCAGAGGAGAAATCTAGGGTCTAATAGACCCCAATTTTTGCAAAAAAGAGTACCTGTCACTACCTATTGCTATGATAGGGGATATTTACATTCCCTGAGATAACAATAAAAATGATTTAAAAAAAAAATGAAAGGAACAGTTTAAAAATAAGATAAAAAAATAATAATAATAAAGAAAAAAAAAAAAAAAAAAAAAAAAAAAAAAAGCACCCCTGTCCCCCCTGCTCTCGCGCTAAGGCGAACGCAAGCGTCGGTCTGGCGTCAAATGTAAACAGCAATTGCACCATGCATGTGAGGTATCGCCGCGAAGGTCAGATCGAGGGCAGTAAGTTTAGCAGTAGACCTCCTCTGTAAATCTAAAGTGGTAACCTGTAAAGGCTTTTAAAGGCTTTTAAAAATGTATTTAGTTTGTCGCCACTGCACGTTTGTGCGCAATTTTAAAGCATGTCATGTTTGGTATCCATGTACTCGGCCTAAGATCATCTTTTTTATTTCATCAAACATTTGGGCAATATAGTGTGTTTTAGTGCATTAAAATGTAAAAAAGTGTGTTTTTTCCCCAAAAAATGCGTTTGAAAAATTGCGGCGCAAATACTGTGTGAAAAAAAAAAATGAAACACCCACCATTTTAATCTGTAGGGCATTTGCTTTAAAAAAAATATATAATGTTTGGGGGTTCAAAGTAATTTTCTTGCAAAAAAAAATTATTTTTTTATGTAAACAATAAGTGTCAGAAAGGGCTTTGTCTTCAAGTGGTTAGAAGAGTGGGTGATGTGTGACATAAGCTTCTAGATGTTGTGCATAAAATGCCAGGACAGTTCAAAACCCCCCCCAAATGACCCCATTTTGGAAAGTAGACACCCCAAGCTATTTGCTGAGAGTCATGTTGAGTCCATGGAATAATTTATATTGTGACACAAGTTGCGGGAAAGAGACAATTTTTTATTTTTTTTATTTTTTTTTGCGCAAAGTTGTCACTAAATGATATATTGCTCAAACATGCCATGGGAATATGTGAAATTACACCCCAAAATACATTCTGTTGCTTCTCCTGAGTACGGGGATACCACATGTGTGAGACTTTTTGGGAGCCTAGCCGCGTACGGGACCCCGAAAACCAAGCACCGCCTTCAGGCTTTCTAAAGCCGTAAATTTTTGATTTCACTCTTCACTGCCTATCACAGTTTCGGAGGCCATGGAATGCCCAGGTGGCAAAAAAAACCCCCAAATGACCCCATTTTGGAAAGTAGACACCCCAAGCTATTTGATGAGAGGTATAGTGAGTATTTTGCAGACCTCACTTTTTGTCACAAAGTTTTGAAAATTGAAAAAAGAAAAAAAAAATTTTTTTTTCTCGTCTTTCTTTATTTTCAAAAACAAATGAGAGCTGCAAAATACTCACCATGCCTCTCAGCAAATAGCTTGGGGTGTCTACTTTCCAAAATGGGGTCATTTGGGGGGGGGTTTGTGCCACCTGGGCATTCCATGGCCTCCGAAACTGTGATAGGCAGTGAGGAGTAAAATCAAAAATGTACGCCCTTAGAATTCCTGAAGGCAGTGATTGGTTTTCGGGGTCCCGTACGCGGCTAGGCTCCCAAAAAGTCCCACACATGTGGTATCCCCATACTCAGGAGAAGCAGCTAAATGTATTTTGGGGTGCAATTCCACATATGCCCATGGCCTGTGTGAGCAATATATCATTTAGTGACAACTTTGTGCAAAAAAAAAAAAAAAAAAAAAAAAATTTGTCACTTTCCCGCAACTTGTGTCAAAATATAAAACATTCCATGGACTCAACATGCCTCAAAGCAAATAGCTTGGGGTGTCTACTTTCCAAAATGGGGTAATTTGGGGGGGTTTTATGTCATCTGGGCATTTTATGGCCTTCAAAACTGTGATAGGTAGTGAGGAGTAAAATCAAAAATGTATGCCCTTAGAAATCCTGAAGGCAGTGATTGGTTTTCGGGGCCCCGTACGCGGCTAGGCTCCCAAAAAGTCCCACACATGTGGTATCCCCGTACTCAGGAGAAGCAGCTAAATGTATTTTGGGGTGCAATTCCACATATGCCCATGGCCTGTGTGAGCAATATATCATTTAGTGACAACTTTTTGTAATTTTTTTTTTTTTTTTTTTTTTTTGTCATTATTCAATCACTTGGGACAAAAAAAATGAATATTCAATGGGCTCAACATGCCTCTCAGCAAATTCCTTGGGGTGTCTACTTTCCAAAATGGGGTCATTTGTGGGGGTTTTGTACTGCCCTGCCATTTTAGCACCTCAAGAAACGACATAGGCAGTCATAAATTAAAGGCTGTGTAAATTCCAGAAAATGTACCCTAGTTTGTAGACGCTATAACTTTTGCGCAAACCAATAAATATACGCTTATTGACATTTTTTTTACCAAAGACATGTGGCCGAATACATTTTGGCCTAAATGTATGACTAAAATTGAGTTTATTGGATTTTTTTTAGAACAAAAAGTAGAAAATATCATTTTTTTTCAAAATTTTCGGTCTTTTTCCGTGTATAGCGCAAAAAATAAAAACGGCAGAGGTGATCAAATACCATCAAAAGAAAGCTCTATTTGTGGGAAGAAAAGGACGCAAATTCCGTTTGGGTACACCATTGCATGACCGCGCAATTAGCAGTTAAAGCGACGCAGTGCCGAATTGTAAAAAGTGCTCTGGTCAGGAAGGGGGTAAATCCTTCCGGGGCTGAAGTGGTTAAAGAGCCTATGACGTAGGCGCTTTACCACGTGATCAGCAGTGTCCAATCACAGCGTAACTAAGAAGTGCCAGTTATCGGCATTCCTCTATTCATGCTGACAGGGTGTGAGCAGAGGAGAGCTGATAAACGGCTCTCCTGACATGGGGGTCAGTGCAGCCCCATAAGTGATGCCAATCAGTGCCTTCTATCAATGTCAACCATCAGTGCCCATAAAGGCTGCCCATCAATGCCGCATATCAGTGCTGCCTATTAGTGCCTCCTCATCAGTGCCCAACACTGAAGCAGAAAACTTACTTATTTACAAAATCCAATAACCGAAACTAAGAAAAACTCCCCCCCAAAAAAACTTCTTGTCGCTTTTCATTTGTTTAGCAAAAGAAAGTTCTATGATAAAAATGTAGTTTGGGTTCAGTGTAGAGTTGCCACCTCATCCCTTTAAACCCGAACACATATGAATTACACAGGTTTGGAGGCTAATTTAATGCACAAAGTTAAATTGCCACTAAGGATGACCTCAGGCGTGTTTGCACAGTCCACATGCAGAGCCCGCCAGAAAGTCGGCACTGCGCTAATCACAAGCAGTGAGACATTGTCCTGATGTGCGGCTGCAGAGATCGCGAAATGTCTCACTGCCTGTGATTAGCGCGGCACAGTGCCGACTTCCTGGCGGGCTCTGCACGTGGAGTGTGCGAACACGCCGGAGCTCATCCTTAATTACCACCTTAACCAGCCACAAAACCTGTGTAATTAATATATGTTCGGTTTTAAAGGGATGAGGTGGCAACCTTAGTACAGCGCTACATGACCGCACAAAAAAAATGTCAAAAAAGTACGACAGCGCCAAAAAGCTGGTCTGGGCAGGAAGGGGGTGAAAGTGCTCAGTATTGAAGTGGTTAAACAAAACTAGTCTGTTCTGTTGTCGTACGAGAACATTTTTTGTGTGCTTGTCCCTTCAGGTAATATTGCGTAAACGGTCGTGATCGGTTTGTAAGAGCCGTGTACGAACGATCAGATTATTGAGGAAAGCGGTATTTTTGAGCTCATTTTCTAGTGTTACTAGGCTCTGAAGTAGCGCAGTGCTGAGTCATGAAGGGGGTAAAACCTTCTGGAGGTCAAATGGTTAAAAAAAAAGAGAAGGTAGAGATACTAAACAAGACATGCCAACCTGAATGAATACATAAAACTGCGTAAACGGTTGGCGCTATATAAATCCTGTATAATAATAATACTACGCATGGATAGATGGGGTTTCTAGAGAGTAAAGGAAGCTCTGGCATTAGGATGTGTATAAGATGAAAGTGAAATGAAGTGTTGTGTGTGCAGACCTAGTGATAGGAGGAAGTTGGAGCTAGCTGTAGGATGTTCGAGCCGTCTGCTCCTAGGAAGTACGCTTGTCTAGCTCCAGCAATTCCACAAAGAGATAAACATTGACCCTAGAAATGTAGAATGAGGAGGCCATGTGCCTACCTAGGAGAAAGGCCAGTCCTTCGCTGTGTGCCTCCTTCCTCCCTCAGTGTTATGGAGAGGGCTCCTCTGTGTACACAGCTCGTCCTTCCTGTGATGTATTGGCGGGGTCCCTCCCCCACATCCTCTCATAGTCTGCACAGCGCACACTCACCTCTGCAGTACCTCGGTGTACACGGTGCCCGGCCCGTACAGGATCTCCAGCGCCAACCTGGAGGCTTTTGCTTTACCCTTTTGTTGGCAGCACAAGAATTACAGGCTATGAAATGCACCCACCTTAACACGAGAGCTTTAGCAATGGATGTGAACAGCTGAAAGGCCCCTCTTACATTCCTCGCTGCCTCCCATCCAAGGCCAGCTGCTTATCTAGACCCCTCCCCAGTACAGCTCCTTCCTTCCTCCATACACACTGCTATGGGTTCATCCTGTTCTCTGCCTCACACACACAACAAGCAGTTATGGACAGCTCTTCCCACCTATGGTGCGTGTGGGGGAAGGATTGTGTCCCAGCACTAAAATGCAACATTGTCAAGAGAAGTCCTGTCTACCTTTTCTTGACAATATTGCATTTAGGCTTCATGTACACGGGACGTTTCTCAACCGCTCCTGAACGCTGGGACATCACAGCTAGTCATCCACGTTTAAAAATGTGTTTATCAGCGTTTGCAAGCCGCGTTTGCGGTCAGAAGCGTTTACTAAGGGCCAGTTCACACCACATGCGGTCCAGTGCGGTTTTTCTCTGCATCACAAACACATAAAAAGTGGGTTATATGGTTTTCAATGGCATAGTTCACATCAGTGCTTGCAGTTCCAGGGCTTTTCAGTTCCAGGAAAAAAAAGTAGAACATGCTGCATTTTTACTACGCTGGACTGTAAAAAGCGTCAGATACTCACGGGAATGCACCAAAAACGCACTGTAATGCCCCGTACACACGGTCGGACTTTGTTCGGACATTCCGACAACAAAATCCTAGGATTTTTTCCGACGGATGTTGGCTCAAACTTGTCTTGCATACACACGGTCACACAAAGTTGTCGGAAAATCCGATCGTTCTGACGTAAAACACGTACGTCGGGACTATAAACGGGGCAGTGGCCAATAGCTTTCATCTCTTTATTCTGAGCATGCATGGCACTTTGTCTGTCGGATTTGTGTACACACGATCGGAATTTCCGACAACAGATTTTGTTGTCGGAAAATTTTATAGCAAGCTCTCAAACTTTGTGTGTCGGAAAATGTGTGATGGAGCCTACACACGGTCGGAATTTCCGACAACAAGGTCCTATCACACATTTTCCGTCGGAAAATCCGATCGTGTGTACGGGGCATAAACACCCATGTTCTTATTTAAGGTTAAGGGGAAAAAATGGGGGGGGGGAATGCACTGGACTGCATCAAAAACGCACTGGAACGCATCAAAAACGTGCATGCAAAAAAGCATCTGGAGCGCATCCAGGCTGCGTTTCTATGGTGTGAACTGGCCCTAAAGCCCCGTACACACGATCCGATTATCGGATGAATGATCGTTCGTTTTTTGTTTTTTTTTTGCATGCTAAGCTCACGTCAAATCTGATGAGTTTTACTAAAGTCAGGAAAATTCCCGTACGACAATAAAAACTCAGAAGTGATGTCATGTGTTGTAATGCATTTTTGATAGCTGTGCTGATTAAACGAAAATCGTACGAAAATTTTTTCCATGCATGTCCGATGGAATAATATCGAATGAACTGTCCTGATCGGCTCTCGAAAGCGCAGCCAGACATTAGGGTCTCAAGCTCAATGTGGGGGTCATCAGGTTCAATTCTCAATGGTTGACGGGTGAGTGAAATTCCTATTCAACTTCAGCGTCAAGTAATGCCAGACTCATCCACCTTACAAAGCGCTCAGTGTCTGCTACCCCTCTCTGCCAATCCCTCCATTGGCTGCCACTCGCCCAACAAATTAAACTCAAAATACTAACAATAAGTTACAAAGCCATCCACAACTCTGCCCCCAGCTACATCACTAGTCTAGTCTCAAAATACCAACCTAATCGCCCTCTTCGTTCCTATCAGGACCTCCTACTCTCTAGCTCCCTCATCACCTCCTCCCATATCCACCTCCAGGACTTCTCCCGAGCCTCGCCCATCCTCTGGAATTCCCTACCCCAATCTGTCAGACTGTCTCCAAATTTATCCACTTTTAGGCGATCCCTGAAAACTTTCCTCTTCAGAGAAGCCTATCCTGCCTCCATCTAACAACTGCACTATTTTCTCCTTTAGCTCATCCCCCACAGCTATTACCCTTTTGTATAACTTGACCCTCCCTCCTAGATTGTAAACTCTAACGAGCAGAGCTCTCTGTTTTCCCCCTGTATTGAATTGTATTGTACTTGTACTGTCCTCCCCAATGTCTGCAACTGCCTAGAAACAACTATAAATGACTCTTTGTACATGTACTGATAAGATAACAGAGGAGAGTTCAGGAGCAGCTGAAAAAAAAATGTCCAACTGCTCCTAAGGCTCTATTCACACTAGCGCGTTTTTTGATGCATTTTGCATTTTGCAGAAATGCATGGGAATTTTTTAACAAGGGTTCCTATGGAACATGTTCACATCAATGCCTTTTTGTACCTCTGCGTTTTTGTAAAGGGTCAGGGACTTTTTTTCATGCAAAATGCAGCGTTTTGCATGTAATAGAATTCAATGGACCAGCATCAAAAATGCAAGTGCAGCATTTTTTCAGCGTTTTTCGTTTTTGGCGGGTTTTTTTTAGACTGTATACAGTCTAAAAAAAACTGTTCAATAAAAACGCAAAACGCGGCAAAACACTGTAAAAACGCTGCAAAAACGCGGCAAGCATCACAAAAAAAAACTCCAAAAACGCTCAAAAGCAACATGCATAGATGTGAATCAAGCCTTAAAGTGTAAGTAAACCTCCTGTTGTTTTCAGCCAAGGAAGCTGCCATCTTTGCCTCTGTTTGATCTACAACTGCCATGATGCTGCACATGTGATCAATTATGACACCAGCCATTGGATGGTTTGACAGTTTGGTTGAGAGCACAACCAATGGGAGTGCTGCATTTCCGGCACATGCCGGAAATTAAACTGTTTTATGGCTTGGTTTACTACCGCGTCCGTTTACCAGCAGCAGTGTACATAAGGCCTAAGTGCTGGGACACAAATAAACACAACTGCATGGTCTGCTGCCAGGATTTTGTTCACCCTCCCCAAAATGCAAAGCTGTGTTGCTTACTACATTTCCCAATATGCATGGAGGAGTTTATAAAAACTGGAATAGAGAGAATCTGACAACCAATCAGCTTCTAGCTTTCATTTTGAAAGTGTAAAGGCGTCAGAAAATCTGAAGATAAATTTCGTCCGATGAACGATCTGACGATTTTCTGATCGTTAGTATGTTGCTTTTGACAGCCAATCACGAATTTTCGGCGAACAAAAACTGTATGTGCAGGCTTGAAAATGTTTGTCTGATGTGACCACAACGTCCGATTTTCTTTTCATTAGTAAATTTCATTTCTGACAAAAAAAAAACCTGAAGAGCAAGACTAGGCATGCTCAGAAATGAAAGAACACATACAAAACAATTCAACATATTACATCACTTCTGACGTTGAATTCTGTCGTCAAAACATTTTCTTCATTTTCGATTTGAGACTGGCATCCAACAAAAAATTGACGAAAATTTGTCCAACAATCTGACCGTGTGTACAAGACTTAACATCTTGTTCAGACAGCCCTTGCAGCCAGGAGGCAATATGTTGCGTGTTTTAAACGGGGACTGCCCCACATGCGTGTTTGACCATTTTTTTTTAGCGATTTTTGTTCCAAAGTTGCATCGGTTTCAAATGTGATATTTATTTAACATTTTTGGCACTTAGCGCGGTATATTTATTTTCTTTGCCTGTTTTAAGTACTAAGTTCACCTTTCAAACATGTTACATGTCCCACTCCCTATATCCCCCCCCCCCCCCCCCTACAGCAGGCAGGCATTCTTCTCCCTGCACCCGCTTGTCACTTTTTAAACACTTCAGCCCCCTTAATGACCAGGCCATTTTTTTGCGATATGGCACTGCGTCGCTTTAACTGGGAATTGCGCGGTCATGCAATGTTGTACACAAACAAATTTTATGTCCTTTTTTCCCCACAAATAGAGCTTTCATTTGGTGGTATTTGATCACCTCTGCGTTTTTTTGGGTTTTTTTTGTTTGCGCTACAAACTAAAAAAGACTGACAATTTTGAAAAAACAAACTATATTTTTTACTTTTTGCTATAATAAATATCCTAAAAAGTAAAAAAAAAAATATCTTCATCAGTTAAGACCAGTATGTACTGTATTATACAAATTTTTGTTTAAAAAAATTGCAATAAGCGTATATTGATTGGTTTGCGCAAACAGGGGATATATTAATGGGATTTTTATTATTATTATTATTATTATTATTATTATTATTATTTTTACTAGTAATGGCAGCGATCATCAATTGTGGGATTGTCTCTCAAGTGGTGATCTCAGTGGAGGTGGTAAAGTATATCTTTTCTTTCCTCTCAGCTGTGTCACTGCTGGTGACAGAACTGGTGTGCTTTTGAGTAATGACAATTTGAGTGTGTGGCAGGTTTTATTGCTGTTGGACAGCAAAAGGTTTCTGCTTTGGGAAAGCAGGTATATGCTAGCATTTTTGCTTGGATAAGCAAAGGGGTGCTTGGAAAGCACAGGTTTTACTTATTTGAGGCCTCAGGTTTTCTTTGAGAAAATCGAACATTTTACAATCTGATTTTTCTTTTTTCATTTTTGTACTAACAAAATTTGTCCTCTGAACATCATTATATATCACCTGGTTATCAAATACATGTCTGTCTGCATGTTTGTTATATGTACTATATGTTGTCTCTCATGATATACAGTGTTTAAAGCAGAGTTTCGCGGAATTTTTTTTTTAAATGTCAGCAGCTGCAAATACTGCAGCTGCTGACTTTTAAAATAAGGACACTTACCTGTCCCGGGGTCCAGCGATGTCGGCACCCGAGACCGCCATTCTCGCTGAGGGAATCAGGAAGTGAAGCGTTGCGGCTTCACTGCCCGGTTCCCTACTGCGCATGCGCGAGTCACGCTGCGCATCTACACTGGTTCCCGTTGTGTTGTGGGAACTGTGTATTTCCCACAACACAACCGGGGTGGGCAGGGGTCTTGCGGCTAGCTGCGGCTAGCTATTCCCGGAAGTGGGTGCAGATACCTGTATTATACAGGTATCTGCACCCCCCTCCCCCCTGAAAGGTGCCAATTGTGACATCGGAGGGGGGGAGGAATCCGATGAGCGGAAGTTCCACTTTAGGGTGGAACTCCGCTTTAAGTTTTCATAAATAATGATGTATATTGCTATAAAATTGCAGATGTGGTAATATAACTCTATAGAGTGTGTAACTACTAAGGTACATAGATACGAGTATATTAATACAGGAGTACTATTACAAAGTTGAGTCTGCCTTCTGTATGTGATATCTTTTAAGGTTTTGTACATTTTACATTGTCTAGTGGTTAAACAAAATTTGTAGAATGGGTAACTTAATTGCAAGATGGGGTAAGAAAGATGCTGAAAATACTAAAACAAAAATTAAGTTTAAGACACAAAATGAAATACCAAAGTCAGCAGGTAAGAGGTCTAGTGGAGTAGTACTCCCTAAAGCCCTGGAAAATGAAACTGCTAAAGAATTTGTCGAGAGATATGCAGGGGCTTTTTATGTGGAACCTCTTTTAACCAATTTATTAGAATGGTCACAGACTAAACTTGGTTTTGAACCATTCCCTAGAATAGGATCATTTTAACCTTCTCATATAAACATGATCAGAGGATTGTGTTTGAATGATAAAGAAGCATTTCCTTACTATTCAGGTGACCCTGAATGGGACATGAAATATATGGGCAAGTGTGCCAAGACATGGATAAAATTAGCTCCATATTATAAACCATCTGTAAATGATGGGAACAATAAAAGTTTAATGGCAATGACAGATGAATATGAAGAGGTTCCAATTACTCATCTCAGAAAGCAAGCAAATCAAAGTGGGTTATGGCATACAGAGGGTGCAAATAAAAGAAAATTAACACAAATGTTGGGAATGGATGATTTCCAGCAAAGCAAAGATGGGTTTTATGGAGAATACTCAAATGAGGAGTTAAGAAAAATGGGAAAACACAAAAGGTTAAAATTAGGATCTAAACTTACTAGACAACAATTGATTACTCAATTGTGGCAAGATGATGGCTTACAAGAATTGGGAACTATGCCATTCATGGGAACATGTGATTGGCGTGATTGTATATTTCCCAAGTCTCCAACAGCCCCACCTACTTATATGCCATTATATCCTAGCCTAGCTGGAACTGATGATAATGATAGTGTCTGTCTTTATGTAGCTTCATTACAGAGGACACAAATGGAGGCTAGATATGTAATGAGTAGTAGTGATGATGAGAATGATGAGGCATCTGGTGCATCAGCTTCCTCTCCATCAATACCCTCATAAGGTGCACAAGGATCAGCTAGTGCTTCTGCAGTTGCTAGTGCTTCTGCACCACCTGAAGTGGCTATAGCTGATTCTGTCTCTACAACTGAGGCAATCGTGGAACCCTCAACATCATGTCAATTACAAGGAGATGTGGAAGAGGTGAAAGTACTAACCAGAGCACAAAAAGAGAGGTTAAAAGTAGAAGAAATAAGGGAACAGGAACAGCAGAACACTGATACTTCTCCTATTGTACAAGCCCCATTTATGACTGTAGGAGAGCAAGTTATCATTAAACCTCTGGATCCAAACACACTGAATAGTATCTTATCTGGGTGCCCACCCCCTCAGAAAAATCCCCAGGCTGCAGTAAATTATTTAAAACGAACAACAAAGGGATTAAATTATACTGGAGAAGATTATAAACTCATAATACATGGTGTTATGGGATATGATGAGGAAAGTGAAGTTGATTGGACACAAATACCTTCTCTAAACGATCTAGACAAAATTTATCCTTCAGGAGAGCATCCTTTTAGAAAGCAAGGAAAGGTTTAGGCTATGTGGGACAAGGTTTTAGAATTATGGATTAAGGATCATGGAAATAAAAAGAATATGGGCCCTGTAGTTGTTTGTAAACAACTTCCAAAAGAAGAAGTCAGCACATTCATAAAAGGATTTAGAAAAGTTTGGACAGAGGAGGCTGGTTTAGGTAAAAGCAATGGTCTTGAATTAGTTTATGTGCAAACTTTAATGAATGCCTTTCGTCCTGAGGTTGCATGAACAATTAAACAAATGATTGACAGTTGGCACACATTAGCCCCTAAAAAATTGGAAGATAGCATTATGTTAAAAGATTCTGCAGGATGTTTTGATTATGGTAAACCAATTATTCAAGCATACCAACAAAGAGTGAATAGTGATAATAGAGATAGAGTAGGAGGAAAGTTTCCTCTGAGAGGAGGTATTGATGAGCAGAAAAGGAATCTGTGTTTTAAATGTGGATTGAATGGGCATTGGAAGAGGGAATGCCCTAATAAAAGAAAGAAATACAATAATAATCCCTAACAGAACATGAGGCAAACATTCCCAAGAGCAGTACAATATCCCATTGATTGGCAGAACAAAAGAAATACCCAATAGGGCAGCCTAGAAGTAAACTCCCTCACCACAGAATTCACTCAACTTTCCCCTTCATGGACAGAACTACCTCTTTGTTCCTTTATAATTCAGGGAAGACCAACTGATCTATTGATAGATTCAGGAGCAAGTAAAAGTTCTTTAAGTGCACATTCTTATGAAGGGCCATGGGAAGATTGTGAGACTTCAATAGGCATTACTGGAGTTCAAACACAGTGTGGGCGCACCCCACCTTTGACTGTACCTACATTGGATGGAACACTGTTGGGAGAATTTTCTTTTATGGTAATACCAGATTGTCCTGTTAATTTGTTGGGTAGAGATTTGCTTGGCATTTTTCAGATTAACATTCAATTCTCACTACAAGGAGGAGTCGATGTCACTTCACCTACGGTATGTATTGTTCCTCCAGCTGCTCCAATAGACAACAAGACTGCTCATTTGTTTCAAGACTTTGAGATTGACTTAATGGAGGTACCTGCACATTTTTGGACTGAACACCCTACTGATGTAGGATTCATAGATTGCACACCTTACAAAGCAGCACTCAAACCCAACACATCTCCAATCTATGTAAAACAGTATCCTCTCAGTAGAGAGAAGGAAGAAGGAATTAAACCTGTCATACAGCATTTACTTCGAAATCGGGTTGTTAAACTCACTGTTTCACCTTACAACACACCCATAAATCCAAAACCCAAACCTAAGGGAGGTTATAGGTTTACACAAGATCTCAGAGCAATCAACAACCTGATACAGCCCATTGCACCAGTGGCACCTGATGTTAACTCATTGTTAACATCTATACCATCAGATGCTGAATATTTCACAGTTATTGATCTAAGTAATGCTTATTTTTCAATTCCAATTGATGAGGAGACACAGCCACTGTTAGCTTTTTGTTTTCAGAGAATTCAAATGACTTGGGTCCGGCTTCCACAAGGCTTTGTGGACTCACCTGCAGTATACTCTCGAGTAGCTCAGGAGACCCTGCGGTCATGGACTCCCAGTTGCAGCTCCACTCTCCTACAGTATGTAGATGACCTCCTTCTCATCAATGTACACAAGGAAGGGTGCCAAACTGACTCTATTTCACTAATGAAACACCTTGCTGAAGCAGGACACAGAGCCTCAAAAAGCAAACTTCAATACTGTCAAAAGACTGTGGTAAAAACTTGGGATTCCTCCTCTCCCATGGACAGAGAAAACTCTCTCCAGACAGGGTGAAGGCCATCACTACCTTGCCTAAACCATCCACAAAGGCTGAAATGATGACTTTTTTGGGCATGATTACCTATTGCAGGCAATGGATACCAGACTGTTCGCATTTTGATTCTATTCTCCGAGCAGCCACAACCAAGAACTAACCAGCCAAGTTGCAATGGACTGATGATATGCACAAAGCATATAAGATTCTAAGAACTCTTCTTGTTACATCACCAAGTCTTGGCATCCCTAATTACGACCAGTCCTTCCATTTGTATTGTAGAGAGGGGGGAGCGGTAATAGCGGCAGTCTTGGCCCAGGAACATGGTAGCTCTATGAGACCAACTGCTTTTCTTTCAAAGGTGTTGCCAATACCTGTACAAGGTATGCCAGCATGCTTGAGAGCAGTGGCTGCATGTGCAATTGCAGTAGAAAGTGCACAAACTTTGACCCTTTCCCATCACACTGTTCTCCATACTACACATCAAGTAGTACATGTTTTAAGAAACAATACCACACAACACATGACTGCTCAACGCAGTTCTGGATATGAGGTAATTCTTACTTCCTCAGCAAATTTGGAAATAAAATATTCTCCCCCAAACTCAGGTCCAATTGCCTTCTTACATGCCATGATTACACATTCTGAAGATATCACTCTTGAGCAACATGACTGCGTGGACATAATACAACAAGACACTAAACCAAGACCTGACTTGCTAGAAACTCCTATTTTAGAAGCTGAAGATGTTTTTGTAGATGGTTCATCCACACGACCAAATGACAGGACTTTTCACACAGGATATGCAATAGTCCAGTTGCCTGACAAGATAGTTGAAGCTAATTCTATCCCGTACCTTCTGCTCAAGCAGCTGAATTAGTAGCCTTGACGAGAGCTTGTCAACTATATAAAGGAAAAGAGGTGAATATTTACACTGACTCTAAATATGCATTTGGTGCTGTCCATGGCTTAGCTAAAATCTGGCAGAAGAGAGGTTTTGTTACAGCAGATGGGAAAGGTATTTCTCATTCAGACCTCATACAAGATCTTCTTTCAGCAATCATGCTTCCAGCAAAAGTTGCTGTCATTAAATGTAAAGGTCATAGTGTAGGCTCTGACAACATTTCTGCAGGAAATAGACTTGCAGATCAGGTTGCAAAATCAATCGCTTCTAAACCCATTGGTCCATCATATCTGCTCATGTCATCATTTTTAATACCTTCTTTGATAGAGGGTACTGACCTTTTACATTTGCAAGCATTGGCTACACCAGATGATTTTCAATTCTGGTCCAGGAATGGGTTGTCCCAAGACCAATTTGGTCCAACAAGGAGGCAGACATCTGTAAGTATGGCCTCTCGGGAGCAGTGGCTCCATTGTTCATCTTCCATTATCATGGTTTTGGACATAAAAGTAAAAAGAATACATTAATGGCTATTGCTAGACATTTTGTATGTAGAGATTTGTGGAATCTAATTGATGTTCAACTGTCCAGGTGTTTAACATGTGCACGAAACAATGTACAAGGAAAGAAAGTAGGTGCATTGGATCATTTGCCAGCACCCCAAGGTCCAATGCAGGAATTACAAATTGATTTCACACATATGCCAGTAGCAAAGGGTGGTTTTAAATATCTTTTGGTAATCGTGGACATAATTTTCGAAAAGTTTTGAAATGGATCGAAGGAATCCCTACAGTAAGAGAGAGTGCTAAAACAGTTGCTAAAATCCTGTGTAAGGAATGGATCCCACGATATGGTTGCCCTGTAATCATAGATAGTGACAAGGGACCAGCATTCACTTCCGCACTAACTGGACACATTAGCAGACTGTTAGCAATTGACTGGAAATTTCACATACCATATCATCCACAGAGTTCAGGGATTGTAGAAAGAATGAACAGAACCATCAAAGATAAGTTAAGAAAAGGAACAGGGGGAAGTTTTAAAAATTGGATAGAACATCTACCAGCTGTGCTTGCAGATATAAGAATGACCCCTAACAAAAACACAAAACTACCCCCTTTTAAGATTCTCATGGGCAGACCATTCCCTACACCTTGGGTTAGGGGCTTACCCCAGTTACAGCAAGGAGATTTAGAAGTTATACAACAAGAACATGTGGTAAAATTGATTGAGAAATTAAATTCAATCTATGGTGATGTTTCTTTGTCTTTCCCACTCCCAGCAGGACAGCCAACACATCCTTTTCAAGTAGGTGATCAAGTTCTTGTTAAACAACTGCAGAAGCACGGTTCACTAGATCCACCCGATGGTGAACCGACAACAGTAATTGCAATTACTAGAACGGCTGTTCTTACTGAACAATCTCCAGCGTGGATACATGCATCTAGACTCAAGTATGCACCACGAACAGGACCAAGAAGAGATGATGAGTTCCAGGATCTTGCGAAAGGAACATCAGAAGGAGATACCATTGACAACACTGATAAAACATAGGGGAGTAACTGTCTGTAGCATTACCATGACACTTGGTCTTGTCATATATATGATAGCATGTGATATATATGATGCATGCCCATGGTCAAACAGATTGCATTGCACACAAGTCATGGCTAGAACAAATATTGACAAAAGAGATCTCAAGAATGATGAATATCCAAGTCTATTATGGAAAACTCATATGAAAATTGCACAAACAGCCAACAAATCCATTTGTTGGGTATGCTCCAGGCCTCCATTAGGTGTGACAAACCCTGCAATGATGGCTGTATTTATCCCCTATAGCATCACAGTAAATCAATCAGCACCCATAAATGAAAGTTTTAATATCAAAATTGCACAACCTTATGATGCTGTTTGGGAATCAGGAATAGGAAAGAACTTCTCCAGTATGGATGAGTATTTTTGTAAACAATTAAGACAGCCAATCTATGTGGGCGGAAAACAAGGAAAACCTAGTATTGGATATCGACTAGGAGGGAAAGGTGGGAGGATTGGAAGAGTCAAATGTCCTAAAGGTCTTGTAGTAGACATAGGAGAAATAAATGTATCAGACCCCCACGGAATAGATAATATGGTTATATGTCAAGGAAAACATTGTAGCTCAGCAATAATGAATAAACATCTGTATACAACTTTCTTCCTGATAGATAAAATCATACAAAAGGCCAGAATTCCTAAATGTTTCTCACTCACCACACCTTTCTTTTGGTTATGCGGAGACCATGCTTATAAAATTGTTCCAGCCAATGTGTCAGGGGTCTGTGCCCTAGTAACTTTGGTACCTGCTGCTTATGTATCAGAAAATGATATTGATGCAAGTTATCAATTAAGAACTGTATAGAACCATAAAGACAAAAGGGAACTTTTTGATGCTGGAGACATGACTTGGTCTATGTTCCCATCCTTCACAGGGTGGCGAATTGTTTTAATGGAAAGATTAAATGATTTTTCAAATATAATGGATGAAATTCTAAATGAAACCACAAGTGCTATAGATTTATTAAATGAAGAAGTATGAGAATTAAGTAGATTAGCTTTGCATGAGAAAATGGCTTTAGATTACTTGTTAGCTTCAGAAGGAGGATTTTGGCAATTTATAGGAAATGAATATTGTACTTGGACATCAGACTATGACAATAAAATAGAAGAACATTTGCATAGAATAAAAGAATTACAGCATAAAGCAAGAAACATTGCTGAAGAAGGATGAAATCCATTTAAAGGATTAGGAGGTGTAGGAGAATGGTTTAGTGGATTGTTTTTATGGATGAAGAAAGTGGGTGCTGTGATACTGATGTGTCTTTTGTTTATTCTTTTTGCATGTGTCATCTTCAAGTTCCTGCTCTGCATGATCAAAGGATACCAGTACAAAATGAACCAATCTTCAAAAACTGAATATGAGCTGCAACCAATGACTTCCTAACCACGTCCAGGGGAATGGTGATGTTACCCTCAAGATGTAGCATCCCTCTATGAGAAAAAGACACTCTGAATTTGATCTTATGGATAGTTCCTTGGACTTATAATCTACTTAGATGATTTATCCCTTTGTAGGGATAAAAGGAGGGATTGTAAGGATATGATTGACTATACAATCTCCATTTTTGGTATACAGCTGCATTTTGAATAGAGAATTAGTCAGAAAAGTTAAGATAGAAATTGCTGACAAGGTAGATCGTGTAACTTACTAAATAGCTCTTGGAAAGCCCCTGAACAGTTTGACATGACATGCTCTAACAAAGTAAATAGTAGATAAGAGATCAAATGTCCAGAAGATGCTATGTGTAATTAATCAGTAATTAGTCTCGTACCATTTGAAGTTTATCCTTGGTTCTAAATACACCGCCTTGTACTACGCCTCTTATACTTTGCCTTGTAAGCATACTATATATGCCATGAATGGTTAAAAATACAATTTGAGTTAAAGCCTCATAAACCTGTCTCCTGTGGTGTTTTGCTCCCTAATGCATTTGAAGGGTTTGATAACTTGATGATCCTACTAACATACTAAACCTGACAGCAAGAGAAAGAAGTCCACACAGGAACTCAAAGCACATGGGTAGGAATAAATCCTATCGGGGGGGGGGGGGGGCTGATCAGGAATTCAGGATGCAGCTAGTAGGGTACCATAACAAAACAACAGCAATCACGCACACACTCATACACACTTATGCACCTCAAACATACATTGAGCTCAGCCCACCTCACTCTTGACTTCAAAAGAGGCAAAAGATTGAAATTATATGAAGCCACTTCAAATTCAAATATCTAATTACCTCTTGGAGTGCGAGGATACTACTCTCTGTAACTTAAGCTTGATTGGGTCGTCTGGGATGACAAGACTGTGCCCCAAAATGAATTAGTGACATCTAGCCATGGCTGCCATATTTTAGTGAATTTATGTACAAGCTCTGATTTTATATATTAGTTTGAGTTTGGGGAATTCCCCATTAATTATGCGATAGAGGGTTTGGGTCGTTGGAGGGTTTACATCCTTCCAGTGTAATAATATACAGTAACTTTTCGTGCGTAGTACAAAATTGTGCGGAGCAGGATACGAGTATGGGTTCTGTATACAAAATTGTTTAGTATACCTAAAGCCTCGTACACACGGTATGATTGTTGGCAGGGGATTGTCTGTTGACAGACTGTTGTCCTAAAATCTTACCGTTAGTACGCTCCTTTTGACAATTGTTGTCCAACTTTCTGCCAACAAATGTTGGATGACAGGCTAGTACATTTTCGGCGGATAATGGTCTGTTGTCAGATTTTCTGATGGTCAGTACACAAGTCCGTCACACAAAAGTCGAAAGTACAAACACGCATGCTCGGAATAAATGCTCACCAAACACAAAATTAGCAGAAGGGGCCCAAAGGGTGGCGCTCAAGAGCTGAAATTCCTCGTAGTACGTCACATCTTGTAAGTTACATCTTGGGCAAGCAGCAGTAATCCCTAATCCCATGCAGGATAGTTTGGCTGGAGTGTAATGTAGGTGGTGTATAAATTTAAATTGGATACATTTAAATCGGTCAGCAGTACTGATAATATCTTGAAAGCAAACCTCAGTGGCCTCTTCCCAGCCCTCATCTGAGAGCTTAGGTAGTAAGATCGACCATTTAGCACCTGAGTTGTGAAATGGGTCGGGCCCCCTTAGTGACAGTCTGCTATAGAATTTTGTCGGCGATCAGCGTTTTTTAGCAGGAATGCGACATTGCATCGGACAGATCAGACACTTTTGACACTTTTTTGGGACCAGTGACATTTATACAGCGATCAGTGCTAAAAATAGCCACTGATTACTGTATAAATGTCACTGGCAAGGAAGGTGTTAACAGTAGGGGGCGATCAAGGGGTTAATTGTGTCCTAGAGAGGTGTTTCTAACGGTGGGGGGAGTGTACTGTCAGGGAGTAGAGAGAGATCCCTGTTCCTGATCACTAGAAACAGCAGATCTCTCTCTCCTTCCCTGACAGAACAGGGATCTGTTTGTTGACATTGACAGATCCCCGTTCTGGCTCTCTGTGGAGCGATCGCGGGTGGCAGGCAGACATCGCGGCTCCGGCGACGTGCACGGCTCCTATTGATCTTAAAGCGTGTAGCGTACAGCTACGGCGATTTGCGCAGCCTGGCAACCTGCTGCAGTATAATGACGGCGGCTGGTATTACAGGTATTGTCAATTTACACAGCGCTTTACATTTATATTGTACATTCACATCAGTCCCTGCCCTCAAGGAGCTTACACTCTTAGGCCCCTTTCACACGGGCTTTCCAATCAGGTCCGCCTGTCAGTTTTTCAGGCGGACCTGATCGGAGCCTCTATTTATTCCTATGGGGCAGCAGATGTCAGCGCTGACATGTCCACTGACACCCGCTGCTATCCATTTCGATCCTGTGCGCCAAATCCAGATGGATGGTGACCCTATTTTCCATACGCCTGGCGGATCAGTTTGGGTGAAAACGGACAGGAATTCCATTTTCATCTGATCTCCCCATAGAGGAGAGTGGGGCTCTGATAGGTCCGTCTCCGCACAGTGAGCGGAGACAGACCTGTCATCCACCTGCACAGCGGGGATCAGATCGATCCCCCGCTGAGCAAAGCTGAGTCTGCCGGGTAGACCGCCCATGTGAAAGAACCCCCCCTTTAGCCTGTGTTTCTCTCCTATAGGAAAAGATGGGAAGCTCTGTGTCTCAGAGTATTTGTACAGACTCCCAGCAGCCATCTAAGCCAACCTCCCAGGGATTGGCCAGGGTAATATAAATATTCATGCTGCCCATTTGCCTTGCTTCACACCTATGTTCCAGAGATAGCCACAGTTCTACAGATATCAAAGAGAGAAATCAAAAACACTGAACAGGTAAAATAATTAGCTACACTGATTCCAGCGAGCACAGCTAAATTTGCCTGACAACAAACAGCAGCGCCACTGGATGCAGTGAGTCAGAACTAAATTTACCTAATCCTAGCACCTATCTCGGAGGGTGCTACATTAGCAAAAAACACACCTGAACAGATGGCGCCTGTGTGAAAGGGGCCTAAATGTGAACTTATTCTTTTTTTTTTTTTTAAATCTTTATTTAAATTTTAAATATCCATACAAAGGAAAAAATCACATTTAATCATACACCAATACAATAAACCCACACATCCTATCCCTAACCCCCCCCTCCTACCCACCCCAGCCAATAGCCCCCCCCCCCCTCTCTCCCCTGCAGACCCCAATCTTGTGTTACCAACCAGGCAAAACACCTATCTGCCCTATCAGTGTCGAGTTAACTCAGCATCTTATCGGCGAACTTAGCAGACTTCCTGAAGGCCACCCAACTAGCCCATCTTCCTCCCACCGTCTCGTGCTCCTTAGTTGACGAGTCTTTCTCCCTTTTCTCTAAGTTATAAGTTTCCTGTACTTTTAGGAACCAGTCCCTGATCTTAGGGCCTTCGGCATTCTGCCAATTCTTGGGAATTAGACTTTTTGCTGAATTCAGTAACACTGGGATTATGGATGCGTTATACTCCCGCTTTCCTCCCTCCGAGCTATGAAACAGGCATATCCAAGGATCATATGGAATTGATTTGCCCGTTATCTCCTCTATTATTTGAATTACTTCCTGCCAGAACTTATTAGCCACAGGACAGCTCCACTATATGTGTGCCATAGTCCCCGGCACCCTACACCCCCTCCAGCAGTTCGGCGACCTATCTGGTTGGTATTTGTTAATTTTTTCCGGGGTTGCATACCATCTAGATAAGCACTTGTAGTTTGTCTCTGTCATTTTTATGTCGGTTGCCGAGCTGTGTGTTGCCTTTAAAATGTTTTCTATTGCGTTTTCCTCTAGTGTTACCCCCAGGTCCCTCTCCCATTTTCTAATGAATGGCGGCATTTCCATCTCTCCACTGTTTAACAGCATTTTATAAATCGCCGAAATATACCCTCTGGTCTTGGTACTACCGAATATTTTCTCTATTGGTAAGAGGTTATTTTCCTCTCTTATAGACCCAGGGAGACTATTAACAAAGTGCGAGAGTTGTGCGTACCGCCAGCCATTTAATTTCATTAAATCTCTACGAGTGTCTAAGTGTTTATAAGTGCCTATTTTCCCTTTTTTCACTATATCTTTTAATTGTGTTTCATTACTTATGATCCAGTTACCTCCAACTTCTTCCATCCCCGGTGGAAACAGCTCATTATTTTTTAAATATATCAGTGGTGAATTATATTCCCAACTATTTGATGTGTGCATCGGGTCCCAGATTTTGAGGGTGTGTTGTGTAATAATATGTGTATCTGGTCCTAACTTTCTGCACCGTGGGGGATTCCACAACAAATGATTCAACCGTGCACTACTTAAACCCATTTCCAGGCTGACCCATCTTTTGTTATTCCCTCCCTTAACCCAATCTACAGCCCTTGCAATTACTATTGCATTATAGTATTTTTTGAAATCGGGGAGAGCCAACCCCCCCTTGTGCTTTTCCTCTACATAACTCTTTATGTGCTACTCTAGGTTTCTTATTGTTCCACACTAACCCATTTAGTGTTAGTGTCAATTTTTTAAAATAAATTTGCGGCAACGGGATAGGCAACATTTGCATCTTATAAAATACTTTTGGGGCCAACACCATTTTAACTGAATTGATTCGCCCAATCCATGAGATTGGGCAGTGACTCATCCTTTTTACTTCTGCTCGGATTTCATCCAAGAGGGGTATAAAATTTAAGGCGTATATCTTCTTTATAGAGTTAGAAAGCTTAACCCCCAGATACTGTATATTATCTCTCACTGGAAAGTGAAAAGTTTCCTTGATCCATGCCTCTTCCTTCCTCTCTATATTGATGTTTAAAGCTTCGGATTTTCCCAGATTAATTTTATAGTTTGAGAGCTCTCCATATTCCTTGACGACAGATAGTAAATTGGGGATCGAGATCCTCGGGTTTGTAACGTAAAGGAGGACATTATCGGCGTAAGCGGCCAACTTATGTTCTTCCTTCCCCACAATACAACCTGTTATGTCCGGATTTTTTCGTATGGTGGCTAGTAGTGGCTCTAATGTCAGCACAAACAGGAGAGGGGAGAGCGGGCAGCCCTGTCTGGTCCCGTTCTTCATTTCGAACTGGGCTGAGGTGACGTTGTTGACTTTAACAAAGGCAGAAGGGTGATCGTAAAGGATTTTTACCCACCTTATCATTTTTTCTCCCACCCCCATAGCTTCCAGCGTTTTGATCATGAAACCCCAGTCTACTCTGTCAAAGGCCTTTTCGGCATCTATTGACAGAAATAGACCTGGGGTTCCATTGCTCTTAATGGCTTCTGCTATGAGCAGGGACCGCACCCCGTTGTCTCTGCTCTCTCTCCCTGGAACAAAGCCCACCTGGTCCAGATGGACCAGATGTGCCATTTTTTCCTTGAATCTGGTTGCAAGCACCTTCGCATACAATTTTATGTCTGCGTTTATAAGCGCTATGGGCCTGTAACTAGAGCAAAGGGTGCGGTCCTTGCCCTCCTTAGGGATTAAGGTCACAGCCGCCAGCAGAGCACCTTCGCTTAACGCGCCCTGCGTCCCTAGTTCGTTCCAAAGCCTACACATCTTCGGGACCAAAGAGTCTCTAAATGTTTTAAAAAAAACAGCTGTGAAACCATCTGGGCCTGGGCTTCTCCCTGTGGGAGAAGATCTCAGAGCCAGATGGACTTCTTCTTCTGTTATGGGGCTATCAAGGTCTTTTATGTCCTTTTCGGCCAGTTTGTTAAGCCCTGCCTCCTTTAAAAAGGCCTCAGCCCTTTTTTTATTGCCTCTGCTATGTCCTTTCTTACCTACTGAGTACAGAGATGTAAAATACTGTCTGAATTCCTCACCAATTTCTCTCGAAGAGAACCTCAGGTCCCCTTTTTTATTTTGAATCCTGTCAATGAAGTTTCTACCTCGTTTTCTCTTCAGAGTTTTTGCCAGATGTTTGCCTACTTTGTTTCCCCACTTAAATTTTTCCCTGAGATGTCTGTTCATGATTTGGTGCACCTCCTCTTCCATTAAGTCTCTTAATTCGTCTCTCTTGATGGTCAGCTGTTGCAATGGAGTCTTATCAGGTCCTCTGTAGGCTTTATGTATCTGCTCTAACTTGAAAATTTCTGCCATAAGCGCCTCCTTTTTTTTTATTCTTTCTTTTTTCAGTCCTGCCCCGACAGAGATCAGGATCCCTCTAATATACGCCTTAAAGGCTTCCCATACAGTCGCCCCCTGAGTTTCACCCGTGTCATTAGTTAGAAAAAAGAAATCAATTTCCTGTTGGATTTTTTCGGCACTTTTGGGATCTTTAATTAAGTTTTCATTTAGGCGCCATGTAAACGGGCGTTTTTGCTCTCCTTTTAGTCTTATTTTCATCATGGCCGGGGCGTGGTCTGACAATGTTCTAATCCCTATCTTAGTTTCTTCTACTGTGTCCACCAAGCTGTGATCCACCATCAGATAGTCCAATCTAGAATAGGTACCATGCACGGGGGAGAAGAAGGTATAGTCTCTGACTCCAGCATGTTGAACCCGCCACATATCGATAAGCTGACATTCTTGTAATTTTTTCCCGATTCTTCTCAAGGTATCTTTACTCATCCCCCGTGCATTTGATGAGCTATCTAAGGATGGATCCAAACTGAAATTAAAGTCTCCTGCTACTATCATCTCCCCCTCCCTGAATTCCAGCAGTTTGTTAAGGGCCTGTGAAAGAAATTTGGTCGGATCCTTATTCGGGCAGTAGATATTGGCAAGGGTAAGAGTTCTCTCACCAATCCTAATCTTCAAAAAAAGGAAGCGCCCGTCTGGATCTATTTTCCTATCTATTAGGAGATAATTTAAACTTTTTGAGAAACCTATTGCCACCCCTTTTGCTCGTTTCAAGGGGGAGTCACTGTATATCCATTTTGGGAAATGCCTAGAGTAAAGCTTTATACCTGTTTCCCATACTAAGTGGGTTTCCTGCAAAAAAAAACACCTCTGCTCCATAATAGTGCAGCTCTCTCAGTATTTTATGTCTCTTGTTGGGGGAATTTAAACCCTTAACATTATATGTCAGACATTTAAAATTCATTTAGTCCAAACCTTGGACCTTCTTGGAACCTGGTGTTTGCCTAAGGGGCTCTGTGTAGAACGAGTCTGTTCAGGAGAGATCCCCCCCATTCCTCCCCCCTCCCCCTCCCCAACCCTCCCATCCCACCCCTTCCTCCCCCCTCCTCCCCCCCTCCCACCCCCCCCGCCACTACCTGGCAAATGGGTCGCAGAGCAGCTCTTACTGTACTCCTGCCCTGCGCTTCGTTGTGCCCTGGGGTGTGGCCCTGGTGATGGACAGTGGTGGCTACGTCTCCCCCCTCATGGGGGGAGGGATCTTACAAGGACCTCTGTTTGCGCTTATTTCCCCCCTTTCCTGCCCCCCCCCACTCCCCGGCCCCCCAACCCTCCTCCCGCCCCCCAAAATCCACCCCCCTTTTCAATACATGACATAGCTATCAAAACCCATTGCTACAAAAGAACCCCTTCAGGGATAGTAGGGACATCAATATCCAAATTCCTACAGAAATCTTGCAAGTCTTCCGTGTGTCTCAGTTTAAAAGTCCTGCCCTCTTTTACCACACTCAGAGACATCGGGAAGCCCCAACTATATTTTAGATTTGCCCCTCTTAATAAGTCCAGTAACGGTTTCAGCTGGCGTCTCCTCGCTAATATACCAGCGAAAAGGTCCGAGAATATTTGTATTTCATGATTATTGAATTTTACCGGTAGAGCCCCTCTTAATTTGCTCCAGATTTTGGCTTTGTCATCGTATTGGTGGAATTTCACTATAACATCTCTGGGTGTATCGTCTCTCAAGTTTGGGGGTTTTCTGATCCTATGGGCTCGGTCAATTTTCAGTTCGCTTTCCGGGCTTCTACCCAAGAGGGGGTTAAAAATCTCTTTAATAATTTTGGTCAGGTCTTCTTCTCTCATCTCAGGTAGGGATCTAATTCTTAGGTTTTGTCGCCTGTTTTGGTTTTCTTGTTCTTCCAACTTATACAACAGATCTCGTTGGCCCCTCTGTAGTGTTTTTACTTGGTTTTTTAGCGTCGAGATTTCTTCAACCTGCTGTTCCACCCCCTTCTCCACTTCTTCCACTCTTTTTAGGAGGTGTCCCATATCAGTCCTTACGTTAAGAATTTCCGCCTTAATTACCTTTTCCAACTTCACAAACATGTCTTGAATCTCCGTTTTGTGGGGGGAGCTTCCCCTGCGAGGTCCGACTCCATATTCAAAGCTGATTCTCCTTCAGAAAGTGCCCCTGTGTTGGACGCCCCCCCCTGGGTCCCTTTGTTTTTAGTTGACGCCTTTTTTTTATCCTTTGACTCTTGTTGTTTATTTTCCGTACCTGGACTCTTTAAAAACTTTTGGATCGTGCTGGAGTTCAAGCTTTCTCCGGGTTTGTTACTGTCTGCTGATTTTTGGGGGCGTCCTCTCATGTTCATCCCTCCTCCCAAAGCCACCTATTCCCTTTTTGTACTGGCTTTTACCGGCTACTATACTAGCGATCCAGGTCTAGACCCACCTTGATCCAAAAAGTTTATAAAAGTGATAAGGTTCAGGACTCACTGACCTTCCCTTTGGGGTGTTACAGCAGTACACTTAGCTGGCTTGAAGCAGGCAAGATAGCCACCCCTTGGTCGCAGCGCTGCTTTTAACAGTTACAGGCAATTTCTGCACCATACACAATGTGAAATCGAGAAGTCGCCTTAAAACTTTCAGTATTTGTAATCAGTTTGGTTTTATCCAGGAACAGCTTTCCCCAGTATATAACGCAGTTCATGTGAGTACAGTTCAGCCTGGCTGCTCCTACCTGTTCCTTTGCAGCGCTATTTGGGGGAAAAGCACCCACACACAAAAAGGCAGTCCTGCTCTGGGCTCAACTTGGTCCCACACTTTAATAAAGTGACATTGTTGAATTTTCTATGACCATCCCTTTACTTAGTTGCCACAGAGTGCTTAGCTGACAATGCGCTAGTAAAGAGGCAACATACAGTCAGTCAGGTCGCTGCTCTAAACACTTGATGTCCGCTTCAGCAGCCTAGGTGTTCTATTGCTTTAGAGTCCACTTACAGCTTTTAGGCTTTTAGATACAGGCATATGACACAGTTCTTCTAAGTGTAATTCAGCCAAGCTGATCCTACCTGGATCCTTGGGACCACATGTGGGGGAGTCTTCCGCTTTCAGAGTGGATTTCCTTGCCAGCACCGGCACTGCACTTGCAGAGAAGAAAAAAGGCCTCTCGATCCTCCGGATTTGTCTGTGCCTAGGCGTCCTGCTTTAGAAGGGCGCTACTCAGCAACTCTCTTTGAAACTGTCCCAGCGCGGCTGGTGGGTTGGGGAGATACCGGACCGAGGGTTCAGGGAGCAACCGACACAGGGGGGAAGACCAGGGGATGCTGCTGCGGCGGGGCTCCGCTCCGTACGCTCTCTATGCACCGTACTGATGTTAGCACCGGTCCACAGCTCTCATGGAGCCGCCTCTCTCACTCGCTGGAGCCAGCTATCAGGCGGGCCAGCCCGCAGCTTCAGGGAAAGGATACCGCGTCAGCCACGGTCTCTCACCCCGTGCTTTTCAGGACGCCATCCCGTTCAGGCTTACTCCGCTCACCGCCCCACCACGAGCCCCGCCCCCAGACCTCAGCATGTCACATCCTCCTCGACCGCCATACCACTACTGTCTACCAACTTCTAGCAGCAAAAATGCCTCTAAAAAAGATGTGAACTTATTCTTTAACCCTGAAGAGGCTGATCTACTGAACCACAACTGTTTGCATTGAATGCAGTTGCTGCACAGCCCTTTTCACTTGAAGTGAAAGTGTTCAGCAGCAGGGAGTTTAACCCTTTCATGACTAAGCCTATTTTTGAAATTTGGTGTTTACAAGTTAAAATCCGTATTTTTTGCTAGAAAATTACTTAGAACCCCCAAACATTATATATATTTTTTTAGCAGAGAATCTAGAGAATAAAATGGCGATTGTTGCAATATTTTATATCACACGGTATTTGTGCAGCAGTGTTTTAAATGCACATTTTTGGGTAAAGGGACACTTTCATGAATTTTAAAAAATCCAAACAGTAAAGTTACCCCAATTTTTTTGTATAATGTGAAAGATGATGTTATGCCGAGTAAATAGATACCAAACATGTCACGCTTTATAATTGCACGCACTCGTGGAATGGCGACAAACTACAGTACCTAAGAATTTCCATAGGCGACACTTTAAATTTTTTTTACGGTTACCAGGTTAGAGTTACAGAGGAGGTTTAGTGCTAGAATTATTGCTCTCTCTCTGACGATCGCGGCGATACCTCACATGTGTGATTTAAACACCGTTTACATATGCGGGCGCGACTTCCGTATGCGTTTTCTTTGCTGCGCGAGCTCGCGGGGACGGGGGCGCTTTAACCACTTGCTTACAGGGCACTTAAACCCCCCTCCTATCCAGACCAATTTTCAGCTTTCAGTGCTGACGCACTTTGAATGACAATTGCGCGGTCATACAACACTGTACCCAAATGAAATTTTTATCATTTTTTCACCACAAATAGAGCTTTTTTATTTGGTGGTATTTGATCACCTCTGCGGTTTTTACTTTTTGTTAAAAAAATGTAAAAAACTAAATTTAAAAAAAAAAAAAATTTTTTCTTTTTTTATATTTTGTTATAAAAAATTTAAAACGGGACATTTTTCTCCTTCATTGATGTACGCTGATGAGGCGGCAGTGATGGGCACTGATGGGTGGCAGTGATGGGCACTGATGGGTGGCAGTGATGGGCAGCACTGCCAGGTGGCACTGATTGGCACTACAGGTGGGCATTGATAGGTGGCACTTGTTGGCATTGATAGGTGGCACTTGTGGGCACTGTTAGGTGGCACTGTGGGCACTGTTAGGTAGCACTGTGGGCAGTGTTAGGTGGCACTTTTAGGTGGCACTGATGAGGCAGATGTGCCTCTTCCACTTGGGGACCGATGTCCCTGGCATCCGAGCCGGTGATCGGCTTTTTTTTCTACTCGCGCTGTCAGCGTGAGTAAAAAAAAAAAACGATTACCGATCTTTTGTTTACATCATGTGATCAGCTGTCATTGGCTGACAGCTGATCACATGGTAAGGGGCCGGGACCGGCCCCTTACACGGATCTGTGATCAGCCGAGTCTCAGTGACTCGGTGATCACAGCGCGCCCGGCAGGGAGCGTGCACAGGGGAGGCCGTCATATGACGGCCTCCCGGGAATGCAGGTCCGCGCTGTGGCCGTCATTCGGCCATAGCGCGGATAGCAGGTGGTTAAAAAAAAAATTTTATTATTATTTATTTTATTTATTTTTATAAATTGTGTTTAAAAAAATTTTTTTTTGATCACTTTTATTGCTGTCACAAGGGATGTAAACATCCCTTGTGACAGTAATAGGTGATGACAGGTACTCTTTATGGAGGGATTGGGGGTCTAAAAGACCCCCGATCCCTCCTTTGCACTTCACAGTATTCAGATCGCTGAAAACGGCGATTCTGAATACTGTGTATCTTTTTAAAACCGGCGCCATTGGCAGCCGAGTAAACGGGAAGTGACGTCATGACGTCGCTTCCGCGTTTACAATTAGAAGGCTGGAACGAAGCCACCCACAGCTTCGTTCCAGCCCGCCCCCAGCCGCCGGAGGCACCCGATTGGTCACCAGGCCTCCCGATGGCACGGGAGGCCCGGTAAGAGCAGCGGGAGGCAGCGAGAGGGGGGGGAACATCCCCTCCCGCTGCTCCGGTATAACAGCCGAGCGGCTTTTAGCCGCATCGGTTGTTATATCTGGATAGTCGATCGCCCGCTGTAAACAACGGTACCGGGATGATGCCTGCAGCTGCGGGCATCATCCCGGTATAACCCCGAGTACGCACATCTGCGTACGCTCGGCGGGAAGATGTCCTGCAGATGTAGCCGTTTGGATGAAAATGGACAGGCAGATGTAGCAGTTAGAGGTTTGAGACAAACCATGTAACACTGATGGGGTGCTTACAGTGATCATCTTTTATTTATTTATGTAAAACCTTTATGCCAAAAAAATGTTGCTGTAACAATGTTAGCTGGAGTTTGACTTAAATTTGTTAGTGTATTTAAATCTGCTAGTACATCGAACATGCCCCCCCCAGACTAACAATGATGCTGTCCAAAGGTGTCTCTCTTGCTCCTTCATTTAGAGCAGGGGTTTCCAAACGTTCTAAACAAAGGGCCACTTTACTGTACTGCAGACTTTAGGGGGGCCAGACTGTGGCCATTGGGAGTACAAAATGTCCCAGCATCAGTGGGAGGAATTGTGCCCCATCGTTGGTGTTATTGAGAGGAATTGTGCCCCATCATTGGTGGCATTGGGCCCCATCATTCGTGTTATTGGGAGGAATTGTACCCCATCATTGTCATTGGGCCCCATTGTTGGTGTTGAGTAGAATCATAAGGATCTGATCATTTTGAGTTATATATATATAGAGAGAGAGAGAGAAAGAGAGAGAGACAGACTATCACTTTAAGAATTTGTAATGCACTTGTTTGTTTCTTTTTAGACACAAAAGTTTTCAGTCCATGATGTACCGTAATTTAATCTCAGTATGAAAACAGCTGTTCTGTGAAGCCCTTAGAGGTTTGTTAGAGAACCTTAGTGAACAAACAGCATTATAAAGGCCAAGGAACACACCAGGTCAGGGATAAAGTTGTGGAATAGTTTAAAGCAGGGTTAGGTTATAAAAAAATATCCCAAGCTTTGAACATCTCATGGAGCACTGTTCAATCCATCATCCGAAAATGGAAAGAGTATGGCACAACTGCAAACCTACCAAGAAATGGCCATCCACCTAAACTGACAAGCTGGGCAAGGAGAGCATTGATCAGAGAAGCAGCCAAGAGGCCCATGGTAACTCTGGAGGAGCTGAAGATACACAGCTCAAGTGGGAGAATGTGTCCACAAGACAACTATTAGTCGTGCACTCCACTCCTGGCCTTTATGGAAGAGTGGCAAGAAGAAAGCCATTGTTAAAAGAAAGTTATAAGAAGTCCCATTTGCAGTTTGTGAGAAGCCATGTGGGGGACACAGCAAACGTTGAAGAAAGTGCTCTGGTCAGATGAGACCAAAATTGAACTTTTTGGCTTAAAAGCAAAATGCTGTGTGTGGCGGAAAACTAACACTGTACATCACTGAACACACCATCCCCACTGTGAAACATGGTGGTGGCAGCATCATGTTGCGGGGATGCTTTTCTTCAGCAGGGACCGGGAAGCTGGTCAGAGCTGATGTAAAGATGGATGGAGCCAAATACAGGGCAATCTTAGAAGAAAACCTGTTATGGGGCGTACACACGGTCGGACTTTTTGGCTACAAAAGTGACAGCCTGTCCGACAGACTTTCGACAGACTTTCGACGGACTTTTGGCGGACTTTAAACGGACTTTCTAACAACCACACTTGCCTACACATGATCACACCAAAGTGCGACGGATTCGTATGTGATGAGGTACACCGGACTAAAATAAGGAAGTTGATAGCCAGTAGCCAATAGCTGTCCTGGCGTTGGTTTTTGTCCGTCGGACTAGCATACAGACGAGCGGATTTCTGGGTCCGGCGGAGTTACGACGTAAAGATTTGAAGCAAGTTCCAAATCTAAAGTCTGTCAGATTTGCGACTGGAAAAGTCCGCTGAAAGTCCGGGGAAGCCCACACACGATCGGATTGTCCGCCGGATTTGGTCCGTTGGCGTCCGTCAGACTTTTGTAGCCGAAAAGTCTGACCGTGTGTACGCACCATTAGAGTCTGCAAAAGACTTGAGACTGGGGCAGAGGTTCACCTTCCAGCAGGACAACGACCCGAAACATACAGCCAGAGCTACAATGGAATGGTTTAGATCAAAGCATATTCATGTGTGATGGGGCGTACACACGGTCGGACTTTTCAGCTACAAAAGTCCGACAGCCTGTCCGACAGACTTTCGACTGACTTTTGGCGGACTTTCGACGGACTTGCGGCGGACTTTCTAACGAACAGACTTGCCTACACACGATCACACAAAAGTCAGTCGAATTCTTACGTGATGACGTACACCGGACTAAAATAAGGAAGTTCATAGCCAGTAGCCAATAGCTGCCCTAGCGTGGGTTTTTGTCCGTCGGACTAGCATACAGACGAGCGGATTTTTCGACCGGACTCGAGTCCGTCGGAAAGATTTGAAGCATGTTTCAAATCTAAAGTCAGTCGGATTTGAGGCTGAAAAAGTCAGTTGAAAGTCCGGAGAAGCCCACACACGATCGGATTACCAGCCAGCTTTAGTCCGTCAGCGTCCGTTGGACTTTTGTAGCTGAAAAGTCCGACCGTGTGTACGCCCCATTAGAATAGCCCAGTAAATGTCCAGACCTAAATCCAATTGAGAATCTGTGGCAAGACTTGAAAATTGCTGTTCACAGATGCTCTTCATCTAATCTGACAGAGCTTGAGCTATATTGTAGAGACAAATGGGCAAAAATTTCACGTTCTAGATGTGCAAAGCTGGTAGAGACATCCTCCTACAAGCTTCACCAGGAACTGATAGAAATCACAAGACTGATATATACTGCTGATGAGAAAAGGTATTTAGCTGTTTATATTTACTAAAATAATTGCATTTCCTTGTTCTGGGTACTGTGGGAGACCAGATATAGTGAATGCAATGTCCTGGGTTTAGTAACACATTAATTGTGTACACACGATCAGAATGTACGAGAACGGATTTTGTTGTCGGAAAATTTGAGATCCAGATCTCAAATTTTGTGTGTTGGAAATTCCGATGGAAAAACATTTTCTGTCGGAAAATCCTATCGTGTGTACGGGGCATAAGAGCTGTGAAAATGTTGAATAGACTCGCTCAAGAGCTAGTTCTGTCTAGCTCAGTAGATTGCTTTAAAAAACACATGGATTCTTTCAAAAATGTACATAATATAACTGGATACTACATTTATAGGTTGATCCAGGGAAGCACTCACATATTTGGTAGCTGGTGCTTTGACAGACAAAG
This sequence comes from Lithobates septentrionalis, assembly GCA_037952835.1. NCBI lineage: Eukaryota > Metazoa > Chordata > Amphibia > Anura > Ranidae > Lithobates > Lithobates septentrionalis. The sequence continues at coordinate 2,263,415 of JBBDGP010001009.1, forward strand.
TGGAACATTAACACTATAAGCTTATATAAAGATCTGCCTAAGGCTCCATTCACACCTGGGCGTTCCGGAATCGCCGGCGATTGTGCCCACGATTCCAGTATTGAGGCAAAATGCGGGACACGTCTGCAATTTCTTCTAATGGTACTCCAATCATGGTACAATTTTGCCGTGGTTGTCAAGCTGCAAAAAGGAGCAGGAGCGTAATGCGTAATGCGCTGTGATTTGCCGCGATTTATCGCACGACAGCCGTGGCAAAGTTGCACCCTGATTGGGGTGCCATTAGAAGTGATGGCATTGTGAACGTGCCCCGCGTTTTGCCACGATTCTAGAATTGTGGGCACAATCGCCCGTGATTCCAGAAATGGTTTAGAAAGAAGCTGGTTCTTTTATGGGGAACCATTAGGAATGACATAAAGAGAGTCAGTTTGTCTAATGCAAGCAGTGTCTGAAAGGTAAACCAACACAACATGAAGTACATTCAGAAAGTGAAGAGAAATTCCCTTCTTATGTACTGGAGCTGAATGAAAGGACAAAAGAACAATATTCGGGCTGAGGTTAAAAACTGAAAACACTTTAAAATGGTTGTAAACCTCAGAACAATTGTGACAGGGGAGGGATCTCCAGCTGATTGACAGATTCAGCTCTGTTTCTGTGTGCTGTGTGGAGGGGGGTGTGTCCCTTCCATCCAATCAGTTCTCAGAGCTCTTCTCATTCAGCTCTGCAGAGTTTAACTTCAGCTCTCCACCCCCTTTTTTCTGAACTCTCAGACAAGCTTTATAATTCAGCACTTTGAAGGGATGTAGAGAAGAGAGCGCTGCAGATCGAGAGGTGCAACTCATGTAAGAGGATTTGTTTAATCTCTGTGAATCACCTGAGGCCAGAGACTTCCCTGGGTATATGTAAGGGTTTGCAACCAATTTAAGCCTGGCACACAGGCAGTGTTTTTTCATTCAACCCAGCAGGCTGAAAAAAAAAATGAGATGCTTGCTGTACTAACGATGCTATGTTAGTACAGCGATCTCTCCACTGTGCTATTGTGTTCTGACAGGGGGATTGCCCCCCTGCCACAACACACTGGTCAGCACTTGCAGCCATTTGCTGCAAGTGCTGATCGGTTGCTGGTTTTCCAGGATGCACGCTCTATAGAAGCCGGTCATGAGATTGTCTGTCAGACGAGGGGCTGTACACACGGTCCGAAAGTCAACTGGTGACTGCCAAACTGACCATTTTCAGACGATTTTTGACCCGTGTGTACCTAGCATTAAGAGGGAATGTCCAGGACAGACTCACCCATTTGCTTGAGCCAAGACTTCTTGCTATGCAACGCAAAAGTTTATTAACTGCATGTGGGAGAACAATAAAGCAAGCTATCATTCTGAAGATTTTTCCTCTATGAAAGATTTTTTAAAGGCAAAAAACAACAGCAAATATATCCAAATACAAAGCCTGACATGACGGAGAGTGTTACAGAGCCATTGAGATGTACACATTCTATACAAACATTAGAGAGTTAACACCACTGTTGCCCTCTGGCTGAAATCCAGATAGGGCAACTGTTGACCAGTAGATATTAACTAACATATGACCAGATAATGATATTACAGAAGCATAAAGTAGCAGTTATCTCAACTGTATGGCAAATGTTCATCCCTACTATGTGTGTGTGGGGGGGCAGAAGAAAGACATATCAGTCTGTAAGTCGGAAGTAGGAGTCTTAGCAAAAGGGCAGAAATAACCAAAATTAAAGTAAAGTTTATTCCCACTTTAAACCTAGTTACATCACTACAATAAGGCTTACCTGTAGGTACTGTAAATATCTCCTAAACCTGCACGGTTTAGGAGATATTTACCATATACGCTTGTGCTGACATCATTGGCGCATGTGCTGTTAAGAAACGGCCCATCGTGCTGTTTCTTCCCTAGCAAGTGCCGTGACTGACAGCTCCCGTGAGCCAGCGTGGGAGTGATGTCACGAGACTCCAGCCAGTCACAGAGCTGGAGTCTGTGGCCCCAAAAGGAAGAGGAGCGAAGATGAATGGGGGCAGCGCGGGCTTCGATTGCAGGTAAGTGGCACATAATGGGCTAGTGTGCGATGCATACTAGCCCATTATACTTTTACTTTTCAGGGGAAAACAGGGGAAAAAAGGAAGTAAAACGCATCAGGGTTTACTTCCTCTTTAAGTAGAATGTTCTATGTTCTTTTATTGGCTACTGCAAGTCAGTTTGTAAACAGTACACAAATAGGTTAGTTTATATTGCACTAGCAAATTCTTTAGCACTTTTTAGAACACTTATATTTTTCAGAATAAATGTATAATACATATTGTGCTTCTCATATATTCTGATTTCATTCTCCAATTCCCACTCCAACTGTTTTAGTTCCTTTTTGTTTATGCGCTCTGCAAAGAAATCTGATCTCCCTTTCAGGTATACTGTATGTAGGGAGAGGAGATGATCCATTCCTCTGAGAATAGAAGAATGTCCTCCACAATAGACATCAGCTAAGTTGATCAAGTTCCCCTCTGTTTGTTTATGCAGGATACTGCTGTTGTCTGAAAAGACTCTTGAGCACTTTTGAGGAATAAATACTGTTATGCCCCGTACCCACTATCGGACTTCTCATCGGAAAAAGCTATGAGGGTTTTTCCGACGGAATTCCACTCAAACTTGTCTTGCATACACACGGTCACACCAAATTCCGACTGGCAAAAACGCGGTGACATACAACACGTACGACGGGACTAGAAAAGGGCAGTTCAATACAAAGTGCACCACCCTTAAGGCTCCTTCTGCTAATCTCGTGTTTATCTCATGTTAGTAGAAGTTTGGTGAGAGACGATTCGCGCATTTCAGACTCGTTTTACTGCTGTTCAGTTTGTGCTTGTGAGTTTGTATCTGCTTTTCAGTGCTGTTCTTGCTTTTCTTCTGTGCGTTCTGTTAGTTCGTTCTGACCAGCCGACCGTTTTGTTGCGGGTACGTGCTCGTCATAGAGTTTGTGCTATGCGGGTGCTTGGTGCTGGGGTTCTTACTTTGACCCAAGCCCAGTCCATGAACAGGGTGGGGAGGAGTTCATGGACCAAGAGTTGGTTGCTCCAGTGTGACCAATTCTCTCACATGCCTTTGCTGTGGGAGATCCATGAGAATAACCCTGATGATTTCAGGAACTTTCTCCGGATGATGGACCCCATTTTTCACCGTCTGTTGGCTTTGCTGACCCCTTATATCAGCAGGCAGGATACCTGCATGAGGCAAGCCATCACTCCTGAACAGAGGCTAGTCGCCACGTTGCGGTACTGTCAGGTCACCTAGAGGCTGGGTGACAAATGCACACCATTGGGATCAGGAGTGCACCATAAGGCAGTGGACCCTACGGCTGACTGCTGCGGATGGAAGTCCGGGTGGTACGGAAGGCAGGGCCGCTGGGACACCACACTGATCCCACCGGGACTAGAGCGTAGGATTCCCTGGGGCGCGGAGTCTAAGAGCCAGCAGGTGTTCACCAGAGCCTCTAGAGGTGAGGATGGACTGGGCTGCAACTGGCTCCAGGTCGCGGCCCCCAGGGTCCCCCAGCTCACACCCACAGTAGGCAACAGGAGGATAGGGATAGTAAAGGAATAAGCCAAGGTCAGGGCCACAAGCAGACAAGGACATCAGAGTTCACGCCAAGGTTCAGGGTCACAGGCAAACAGGGATAGTCTGGGACACGCCAGAGGTCAGGGTCACGAGCAGACAGAAATAGTAGAGAACACGCCAAAGTCGGTAACAGAAACAAACGTAGAGCACATGGCAGGCAGGAACAGGAAGCCAAACACACAAAGGTTGATCAGCAGGGCTGACCTGCAGTGCAGAGGTTAATATAGAGTTCTCTGATAGGAGCTGGGGTGGAGCCATGCTAGAGGAGAGTTAATAAAAGCAGTCAGGTGAGAGGTAGCTGGTCTTTGGAGATGAACACATGGAAACAGGTAAGCTGACAAACAACCTCTATTGCATAACCATGACAGTACCCCCCCTCTTACGAGGCCTCCCCCTTCCCCGCCTGGTACCAGGTTTACAGGGGAACTTCAAATGAAACTTCCTCAATAGACGAGGTGCAAAGACCTCAGAAGCCTTGATCCAGGACCTCTCCTCCGGACCAAACCCCTTCCAATGCACGAGGTACTGGAGAATGCCTCTACAGAGTCGGGAATCCAAAATTTGGCTAACCTTGTACTCCTGATTATCCTCAGAGACCGGCGCTGCGGTAGAGAGAGGACGAGAGAACTTATTGAGGACTAAAGGCTTTAGAAGGGCAACATGGAAGGAGTTAGAGATTTTGAGACTTTTGGGAATCTGGAGCTTGAAACAAACCGGATTCAGTTTAGAAGTTATGGTGTACAGACCAATGAATCTTGGGGCAAATTTGAGAGAAGGAACCCGGAGTTTGATGTTCCTGGTGGAGAGCCAGACTTTGTCTCCTGGCTGGAGAGAAGGTGGCTTACGCCTGCGACGGTCAGCAAAATTCTTGAATTTGTTGGCAGCTTTCTGGAGGGAATCATGAACGTCAGCCCACATGGAATTGAATTATTCCTGAACAGTAGCCAAGGCTGGAATGTCGGAAGAACAGGTCATAGGAAGATGGAGTTGAGGATGTTTTCCATAAACAGTGATAAAGGGTGTTTTCTGAGAACTGACGTTGACATGATTATTGTGGGAGAATTCGGCCCACGGGAGTAGTGATGCCCAATCATCGTGATGAGCCGAGACCAAGGTACGGAGAAAGACCTCCAACTCCTGATTAACCCTCTCAGTCTGGCCATTGGATTGGGGATGGTAAGAAGAGGTAAAATCCAAGGTAATGTTGAGGGATTTGCAAAAGGCTCTCCAAAAACGGGACGTAAACTGAACACCCCTGTCCGAAACGACATGGGAAGGAACACCATGAAGGCGGAAAATCTCTCGTACAAAGATGGGAACCAAGGCAGAGGCAGAAGGGAGACCAGGAAGAGGAACAAAATGAGCCATCTTGGAGAACCGATCGATTACCACCCAAATGGCTGTATTATTCTCCAACAGTGGAAGATTGGTGATAAAATCCATGGCGATGTGAGACCAGGGCTCCTTAGGAATGAGCAAGGGCATGAGAAGACCAGCAGGGGCTTGTGTGGAAGATTTAGACTGAGCACAGACATGACAAGCCTTAACATAATCTTTAACATCCGAGCGGAGGTTAGGCCACCAGTAGAGACGACTGATGGGCAGGAAGGATCGGAGGAACCCAGCATGACCTGCCACCTTGGAATCATGTCCCCAACGAAGGATCTTAGCTCTTAGCTCCGTGGGAACAAAGGTCTTGCCAGGAGGAATTTTTGATTCCAGGGTGGTAGAATGGGCAACAATGCATGAGGTTGGAATGATCGGCTCAGGATCAGGGGTGGACTCCTCATCCAAAGTGTCAAATGACCTAGAGAGCGCATCAGCCCGACCGTTGCAGGAACCAGGTTTGTACGTAATCGTGAATTTAAAACGAGAAAAGAAGAGACTCCACCTGGCCTGTCTGGGGTTCAGACGTTTAGCATTCTGTAGGTATTGTAGATTCTTGTGATCAGTAAACATCGTAATGGAGTGAGGGGAACCCTCTAAGAGATGACGCCACTCTTCCAATGCCAATTTAATTGCAAGAAGTTCCCGATCACCAATGCCATAATTTCTCTCTGCCTGAGAAAATTTCTTGGAGAAGAACGCACATGGTTGACGTCTCTTCTCAAAGAACTGAAGAAGCACAGCTCCCACCCCCATCGAAGAAGCATCTACTTCAATAAAAAATGGGTCCTCAGGATTTGGTCTCCTCAAGAGAGGTCCAGAAACAAAGGCCTGTTTCAGATCTTGAAACGCAGAGACAGCCTCGGGAGGCCAGTCTTTGGCATTCGCACCCTTCTTGGTTAAAGCGATAATAGGCGCGCCAATGGAAGAGTAATTCCTTATGAACTGCCTATAATAATTTGTGAAGCCAAGAAAGCGCTGTGTGGCCTTAAGGCTAGCAGGAAGGGGCCAGTTGGTAATGGCCGAGACCTTTCCAGGATCCATGTGAAGACCCAAACTAGAAACAAAACATCCCAGAAACAGGACCTCAGGACATTCAAAGGAACACTTCTCCAGCTTGGCATAGAGATTATTCTCTCTAAGGCGCTGAAGTACGGTGCGAACATGGTTCCTGTGAGCAAGCAGGTTTTCAGAAAAGATAAGAATGTCATCCAGATAGATGACAACAAACTGGTATAGTAGATCCCTGAAGATTTCATTGAAAAAGTTCTGGAACACAGCTGGAGCATTACACAAACCAAAAGGCATAACCAGGTATTCGTAATGCCCGTCCCTAGTGTTAAAAGCAGTCTTCCATTCGTCACCTTCCTGTATTCTAATGAGATTGTATGCACCTCTGAGATCCAACTTGGTGAAAATGGAAGCCCCCTTCAACCTGTCAAATAGCTCAGATATTAGAGGTAAGGGGTATCGGTTTTGATAGTCACTGCATTTAACCCTCGATAATCGATGCAGGGTCTGAGGGTTCCAATCCTTTTTAGTAACGAAAAAGAACCCTGCTCCTGCAGGCGACGAGAATTTCCGGATAAAACTTCTCTCCAAATTCTCGGCGACATACTCAGACATGGCCTGGGTCTCTGGAATGGACAGAGGGTAGGTACGACCCCTGGGTAGAGTTGCTCCAGGGACAAGGTCAATGGCACAGTCAAAAGATCTGTGGGGAGGAAGCACCTCAGCAGACTTCTTACAGAACACATCCCGGTAATCGCTGTATGCCGAGGGAAGATCAGAAGATACGGATGTGGTAGCAATGGGAAGTCTCTCCTTGGGGACCACCTTGTGAAGACAGGACGAGAAACACGAAGGGCCCCAAGCCAGGATCTGCCAAGAGACCCAGTCCACATGTGGAGAGCGGAGCTGTAGCCAAGGAAGGCCTAATACAATGGGGGTAGAGGCCTTGGGTAGAATGAGGAAGGAAATCCACTCCTGGTGGTGTATCCCTACCGACATCCTAATAGGTAGCGTCTGGAAATGGATAGGGCCCCCTGGGAGCACAGTGCCATTAATTGCCGAGACTACCAGTGGTGTAGCGAGGGGAGAAAGGGTAAGCTTCATAGAAGAAGCAGTTCTCCAATCGATAAAATTGCCGGCAGCCCCGAAGTCCAGATATGCTAGGACCGATTGGGGAGAAGGGCCTACATGGAGGAAAACCGGAAGAAGAAGATGAGAAGGTGATGTTTCTGGGTCCAATACTCCACCTTCTAAATGTATTAGACCCGAGCGTTTCCCGGACGAAGCGAGCAGGAGTCACGAAAATGACCCTTGCCTCCACAATAAAGACACAAGCCCAGAGTTCTGCGTCTAGCACGTTCTTCGGGGGTTAGTCTGGTCCGGCCCAGCTGCATAGGTTCCTCAGCAGGCAGAGGATGCTCCACAGGGCGACGAGAGAAGAGTTCTGGCTGACTAGGACCTAGAGGGTGCTGGCGTCTTTTTTCTAGGGACCTCTCCTGGAAACGAATGTCAATCGGATTGCACAAGGAAATTACATCATCCAGACCGGCGGGGATGGCTCTTCCTGCTAATTCGTCCTTCACTCGGTCAGAGAGGCCATATAAAAAGGTTGCGACCAGGGCCTCATTGTTCCAGCTCAATTCAGCTGTGAGGATACGGAACTGAAGCGCATATTGTCCCACTGAACAAGATTCTTGGCGAAGGCGTAAAAGGGCACTAGCCACTGAAGAAGCCCGAGCTGGCTCCTCGAAGATATTACGAAAAAGCCTCAAGAAGTCGGACAGGCTGGAAACCACCGGGTCATTCCTCTCCCACAGGGGGGCAGCCCAAGCTAAAGCTTCACCAGAGAGGAGGGAAATTATATAGGCTACCTTAGCCCGATCAGACAGAAAGTTTTGAGGCTGGAGCTCAAAATGAATGGTGCATTGGCTGAGGAAGCCCCTGCAGGCCTTGGAGTCCCCAGAAAAACGGGACGGAGTTGGCTGTGAATATGAATGTGTGACTGCGACTGGTGCGATAGGTGCAGCTGCTGATTGTACTTGAGGCTGCAGGTTCGGGTTTCCCAAGGAGGCCTGGAGCTGCTCGAAGCGGGAAGCCAGATCCTTAAGGAATCGCATCACCTGAGTCTGATTAGATTCCTGGGCCTCGAGTCTGCGAACTATGCCCTGCAATGGATCGGCTGCAGGAAGCGACACGTCAGCCGGGTCCATGGCTGATCAAACTGTCAGGTCACCTAGAGGCTGGGTGACAGATGCACACAGTTGGGATCAGGAGTGCACCACAATGCAGTGGACCCTACGGCTGACTGCTGCGGATGGAAGTCCGGGTGGTACGGAAGGCAGGGCCGCTGGGACACCAACACTGATCCCACTGGGGCTAGAGCGTAGGATTCCCTGGGGCGCAGAGTCTAAGAGCCAGCAGGTGTTCACCAGAGCCTCTAGAGGTGAGGATGGACTGGGTTGCAACTGGCTCCAGGTCGCGGCCCCCAGGGTCCCCCAGCTCACACCCACAGTAGGCAGGATAGGGATAGTAAAGGAATAAGCCAAGGTCAGGGCCACAAGCAGACAAGGACAACAGAGTTCACGCCAAGGTTCAGGGTCACAGGCAAACAAGGATAGTCGAGGACACGCCAGAGGTCAGGGTCACGAGCAGACAGGAATAGTAGAGAACACGCCAAAGTCGGTAACAGAAACAAACGTAGAGCACACGGCAGGCAGGAACAGGAAGCCAAACACACAAAGGTTGATCAGCAGGGCTGACTTGCAGTGCAGAGGTTAATATAGAGATCTCTGATAGGAGCTGGGGTGGAGCCATACTAGAGGAGAGTTAATAAAAGCAGTCAGGTGAGAGACAGCTGGTCTTTGGAGATGAACACATGAAAACAGGTAAGCTGACAAACAACCTCTATTGCATAACCAAGACAGGTACTTGGTGACAGGGAGAACTCTGCAGGACCTCAAGTTCTCGACAGGCATCTCCCCCCAGGCTCTGGGGATCATTTTCCCAGAGACCTGTTCTGCCATCATCCAGGTCCTGCAGAAGGACTATATTAAGGTAAGATTTCTCCTTTAACATCACATTATATGTATTTAATGTTTGCTAATGTATTGTATTTCTTTCATTAGTCCATAATTATCATGATTGTAATATGCTGTGAATGTCCCCTTTGTTCTCATGCATGCTGGAAGCTTTTAATGCTCCTTTTTGTCCTTCATGCATATTTGCCTTCACTAACCTCCCCAGCATGCTATCCTGGGCCCATATAAACCTAGCCTAGTCACTTAACAATGTATTTTGTCAGCTCCATAGTACTGCTTTACCCTAAACACCCCCTAAAATGTGTACCAATGTTATTTGTGTCCTTAAATTCATGCAGAGTGCCAGAGGCTTTTTTTTTCGGGCCCCAAATAATTTGTAAGCCTCCCTCCCCCCAACCGCTAAGTCAACCGATACCAAACCTCTATTTGCTGACTTTGCCAAACCCATACACACTATAGCTACCTCTTTTGTGTTCATATTTATGGATGAATTCACCAAAGCATGTAGTGCAAGGGCCTGCCCCAAATATTTTCAAATGGTACTGTTTAAAGTTTTTTTCTCAGATTATTATCTTCATAGGTAATTGCAGAATGTAAAAATGCGCCTCAATTTATACAGTGTGTATTTTTATTTTTGGATTATGACACTTCTTACCTGGGCTGCCAATAGTGTAAGTAAGGAGGGGCTGGCCAAAGTAACACACATTATGTATGCATTCAGCTCTCAATGAAGTGGAGAGGGTTATCTCTCCAAAACATACCCCCTCCCTAAAATTTTTACAATGGGCCACCAGAGGAGGTGAGGAATCTGATAAGTGGACCTTATACTTTTGCCTTTAAATACTCCTTCAAATAAATGTTATACTGATGTTGGCCAAGAATGTTTGGGTCTAATCTGCTTGCAATGTTATGTGCAAAATTACAATTTTTTTTTGTTGTTTGACTCAACAGTTTCCTTCAACGCCACAGGGTCATACTAATACAATTACAAGGGGTTTAATAGTATTGTGTTGATGGTGGTGGTGTCGGCGACATATGAGTTTTTATATGTGGACGTGGGGAGGAATGACCAGATGTCGGGTGGTGGAGTATTTGCCCGTACCGAGTTCTACCGACGTCTCGAGAGTGGTGGCTTGGGATTGCCACCTCCAGGGGAGAACGTGGAAGGACTGCCATTTGTGTTCATCACAGATGAGGCATTTGGTCTGGGTGACCACGTGATGAGGCCATTCCCCCAGAGGACCCTCACCCCGGAGAAGAAGGTTTTTAATTACCGGCTGGCCAGAGCCAGAAGAGTCTTGGAGAATGCCTTTGGGATACTGGCCAGCCGGTTCCGCCTATTTCAAACAGCCATAAATATGGCGGAATACAAACTGAACCATATCATTTTGAGTTGCTGCATCCTGCACAATTTTCTTAAAAAACATAATGCTAGTTATGATGCCTCTATTGGACCTGAGGCCGGACTTTCAGAAGTTCCAATGATGGCCCTGGAAGCGGGCCGTCCTGGCTTGCCCCCCCAAAGTGCCCGTGAAGTGAGAGAAAATTATGTCCAATATTTTATGGGTAGGGGGGCCATTGCTTTGCCACCAAATTTGGAATAAATTTTCTTTTTTATCAGATAAAATCTTGATTTTCATTTGCTGGTTGGGTTTAATTTTGCTGTCTCCTAGGTTCTCCTAGTGGACTTGTAGTGCCAAGTGGTTTTTGCATTATTAAATAACACCCATTGTCACTGTAACCACCAACTTAATACAAAAGCTGGTTTTGATCATTGAAAGAAGAAGCTACACATTGTTGAGTATAAAATCTTTTATTCTGTGCACATGTACATGTGCGTTGTAAAACTTATTTTTGGTAAAAACACCAATTCTTGTTTTCATTTTTTATTTTTTTTTGTAGATTTTTGAGAGTACATAAACAGGCATGTTTCAAAACATAACATACACAACTCTGGAACTTACAAAGTTCAACATTGAAACACTGAAGGCAATATCAGACATTATAGTGTCCAAAATGTGTTGATATTGCCTTCATCAGATGGGGTAATGTCACCCCTGTAAAAGCCGAATTTGAAAGATGCACACAAATTGGGAGTCAAACTGGGGATTTCCCTTCTGATCCCATACCTAATGTCAATATGTGCTATCTCCAATCATGGAGGATCAATGGACGTGTTTTGGGGGTGCAACCCCTTCCTCTCACCTATTTGAGTTTCAAGGAAGGGGTTGCAGCCACAAAACGCATACAATGAGATCCCCTGATGGCAGATAGCACATGTTGATACACTGTGTGAATCTTCCAAATTTGGCTTTTAAAATTTGACAAAAATTTGTGCCTAAAAAACAAAACAAATGGTGGCATTTTTTGGGTATTTAGATTCTTCCTAGCACATCAATCATGTTCTTCAATTTTTGTTCAATCTCAATTTTTTTTTTTGCTTTATACAGCCTAAATCACGACTACAATACATGATGTCCTGGATTAGACTTTGGGCACTATCACTGGTGAAATTATGTGATTCTTCTTCCACAACCTGAACATCACTTAAAAAATAAAAATACACACCATGTATTATAAATATGCAGGCATACATCTATTACCTGAATCTGGGGTGTCCGTCACTCTCTTTTTGTGGTGTCAATTTCAACCACCTCTCCTTCCTCCACATCCTCAGGTTGGCTGGCACAGATTCCTGGCAAGAGGAGTCTGGTTAGATGCCAGCGGCGTGTTTCGGTTGCTAGGGTGAGCTGCGCACACGCTTCCTGTGCTGGAAACTCCACTGCACTTGCGCGGAATTCAATCTGTGTCCTTTGAGTCCTGCTGCAGAGAAGACCGGCATATCAGAAGACAGCTCAGGGATGGCAGCAGTGATATTCATCATATTTTAAATACAATAAAGAAGATTTCTGAAAGACCATTCCTTGCCCTTATGGAATTTTGAAAGACCATTTAAGTGTGAGCGGGATATCTCCAACCCACAGAAACCAGTATCATCTCCATTTACCACATACAAGCCTGTTTGACACGCAGAGCGTATGCCCTGGCGTGTTCAAACGTTTTGGTAAGCCTCCCCTCTGTTTTTGGTGGTGGTTTAATCACAGTCACAGATATTTTCTTACGGATCTACACGTGCTCTGATTGGAACTGTTTGGTGTCATAACTCACGATTTCACCTTCACAGATTTGGATCACGTTCAATTGCATTCTTGCGATTTTATTTGCAGCATTTGTATATGGACATTGTGTTCACTTTATTGTAATGCCACTTTATTTGTGGCACTATTATTAATTATTTCATTGCAATTTATATATTTGGATATCACTTTTATTGATTCACTGTATACTATTAAGGTATAATATTTTACTTTATTTTCTGTCAAATTTTATTTTTACTTCAGGTTTGCACTCATTCATATATAGCGCTACACTTTATTTATACATCCTCAGGTTGTGACCTTTGTTCCGTTTCTTGAGGAGGTGGGGGGGTCCCTGGTGTCCTCATATTTCCCGAGTCTTTGCTCCCCTATGAGAATGAAACAAAAGGTATACTTAGCACACAGATATCTGAGGCCAGAAATAGGAATATGAAACATTGCTTGGATGTGGAGTACAATTGTCTGTTTGGGCAGAGTTCCAAGTTGAAGACATGATTTACTCCCTTAACAAAGCTGCAATACTTACCTTTTTTTGACAAGTTTCACACATTGAGACACCCCAAGTATTCACTGGAGTACCTGTGTGGGACACCCTAAAAAGTTTTTTCTTGTGTCCCACACTAGTGCTCCAGAGTCCAGATGTGTAAACAGCTGCTGAGTGTCCTCTCCTTATATTACACTGAATGAAGTTTGCAATTCCTTCTAGTTTCAAACACATCTAGACAACAATGTCCTAAACTTCTTTTAATACAAATTATCAAGACCAAATGTAGTTAACCCTGTATCTGGCAAAAACATCGTATATAGTTGGCAAACGAACAATGTTTACTACGACCGATTACTGTGCCCACGAACATGAAAGTAGCCATTTTAAAATGTCCAACAGTAAAGAAAAGCACATGGAGCAGCAGGCAAGTAATAATAAGAATAGGAAAACATGACAACTACTTACTTTTTCGAAGAACTTTCTTGATGCTTCTGTACTGATTCTGCTCCCTTAATATGAGGTCCGACCAGTGTTTCCTCAATTGCTCCTTGGATCGTCGTACCCCAAATTCCGGCGCAGACTCTTCACAACTTTAGTCATGATCTTGGCCTTTCTCATATTTGGGTTTGGGTAAGGTCCAAAATCACCATGATAGTTGGCCCTCTTCAATATATCCACCATCTCCACCATCTCTACAAAGGACAGATTTGAGGCCTTAAATCCCCTCCTCCTGGATCGGGACGTTTCTTGCTCTGGGCTTTCCTCTTCATTACCGCTATTAAGCACCTGCTGTGTCTCCGCCATGTCCTCTCCCATTGCGCCGAAAGAGAGGGGGCGGGAAATATTCTATAAAGAACGTCAGGGGCGGGCGACGCGGACAGAGTTTCGCGCATGTGCAGTGTCTATAAAGCTAACACACGTGTGTCATACCTACATTCTGTGTGCGGAGGAAGGAGGAGCGGAAGAGACTAACGTAATAACGACGGTAAAACATTTTAACTTGGAACATGAGTGGCCTATATTGATTCTCGATTGAGGCCTATATTGGGATAAGATTAGGAGAGTTTAGTCTGATATTTAGTGTTTTTGTCTTGTGTTTGGTCTTTCAGAAAAAAATTAAACAATTTAAAGATCCTGATTTTATGGGACAATTCATAGATCGATACAGAGATATGTGGAATTTATGGGAGGTGAAAAACCCCTTATATAGAAACAAACCAGCAAGGATGGCATCGCTGGAGAAACTGCTGGAATTCGTAAAAACCCAGGTCCCCGACGCAGACATCACGTTTGTTGAAAATAAAATTGGTAGCTTGAGAAGCACATATAGGAAGGAGCTTCAGAACGTCCAGAAGTCCCTGAGGTCAGGAGCAGCAGCAGATGACGGGTATGTACCCAGTCTGTGGTACTACAACAAGATGTGTTTTCTGGATGACTAGATGGAAGCCAGGAAATCACTTTCGACTCTGCCCCCCTTCCATCCACCCTTCCCTCAACCCCAGCTGAGGCTTCGCATCAGTACTGATGCCCTGAAAGCCCCCCTTGATGCTCTAGAGGCCTATGGCATGTATATAGCCTCAAATTTGCAGCAAATGGAGGAGGGCCCACGTCGCAAATATGAAAAATACATTTTTGAGACCATCCACAAGGGGTTGATTGGCCAAATGACGGATGACGTCCACTTTTGTACGCTCGCCCATCCTCCTCCTCCTGCCACAAGTCCACCTCCAGAGCCACAGCCTGCAGGGAAGGCTGCAGGGCAGCATGGAGGGAAGGCTGCAGCGAAGAGAAGTAAGTGGTTGCCTGGGTTCAGTCTGGTCTGATAGAAGACGCAGGCTGTTGTAGTACAGTATGCTGCTGTTCCTGATCTCTGGGAGTCCTGGACCAGATTGTGCTCCCTTCTATATGGACTTCTCAAACTACCAATTTTGTTATCCACAGAGTTGATGTCTGCCCTGGGGGCTAAAGGCTTTGTAAATTCCAGCTGTTTCTCCAGCGTTGCCCTCCCTCTTTATTTTGTTATTATGAGCCAGAATAAATGGAGATTTTTTGTTATGAAAATACTTGCCGATGTGTTTTTCTTCAAATAGGACAGTTTGTTTGTGAGTAGGCAGGTACATTTCAAAAATACAATGCCAAATTAACAAGGGACAAGCAACCTCTTTGAGGTTTACAAATACAAGATAATAATGGTGTTGTGGAAACGTGACATACAAAAAAAAAATAATACGGAGATCACTATAAATTAATTAACAAAAAAAAACCAGGAGATCTTGAAAAAAAAAATGACTATAAAAAAATAAATAAACATTATTCTGGAGATCTGGCTTTAAAAAACAAAAATATTATTCATGAGATCACGAGAAATAATAAAGAAATAAGTTTGTGAGAACTCTGCGTGAATATGAGAAGCAAAACAACTTCATTCTTCTAGTATTATAAAGAAGAAGAGAATGCGCTGCATTGAAAGATTTAAAAATTATCTGTGTGACGAATGTGCCATCTCCATTACGAACGGTCGTTTTACCAGACCGTGCGGCTCCATCTCCTACTTGATTCTGAGCATGCGTGTTTTTATGCGCGTCGGAATTGCATATACACAAACAGAATTTCCGATAGAAACTTTTTCCGTCGGAAAAATTGAGAACATGCTCTCAAACTTTTGCTGGCGGAAATTCGGCCAGCAAAAGTCCGATGGAGCATACACACGGTTGCATTTTCTGACCAAAAGCTCTCATCGGTCTTTTGCTGGCTGAAATTCCGATCGTGTGTACGGGGCTTTAAAACTTTTCCTGTTGCTGAAAGCTTCCATTTGAGGGACTTGCAGCCTACTCTCCCCTTGAGTGATTGGACTCCCCACCCCCCACAAACTTGTATTGATTGTGATTGTTGTTGGGATGCTTGGGAGCCATATTCGCCCCTCACACAGGTTAGAGTCATTTCTCCACCATAATAGACTCTGTTTTACTGTACCCAGTAAAGGTATGAGGCAATTCATCATTTGAAATTCTAGCAGCTATCCCAGTTTGCTAGGAGAAAACTTTGTAGTGGCCTTGAGTGACTTCAAGGCTAACTCCACCTTTTCCAGAAAATAACCTATACTGTAAATGAGCCCCACTAGATATTAAAATACTATACAGCTTTGTAAAATGCTCATCAAAGTGGTTCAATCAGAAAGTTTTTTTTTTTTTTTTTTTTACAGTAAAGCGATAGTAAACCGCAAAAACAAAACAAAAGAAAAAACTTTGCCCCTGCAGGTTAACCACTTCAGCCCTGGAAGGATTTACCCACTTCCTGACCAGGCCATTTTTTGCGCTATGGCGCTGCGTTATTTTAACTGACAATTAGGTGGTTTTGCAACGCTGTACTCAAAAATTTACGTTCTTTTTTCCTACAAATAGAGCTTTCTTTTGGTGGTATTTGATCACCTCTGTGGTTTTTATTTTTTCGCTATAAACAAAAAAAGACCGACAATTTTGAATTGAACTAATTTCTTCATAAATTTAGACCAATGTGTATTCTGCTGCATATTTTGGGTTAACAAAAACCCAATAAGCGTATATTGATTAAAAATATGCACTGACATTGTACTAATGACACTGGCAGGGAAAGGGGTTAACATCAGGGGCAATCAAGGGGTTAAATGTGTTCCCTCAGTGTGTTTCTGTGTGAGGGGATGGGCTGCTTGGGACAACACACAGATCCGTCTTCCCGCATAACAGAAAGACAGTATCTGTGTGTTAGCGCAAGAAATAAAAACCGCAGAGGTGATCAAATATCACCAAAATAAAGCTCTATTTGTGGGAAAAAAATGATAAAAATTTAATTCGGGTACAGTGTTGCATGACCGCGCAATTGTCATTCAAAATGAGACAGCGCTGAAAACTGAAAATTGGCCTGGGCAGGAAGGGGGTGAAAATGCCCTGTATTGAAGTGGTTAATGACCTCCTGGTCAGTGTAGCAGCTAGTGGTAATAAAGGTATGAATTAAATAGTTGCATAGTTAGTCAGGTTGAAAAAAGACACAAGTCCATCTAGTTCAACCAAAAAAAAAATACAATCCCATATACACAAACCTTCACCCACAGTTGATCAAGAGGAAGGCGAAAATCATGCTCCAATTTGCTACAGCAGGGGAAAAAATCCTTCCTGATCCTCCGAGAGGCAATTGGATTTTCCCTGGATCAACTTTACCTATAAATGTTAGTATCCAGTTATATTGTACATTTAGGAAAGAATCCAGGCCTTTCTTAAAGTGATACGAAAGGTTCCTTTTTTTTTTTTTTTTTTAAATAACAAACATGTCATGCTTACCTCCACTGTGCAGCACGTTTTGCACAGAGTGGCCCTGAACCAGCTCTTCTGGGGTCCCTCGGCGGCTCTCTCGGCTCCTCCCCGCATTAGATAACCACCTGGGAGAAGCGCTCTCCCGGGGGGTTACCTTGCGGGCGCGCTCCCGAGTCCAGCATTCGGCGTCCACAGACGCCAAATGCAGGACTCAGCCCCGCCCACCGGTGGCTGCATCATTGGATTTGATTGACAGCAGCGGGGGCCAATGGCTGCGCTGCTATCAGTCTATCCAATCAACAGCCGAGGGACAAGTTCGAGGGTTCAGGTAAGTAAAACAGGGGGGCTAGGGGCCGGTCACTGCCAGGAGTTTTTTCACCTTAATGCATAGGATGCATTGAGATGAAAAAACACTTACCTTTACAACCTCTTTAAAGCAATCTACTAAGATTGCCAGAACCACTTCTGAAGGGAGTCTATTCCACATTTTCACAGCTCTTACTGTGAAGAAAGATTTCTGTATTTGGAGATGAAATCTTTTTTCCTCTAAACATAAAGAGTGCCCCTTGTCCCCTGTGATGACCTTAATCACTTCAGCCCCGGAAGGATTTACCCCCTTCCTGACCAGAGCACTTTTTACAATTTGGCACTGCGCCACTTTAACTGCTAATTGCGCGGTCATGCAATGCTGTACCCAAACGAAATTTGTGTCCTTTTCTTCCCACAAATAGAGCTTTCTTTTGATGGTATTTGATCACCTCTGCCGTTTTTATTTTTTGCGCTATAAATGGAAAAAGACCAAAAATTTTGAAAAAAATGATATTTTCTACTTTTTGCTATAAAGAAAATCCAATAAACTCAATTTTAGTCATACATTTAGGCCAAAATGTATTCGGCCACATGTCTTTGGTAAAAAAAATGTCAATAAGCGTATATTTATTGGTTTGCGCAAAAGTTATAGCGTCTACAAACTAGGGTACATTTTCTGGAATTTACACAGCTTTTAGTTTATGACTGCCTATCTCATTTCTTGAGGTGCTAAAATGGCAGGGCAGTACAAACCCCCCCAAATGACCCCATTTTGGAAAGTAGACACCCCAAGGAAATTGCTGAGAGGCATGTTGAGCCCATCGAATATTCTTTTTTTTGTCAGAAGTGATTGAATAATGACAAAAAAAAAAAATTACAAAAAGATGTCACTAAATGATATATTGCTCACATAGGCCATGGGCTATGTGGAATTGCACCCCAAAATACATTTAGCTGCTTCTCCTGAGTATGGGGATACCACATGTGTGGGACTTTTTGGGAGCCTAGCCGCGTACGGGGCCCCGAAAACCAAGCACCGCCTTTAGGATTCCTAAGGGCGTAAATTTTTTATTTCACTCCTCACTACCTATCACAGTTTTGAAGGCCATAAAATGCCAAGATGGCACAAACCCCCCCCCCCAAACGACCCCATTTTGGAAAGTGGACACCCCAAGCTATTTGCTGAGAGGCATGGTGAGTATTATGCAGCTCTCATTTGTTTTTGAAAATGAAGAAAGACAAGAAAATTTTTTTTTTCTTTTTTCAATTTTCAAAACTTTGTGAAAAAAAGTGAGGTCTGCAAAATACTCACTATACCTCTCAGCAAATAGCTTGGGGTGTATACTTTCCAAAATAGGGTCATTTGGGGGGGTTTAGTGCCACCTGGGCATTCCATGGCCTCCGAAACTGTGATAGGCAGTGAAGAGTGAAATAAAAAATTTACGCTCTTAGAAAGCCTGAAGGCGGTGCTTGGTTTTCGGGGTCCCGTACCCGGCTAGGCTCCCAAAAAGTCTCACACATGTGGTATCCTCGTACTCAGGAGAAGTAACAGAATGTATTTTGGGGTGTAATTTCACATATTCCCATGGCATGTTTGAGCAATATATCATTTAGTGATAACTTTGTGCAAAAAAAAAAAAAATTGTCTTTTTCCTGCAACTTGTGTCACAATATAAAATATACCATGGACTCGACATGCCTCTCAGCAAATAGCAGTCCTGGCATTTTATGCACAACATTTAGAAGCTTATGTCACACATCACCCACTCTTCTAACCACTTAAAGACAAAGCCCTTTCTGACACTTTTTGTTTACATGAAAAAATTATTTATATTATAAATTATATTATGGGTGTTTCATTTTTTTTCACACAGTATTTGCGCAGCGATTTTTCAAACGCATTTTTTTGGGAAAAAACACACTTTTTTAAATTTTAAAGCACTAAAACACACTATATTGCCCAAATGTTTGATGAAATAAAAAAGATGATCTTAGGCCGAGTACATGGATATCAAACATGACATGCTTTAAAATTGTGCACAAACGTGCAGTGGCGACAAACTAAATACATTTCTAAAAGCCTTTAAAGGCCTTTACAGGTTACCACTTTAGATTTACAGAGGAGGTCTACTGCTAAAATTACTGCCCTCGATCTGACCTTCGCGGTGATACCTCACATGCATGGTGCAATTGCTGACGCCAGACCGACGCTTGCGTTCGCCTTTGCGTGAGAGCAGGGGGGGACAGGGGTGCTTTTTTTTTTTTTTCTTTATTATTTTTTTGCTTTTTTATCTTATTTTTAAACGTGCCTTTCATTTTTTTTATTTTTTTTATCATTTTTATTGTTATCTCAGGGAATGTAAATATCCCCTATGATAGCAATAGGTAGTGACAGGTACTCTTTTTTGAAAAAATTGGGGTCTATTAGAACCTACATCTCTCCTCTGCCCTCAAAGCATCTGACCACACCAAGATCGTTGTGATAAAATGCTTTCCCAAGATGATACCTAAACCTGCAGGCATCATTCTGGTATAACAACTCAAAGTCCAGCAACATACCAGTACGTTGCTGGTCCTTGTTGGGCATATATTGTAAACTTTTTTTTCATACAGCCTGTGGGCTGAACGAAAAAAAGATATTGATTGGTGGGTATGCCCACCATTAGAATACCTCCCTTCATCCACCCACTTCTAATGATGGGCATACATGCACCGTTTATATATGTCGAAGCATGGTGGCATCCTCCTGCAAAAGGTAGGAGCAAATCGCTCCTCCACCCACTGCTGCCCCCACGCTTCAGCATATATGCTGAAGTATGTAACTGTGGTGGTGAAATCACCTCCGACAGCGCTGGAGTCACGGCTTTATGTATCGTGGGAGCAAATGCTGTTGCTATCAAGATAAATAAATCCGCACTGCAACTGAATGGCGTACCTGCTAAGCAAATGATGGTTAACAATAAAACAAAGTAACATTACAGTATAACAGTAAGACTTACCATACCTGCAAAGCAAATACAAAAAAAAAAAAAGGAAAAAATAAAATATTTAAACGCAACCTGTGCCTAAAATATATATATGCCGAAGCATTGGGGCATCCTCCCGCAAAAGGCAGGAGCAAATCGCTCCTCCACCCACTGCTGCCCCCACGCTTCGGCATATATGCTGAAGTATGTAACTGTGGTGGTGAAATCACCTCCGACAGCGCTGGAGTCACGGCTTTATGTATCGTGGGAGCAAACGCTGTTGCTGTCAAGATAAATAAATCCGCTCTGCAGCTGAATGGCGTACCTGAAAACAAAAAAATGGTTACCAAACATGATAAAAACATAACAACAATAAAACATCGCAGAATAGAACACAGTAAAAAAGAGCAGAACAATAGAGAGAGAATAGAGAGAGAGAACAATAAAACGACAACTAATTTTGGTTTTTATTATTTTATTTTTTTTGTGTTTTTTTTTACTTATTTTTTTTTTTTTTTACACTTTTTTTTGTAACTTTAACTTTTGTAACTGGTACCAGGTTTGGTCTCTCACAATACGATGGCATCTTGGGAGACCCTGTGAAAGTGTGTCCTAGTCTGTGCAGTGCTGTACCCTACGCTAATACTCAACTAGTGTATGGTAGCGTTCAAAACATTTACCAATGCAAAGATCAGGATTGTCAGGACAGGAGGGACAATAATACCGGGTGTCACGCCTAAATCCGCGCTTGCTGCAGACACGACATCTTTTTTGGGGGGCTCGTTGGGTACTCGGGAGGACATAAAGAAAATGCCTCTCATGCAGCCGGCTTACTGCATTTGGTTGGGAAAGGTGAGGTGGAGCACTGTCTGGAAACAGAAGGGCTCTGACGATCTCTTCCTAGAATTTAAGGAAGGATCCAGTCCATCCTGAAGCTCTGTATAGCACATAAGCGTTCAGCAAAGCCAATTGAAATAAATAAACAGACACTTTTTTGTACCAGCGTCTGGCCTTACGGGCAACTAGGTACGGCGCCAACAACTGGTTGTTGAGGTCCACCCCTCCCATATTTTGGTTATATTCGTGGACACAGAGGGGTTTCTCCACAACACCAGTCGCCGTAGTAATTTGGACCGTCGTGTCTGCATGAAGGGAGGTAAGAACAAAAACATTCTTATTATCCCTCCACTTCATAGCGAGCAAATTATTACACTGCAAGCAGGCTCTCTCCCCCAGCCTAAGACGGGAATCTACAAGCCGCTGGGGAAAGCCCCGGCGATTAGGTCGCACGGTGCCACATGCTCCAATCTGATGATCAAAAAGGTGACTAAAAAGTGGCACGCTCATGTAATAATTGTCCACGTACAAGTGGTACCCCTTTCCGAATAAGGGTGACACCAAGTCCCACACAATCTTGCCAGCACTTCCTATGTAGTCAGGGCAGTTTGTCGGCTCTACGTGACTATCTTTGCCCTCGTAAACCATAAAACTACATGTATAGCCTGTGGCCCTGTCACTGAGCTTATACATCTTGACCCCATATCTGGCATGCTTGCTGGGAAGGTACTGTTTGAATGACAAGCGGCCAGAAATCTTAATCAGGGACTCATCAACGCAGACAACTTGATGGGGAGTAAACAAGTCTGCAAAACGTTGGTTGAAGTGGTTTACGAGGGGCCGAATTTTGTAGAGCCTATTGTATTCAGGGTCTCCACGAGGACAACAGAGTTCACTGTTGTTGAAGTGCATGAACCGCAAAATCTGCTCGTATCGTGCCCTGGCCATGGAGGCAGAGAACACGGGCATATGGTAAATTGGGTCAGTGGACCAATATGACCGCAACTCACTCTTTTTATTTATACCCATGTTGAGGGAAAGGCCCAGAAAGATTCTAAATTCGAAAACCTAATTGGTTTCCAATCTCTGGCAAGGGAGGACTGGGGAATAGTGGCGATGTGTTGACCAGCGTACAAATTGCTTTGGTCCACAATAGATCTATAGAGATCTTCGGTGAAAATCAGCGAATAAAAATCCAGTGAAGTAAAATCAACTGTTTCCACCTGAATGCCGGATTGGCCAGTGAATGGGGGAAGTACGGGTGCTGCAGAAGTGGTGGGTTCCCAATTCGGATTGACGAATATAGCAGGAAGGGCACTATGGGCACAACGGGCCTGTGTTCGTCTTCTTGGTGGCAGTGGGACACTACTTGTGCTTGCTACCTTGCCAGCTTAAACTGCACTTATGGGACTCGCCACATCACCAAGTGTTACTGCAGTGCTGGATATACGACCAGGGTGTACTAGGCCGCTGGTGCTTGCCAGTTCACCAGAAGGAATAGCGGCGCTAGTACTTCTCTGCTCCATACGAGGGACCTGCGGTTCTTGCACTTCAAGGACAGAAGAAGGAGATTGGGGTCTGGTACGCCTGACCTTGGCAGGGACCACAACTCTGTCATCAGAGCTATCTGTCATGGAGCCGCTGTCGTCTACAGGATCGTATTCTGAGCCTGAATCTAACAGATGAGTGTCTTCCTCTTCACTATCTGTCATGCTCAGAAACGTGTAGGCCTCTTCACTAGTGTACATTCGATTTGCCATTTTGGACTCTAAATTTAGGGGTACACTAGTGAGACTCACAGGCAAAAAAGCTCCTGACTGTCAGTGACTGTATCAAAACGCTACCCAAAAAACTGTTAGCGATCGCAGGGATCAGGCCTAACTCTGCGAACGCTGCAGTTATGTTTGCTTAGTGTTTTGTAAGTGTCAGTGATCGATCGATACTGCACTTGGGTGGGCTGGACAGGGCTGAGCCGAGGGGCAAAATGCAGGTGCTAGCAGATATCTGGGCTGATCCCGCTAACACTGTGTTTTTGGGAACTCTAAACTGCTGGGGACGCTAGTATAGATCTGATCGGATCAGATATTGATCCGTTCAGAAACTATAGCACAAAGGGAGATGTATGCTGCGTGCGTGGGTGTTAGCGGTACTGTCGCTAATCTGATGCTGCCTTGGGCGACGCAGACCTTATCTGACCCTAAAAACTTAACTTATATCACTGTCCGGAGATTAGGGGGTTAAACCTTTATAAGGTAATAAACGGCGGGTGCCCTGAAACTATAATAAACTATAAAAAACAAACTAACTAACCAGCGTCACCCGTAACAGTTATACAGTGATCACTGGTGAAACTAGGGGGCAATCAGGGGGTTAAAACCTTTATTAGGTAGTATATGGGGGTCCCTGTCGCTATAAAACGCTGACAGCGAACCTATATACTTACCTCCCTAACTAGCGTCACCTGTGTCACTAATACAGCGATCAGAAAAATGATCGCTTAGTGACACTGGCGACAAGGGGTGATCAAGGGGTTAAAACTTTATTAGGGGGTTAGGGGGTACCCTAGACCTAAAGGGGGGTACACTAGACCTAAAGGGGGCTAACCCTAACTGCCCTACCACTTATAATTGTCACAAACTGACACCAATGCAAAAAAAAAAACTGCTATTGGTGTCACTGTGACAGGGGGTACAGGGGGGTGATCGGGGGGTGATGGGGGGTGAAAAGGGTGCCTAGTGTGTTCTACTGAAAGTGTAGTGTTGGTGCAGACTTACTTGATGTCTTCTCTCCTCGGCACAAGAACGAAAAGACCGGCTCGAGGAGAGATGACATCACTTCCTCTGGCGCTGTTTACATTTCAGCAGCAGAGGAAGAATTTCATTCATGCGGAGCGATCGCGAGGGGGTGGCCACGAATGAGTGGCCTCCCCCTCAGCCTGTATCGCTTCCCCAACGATGCCGACCGCCTCGGGCACCGGGGGGGGGCGCGATGCGCTCCCAGCCCGCGGGAGGCAGATCACGTACCAGGTACAAGATTTTGCCTGCCCGTGCCATTCTGCCGCAGTATATCTGCGTTAGGCGGTCGGCAACTGGTTAAAGTGAATAACTCAACACCAATTTCACTATATGCACTATGGACCACTTATGTATTTGTACATGTTGATCATAACCTCCCCTTCCCAAGAGGGAATAGATTCAGTTCCTCTAATCTTTCCTCATAGCTGAGCTCCTCCATTCCTCTTATCAGTTTGGTTGCCCTTCTCTGCACTTTCTCCAGTTCCCCAATATCTCCAGTTCCCCAATATCCTTTTTGAGAACTGGTGCCCAAAACTGAACTGCATATTCCAGATGAGGTATTATTATTGATTTGTACAGGGGCAAAATGATATCTCTCTCTGGAATCCATACCTCTCCTAATACAAGAAAATACTTTCGCTTTGGAAACTACAGCTTGGCATTGCATGCTATTATTGAGCTTATGATCTACCAAACCCCCCAGATCCTTCTCCACCATTGATTCCCCCAGTTGTACTCCCCCTAGTATGTATGATGCATGTTCTTAGCCCCTAGGTGCACAACTTTACATTTATCAACATTAAACCTCATTTGCCACTTAGTTGCCCAATTAGGCAATGCATTGAGGTCGGCCTGTAAATTGGAGACATCCTGTAAGGACATTCTTCCACTGCATAGCTTGGTTTCATCTGCAAAGATAGAAATTTTACTTTTAATCCTAGACCCTATATCATTTATAAAGATATTAACCACTTAAGGACCGCCTCACGCCGATGTACGTCGGCAAGGCGGCACGGGCAGGCAAAATCACGTACATGTACGTGATTTGCCTCCCGCGGGTGGGGGGTCCGATCGGACCCCCCCCCGCCGCCCGAGGCGGTCCCGTTTTGTTCCCCGGCGATCGGAGACGAGGGGGAGGCCATCCGTTCGTGGCCCCCCCCTCGCGATCGCCGCCGGCCAATGGGAACACTCCTTTGCTGCTGTATGCTAAACAGCAGCAAAGGAAGTGATGTCATCTCCCCTCGGGTCGGTAGTTTCCGTTCCGGCCCGAGGAGAGAAGACAGGTATGTGAGTGCACAACACACACACACACAGTAGAACATGCCAGGCACACATTACACCCCGATCCCCCCCCGATCACCCCACCCCCCCCCCCACCCCCCCGTCACAAACTGACACCAGCAGTTTTGTTTTTTTTTTTTTTTTCTGATTACTGCTAGGTGTCAGTTTGTGACAGTTACTGTGTTAGCACAGTTACTGTTACCCCCCTGTAGGTCTAGGGTACCCCCCTAACCCCCCCTAATAAAGTTTTAACCCCTTGATCACCCCCCGTCACCAGTGTCACTAAGCGATCATTTTTCCGATCGCTGTATTAGTGTCGCTGGTGACGCTAGTTAGTGAGGTAAATATTTAGGTTCGCCGTCAGCGTTTTATAGCGTCAGGGACCCCCATATACTACCTAATAAATGTTTTAACCCCTTGATTGCCCCCTAGTTAACCCTTTCACCACTGATCACCGTATAACCGTTACGGTTGACGCTGGTTAGTTTGTTTATTTTTTATAGTGTCAGGGCACCCGCCGTTTATTACCGAATAAAGGTTTAGCCGGTGATATGCGTCGCCCCAGGCAGCGTCAGATTAGCGCCAGTACCGCTAACACCCACGCACGTAGCATGCGCCTCCCTTAGTGGTATAGTATCTAAACGCATCAATATCTGATCCGATCAGATCTATACTAGCGTCCCCAGCAGTTTAGGGTTCCCAAAAACGCAGTGTTAGTGGGATCAGCCCAGATACCTGCTAGCACCTGCGTTTTGCGCCTCCGCCCAGCCCACCCAAGTGCAGTATCGATCGATCACTGTCACTGTCACTGTCCCTGCGATTGCTAACAGTTTTTTTGGTAGCATTTTGGTGAACTGGCAAGCAAGCACCAGCCCCAGGCAGCGTCAGGTTAGCGCCAGTACCGCTAACACCCACGCACGCACCGTACACCTCCCTTAGTGGTATAGTATCTGAACGGATCAATATCTGATCCGATCAGATCTATACTAGCGTCACCAGCAGTTTAGGGTTCCCAAAAACGCAGTGTTAGCGGGATCAGCCCAGATACCTGCTAGCACCTGTATTTTGCCCCTCCGCCCGGCCCAGCCCAGCCCACCCAAGTGCAGTATCGATCGATCACTGACACTTACAAAACACTAAACGCATAACTGCAGCGTTCACAGAGTCAGGCCTGATCCCTGCGATCGCTAACAGTTTTTTTGGTAGCATTTTGGTGAACTGGCAAGCACCAGCCCCAGGCAGCGTCAGGTTAGCGCCAGTACCGCTAACACCCACGCACGCACCGTACACCTCCCTTAGTGGTATAGTATCTGATCGGATCAATATCTGATCCGATCAGATCTATACTAGCGTCACCAGCAGTTTAGGGTTCCCAAAAACGCAGTGTTAGCGGGATCAGCCCAGATACCTGCTAGCACCTGCGTTTTGCCCCTCCGCCCGGCCCGGCCCAGCCCACCCAAGTGCAGTATCGATCGATCACTGTCACTTACAGTTTTTTTGGTAGCGTTTTGGGGAACTGGCAAGCACCAGCGGCGTAGTACACCCCGGTCGTAGCCAAACCAGCACTGCAGTAACACTTGGTGACGTGGCGAGTCCCATAAGTGCAGTTCAAGCTGGTGAGGTGGCAAGCACAAGTAGTGTCCCGCTGCCACCAAGAAGACAAACACAGGCCCGTCGTGCCCATAGTGCCCTTCCTGCTGCATTCGCCAATCCTAATTGGGAACCCACCGCTTCTTCAGCGCCCGTACTTCCCCCATTCACATCCCCAACCAAATGCAGTCGGCTGCATGAGAGGCATTTTTATGTCCTCCCGAGTACCCCTACCCAGCGAACCCCCCAAAAAAGATGTTGTGTCTGCAGCAAGTGCAGATATAGGCATGACACCCGCTATTATTGTCCCTCCTGTCCTGACAATCCTGGTCTTTGCATTGGTGAATGTTTTGAACGCTACCATTCACTAGTTGAGTATTAGCGTAGGGTACAGCATTCCACAGACTAGGACACACTTTCACAGGGTCTCCCAAGATGCCATCGCATTTTGAGAGACCCGAACCTGAAACCGGTTACAGTTATAAAAGTTAGTTACAAAAAAAGTGTAAAAAAAAAAATATATATAAAATAAAAAAAAATAGTTGTCGTTTTATTGTTCTCTCTCTCTCTATTCTCTCTCTCTATTGTTCTGCTCTTTTTTACTGTATTCTATTCTGCAATGTTTTATTGTTATTGTTATTGTTATTATGTTTTATCATGTTTGTTTTTCAGGTATGTAATTATTTAGACTTCACCAAAAGTTAGGTAAAATATTGTCCACTTACCTGCCGGACAGCGTACCCCACTTCTGGTACCAGCTCTGTTAGGTTCGGTTCTTTTGGACCTCTTAGCCTAGGCTCGGACACTGGGTGTGTGGATTGCAACCCCTTCACCGGTGAGGTAAACAAGACACATACACGGGTTGTACGTGAATCATGAATACAATTTTAATGCCGCTCGGAGATTGAATATATAGAGTAACTGTCACGTATTCCACTCGTAGGTGGACCAATCAAAATACAAGTTAAAGATATACATCATAGCAACATAACATGACCTCTCTTTGTGTGTTACCACATAGCTGTCTTTATCACACCTCCCTGGGTCTCATCCTGCATAGACTAAGTTTGTGCGTCACTTAAACAGAAGCGTGTATCTACATTCTAAGGATTCAAATATCACCTAAGTAGAAGCGTGTAACCACATTCTAAGAATTCAAATGTTACGGCCTGTGGTTAAAACAAATGTATGTAAAATAGAGAACTTATCTTAAACTATCTTAACACCTAGCATCTAAATAGATTATTGCTTCCGTAGCTAAAAAACCACAGAGGTTGAAGTCTTGGCTGGAATATCACAGAAATTACAAGTTCATTTAAAGTACAAGTTTTTCATATATCTACTTATTAATCAAGAAGCAATTATAAATCAATACAATCAAAAGCATTTTACCCTTATACTGTTTACTGTGCTTTATTGTTAACCATTGTTAACCATTTTTTTGTCTTCAGGTACGCCATTCACGACTTTGAGTGGTTATACCAGAATGATGCCTGCAGGTTTAGGTATCATCTTGGTATCATTCTTTTCAGCCAGCGGTCGGCTTTCATGTAAAAGCAATCCTAGCAGCTAATTAGCCTCTAGACTGCTTTTACAAGCCGTGGGAGGGAATTCCCCCCCCCACCGTCTTTCGTGTTTTTCTCTGGCTCTCCTGTCTCAACAGGGAACCTGAGAATGCAGCCGGTGATTCAGCCAGCTGACCATAGAGCTGATCAGAGACCAGAGTGGCTCCAAACATCTCTATGGCCTAAGAAACCGGAAGCTACGAGCATTTCATGACTTAGATTTCGCCGGATGTAAATAGCGCCATTGGGAAATTGGGAAAGCATTTTATCACACCGATCTTGCTGTGGTCAGATGCTTTGAGGGCAGAGGAGAGATCTAGGGTCTAATAGACCCCAATTTTTTCAAAAAAGAGTACCTGTCACTACCTATTGCTATCATAGGGGATATTTACATTCCCCGAGATAACAATAAAAATGATTAAAAAAAAAAATATGAAAGGAACAGTTTAAAAGTAAGATTAAAAAAGCAAAAAAATAATAAAGGAAAAAAAAAAAGCACCCCTGTCGCCCCCTGCTCTCGCGCTAAGGCGAACGCAAGAGGCGGTCTGTCGTCAAACGTAAACAGCAATTGCACCATGCATGTGAGGTATCACCGTGAAGGCCAGATCGAGTGCAGTAATTTTTCCAGTAGACCTCCTCTGTAAATCTAAAGTGGTAACCTGTAAAGGCTTTTAAAGGCTTTTAAACATGTATTTATTTTGTTGCCACTGCACGTTTGTGCGCAATTTTAAAGCATGTCATGTTTGGTATCCATGTACTTGGCCTAAGATCATCTTTTTTATTTCATCAAACATTTGGACAATATAGTGTGTTTTAGTGCATTAAAATTTAAAAAAGTGTGTTTTTTCCCCAAAAAATGCGTTTGAAAAATCGCTGCGCAATTACTGTGTGAAAAAAAATGAAACACCCACCATTTTAATCTGTAGGGCATTTGCTTTAAAAAAATATATAATGTTTGGGGGTTCAAAGTAATTTTTTTGCAAAAAAAAATAACTTTTTCATGTAAACAATAAGTGTCAGAAAGGGCTTTGACTTCAAGTGGTTAGAAGAGTGGGTGATGTGTGACATAAGCTTCTAAATGTTGTGCATAAAATGCCAGGACAGTTCAAAACCCCCCCAAATGACCCCATTTTGGAATGTAGACACCCCAAGCTATTTGCTGAGAGGCATGTCGAGTCCATGGAATATTTTATATTGCGACACAAGTTGCGGGAAAGAGACAAATTTTTTTTTTTTTTTGCACAAAGTTGTCACTAAATGATATATTGCTCAAACATGCCATGGAAATATGTGAAATTACACCCCAAAATACATTCTGTTGCTTCTCCTGAGTACGGGGATACCACATGTGTGAGACTTTTTGGGAGCCTAGCCGCGTACGGGACCCCGAAAACCAAGCACCGCCTTCAGGCTTTCTAAGGGCGTGAATTTTTGATTTCACTCTTCACTGCCTATCACAGTTTCGGAGGCCATGGAATGCCCAGGTGGCACAAAACCCCCCCAAATGACCCCATTTTGGAAAGTAGACACCCCAAGCTATTTGCTGAGAGGTATAGTGAGTATTTTGCAGACCTCACTTTTTGTCACAAAGTTTTGAAAATTGAAAAAAGAAAAAAAAAATGTTTTTTCTTGTCTTTCTTCATTTTCAAAAACAAATGAGAGCTGCAAAATACTCACCATGCCTCTCAGCAAATAGCTTGGGGTGTCTACTTTCCAAAATGGGGTCATTTGGGGGGGGTTTGTGCCACCTGGACATTCCATGGCCTCCGAAACTGTGATAGGCAGTAAAGAGTGAAATCAAAAATTTTCACCCTTAGAAATCCTGAAGGCAGTGATTGGTTTTCGGGGTCCCGTACGCGGCTAGGCTCCCAAAAAGTCCCACACATGTGGTATTCCCATACTCAGGAGAAGCAGCTAAATGTATTTTGGGGTGCAATTCCACATATGCCCATGGCCTGTGTGAGCAATATATCATTTAGTGACAACTTTATGAAAAGAAAAAAAAAAGTGTCACTTTCCCGCAACTTGTGTCAAAATATAAAATATTCCATGGACTCAATATGCCTCTCAGCAAATAGCTTGGGGTGTCTACTTTCCAAAATGGGGTAATTTTGGGGGGTTTTGTGCCACCTGGGCATTCCATGGCCTCCGAAACTGTGATAGGCAGTGAAGAGTGAAATCAAAAATTTACACCCTTAGAAATCCTGAAGGCGGTGATTGGTTTTCGGGGCCCCGTACGCGGCTAGGCTCCCAAAAAGTCCCACACATGTGGTATCCCCATACTCAGGAGAAGCAGCTGAATGTATTTTGGGGTGCAATTCCACATAGGCCCATGGCCTGTGTGAGCAATATATCATTTAGTGACAACTTTTTGTAAATATTTTTTTTTTTTTGTCATTTTTCAATCACTTGGGACAAAAAAAATAAATATTCAATGGGTTCAACATGCCTCTCAGCAATTTCCTTGGGGTGTCTACTTTCCAAAATGGGGTCATTTGGGGGGGTTTGTACTGCCCTGCCATTTTAGCACCTCAAGAAATGACATAGGCAGTCATAAACTAAAAGCTGTGTAAATTACAGAAAATGTACCCTAGTTTGTAGACGCTATAACTTTTGCGCAAACCAATAAATATACGCTTATTGACATTTTTTTTACCAAAGACATGTGGCCGAATACATTTTGGCCTAAATGTATGACTAAAATTTAGTTTATTGGATTTTTTTTATAACAAAAAGTAGAAATATCATTTTTTTTCAAAATTTTCGGTCTTTTTCCGTTTATAGCGCAAAAAATAAAAACCGCAGAGGTCATCAAATACCATCAAAAGAAAGCTCTATTTGTGGGAAGAAAAGGACGCAAATTTCGTTTGGGTACAGCATTGCATGACCGCGCAATTAGCAGTTAAAGCGACGCAGTGCCAAATTGGAAAAAGACCTCTGGTCCTTAGGCAGCATAATGGTCCGGGGCTCAAGTGGTTAAAAAATAAACGTCCCAACACTGAACCTTGGGCAGAAACCATGACATTTACTGACAGAGCCACATGTTTTACTCACGCTGCAAAAAAAGCACCTAAAATGACAGTTTTCAGTGCTAAACAGTGCAAATATCAATATTTAAACATGATACAGGAAGGGGACAGAGGCAGCGGAAAATGATACAGAAAGTGGACAGAGACTGCGAACATATAACCTCTGGCAAAAATGATGGAATCACCAGTCCCTGAGGATGTTCCTTCAGTTGTTTATTGTTGTAGAAAAAAAGCAGATCACAGACATGGCCAAAAACTTCAAATGGCAACTTTCTGGCTTTAAGAAACACTAAAATAAATCAAGAAAAAAAAATTGTGGTGGCCAGTAACAGTTAGATTTATAGAACAAGCACAGGGAATAAATTATGGAATCACTCAACTCTGAGGAAAAAATTATGGAATCATGAAAAAGAAACAAACAAAATAACACTCCAACACATCACTAGTACTTTGTTGCACCACCTCTGGCTTTTATAACTGCTTGCAGTCTCTGGGGCATTGACTTAATGAGTGATAAACAGTACTCTTCATCAATCTGGCTCCAGCCTTCTCTGATTGCTGTTGCCAAATCATCTTTGCAGGTTGGAGCCTTGTCATGGACCATTCTCTTTAACTTCCACCACAGATTTTCAATTGGATTGAGATCCGGACTGTTTGCAGGCCATGACATTGACCTTATGTGTCTTTCTTCAAGGATTTTTTTCACAGTTTTTGCTCTATGGCAAGATGCATTATCATCTTGATAAATGATTTCATCATCCCCAAACATCCTTTCAATAGATGGGATAAGAAAAGTGTCCAAAATTTCAATGTAAACCTGTGCATTTATTGAAGATTTAATGACAGCCATCTCCCCAGTGCCTTTACCTGACATGCAGCCCCATATCATAATTGACTGTGGAAATTTGCATGTTTTCTTCAGACAGTCGTCTGCATAAATCTGATGGGAACGGCACCAAACAAAAGTTCCAGCATCATCACCTTGCCCAATGCAGATTCGAGATTCATCACTGAATATGACTTTCATCCAATCATCCACAGTCCACGATTGCCTTTCCTTAGCCCATTGTAACCTTGTTTTTTTGTGTTTAGGTGTTAGAGATGGCTTTCTTTTAGCTTTTCTGTATGTAAATCCCATTTCCTTTAGGTGGTTTATTATAGTTCGGTCACAGATGTTGACTCCAGTTTCCTCCCATTTGTTCCTCATTTGTTTTGTTGTACATTTTCTGTTTTCAAGGCATATTGCTTTAAGTTTTCTGTCTTGACGCTTTGATGTCTTCCTTGGTCTACCAGTATGCTTGCCTTTAACCACCTTCCCATGTTGTTTGTATTTGGTCCATGTTTTAGACACAGCCGACTGTGAACAACCAACATCTTGTGCAACACTGCGTGATGATTTACCCTCTTTAAGGAGTTTGATAATCCTCTCCTTTTTTCAATTGACATCTCTGGTGTTGGAGTCATGCTTCATGTCAGTCCACTTGTTGCAACAGCTCTCCAAGGTGTGATCACTCCTTTTTACCTACATACTAACAAGCAGATTTAATCTGATGCAGGTGTTAGTGTTTGTAATGAAAATTTACAGGGTGATTTTTTCCTCAGAATTGAGTTGATCCATAATTTATTACCTGTGCTTGTTCTATAAATCTAACTGTTACTGGCCACCACAATTATTTTTCTTGATTTCTTTTAGTGTTTCTTAAAGCCAGAAAGTTGACATTTGAAATGCCTTTAGTTTTTGGCCATGTCTGTGATCTGCTTTTTTTCTACAACAATAAACAACTGAAGGAACATCCTCAGGGACTGGTGATTCCATCATTTTTACCAGGGGTTGTAATACAGGAGGTGGACCCTCACTGCCAGTAAGGGTGGTGTAGACCTGCGTATGTAGCACCGTACAGTCAGTGTGAGATTGTATGTACAGTACTGAGCAATGTGTTAACATATACTCTAAAATGCAGCGCAATGTGAGCTTATATATTTAATGCAGAATGCAGTGCAATCCGAACCTTGATGTGCACTGTGAGCCTGCATATATATTCAGCACATATCCAGTGCCTGGATATATAGTATGGTGCAGTCTGGTGTCAGCCTGTAGGTATAGTACAGTACAATATGAACTCACACACACAATGTCACAGTCACTGACTGTCCTCAAGCATGCATCTTCTACTGAGTGTAGAACGGTGGGCTGGGCAGAGGCAGCAGGAGTCAGACTCGTTCGTGGTCCGACTTGGGTGGCTCAGGATTGGATCTTCTTGAGGATTTCCGGAAGTGTGCATGCGCAGTTCTGACCCAAGCCGATCGCCGCCATTTTTACTGCCACTTTTCTCTTGCCACAGGCTTTTACGGGCAGAGAAAAAGCGCCCTGTTTTTACGGGCTGCCTGTAAATCTACGGTCTAACACTGATCTTGGGGTTCTCCACTGATAACCTTAGACCATTCAGAGCAATGCCGCGTACACACGATCGGACTTTACGGCATACTTGGTCCGGCGTACTGGATTTCGTCGGACAATTCGATCGTGTGTGGGCTCCAGCGGACTTTGTTTTCTCAAACGTTTGACGGACTTAGATTTGAAACATGTTTCAAAACTGTCCGACGGACTCTGCTTTCTAGCGTACAAACCGGTCGTCTGTGTGCTAGTCCGACGGACCCAAACGGACTGATGCTCTGAAGCAAGTACAAGACGGAAGCACTCGGTCTGGTAAAACTAGCCTTCGTATTGAAGCTAGCACATTCCTCTTCTGTGATCTTTTGATACAGCGCATTTTTCTTTTCTTTATAATGCGAGAATAATGAAGTTGTGTTGCTACTTATATTCACACAGAGGTCTCACAAACAACTTTCTTCATGATTTATCCTCATGCCATGACTAATATGATATATTTTAAAACCCGGATTTCCAGAACTAAAGTAGAAAATTATTTTTTGGACTCATGTATTTTTTGGGGAGATTTAAGCAATATCTATTTTACAATGTGTGCTAAATGATCCAAAATATTATTTTATTCAATTTTTTTTTTATGGTTTCTAGTTACCACAATAACCTTAATAATTTTTATTGTTTTAATGAACCTTAATGAAGTTGGTGTCCCTTGTTAATTAGACATAGGGGGGTTATTTTCAAAAGGCAAATTCATTTTTCACTACAAGTGCAAATTGTACTTTGAATTGCACTGAAAGAGCATTTGGAAGTGCATTCACTGTGGATCCGAGGGGCACATGCAAGGAACCTCAAAAAAACAACATTTCTCTTGCACATGATTGTATGATAAAATCAGCAGAGCTTCCCCTCCTTTCAGATCTTCCCCTCAGATTTACAGCGACTGCACTTCCAACAAGTGCACTTGCAGTGCAATTTATAAAGTGCACTTTGCACTAGTACTTTGCACTTGAATAGCCAAATGATTTAGCCTTTTGTAAATAACCCACATAGTCTTTTTGACCTGTACCTGCCTACTCACAAACCAAATGTCCTTTTTGAATCAAAAAACATAGTCAATAATGTAAGGTAACAAAAAGATACATTTATTTTGGTCAAAACAGAAATGAGGAAGGCAACACTGGAGACACTTTTGGAATGTGTGAAGCCTTTTGTCCCCCAGGACACACATTAAGTTTTAGGACAATAAAATTGGTATCTTGCGACTAGGGAGCACAGTCTGAAGTCAGACCAGACAGAAGCCAGGCAATCACCTTCGACTCTTCCGTGGAGCCTTCCCTGCAGGCTGCCCTGCAGACTTCCCTTCACGCTTCGCTGCAGCCTTCCTTGGAGGCTGTGCCTCTGGTGGTGTACTTGGGGCAGGAGGAGGAGGAGGAGGAGTAGCAGGAGGAGTGCCTTCATCTGTTTTTTCAGTAAGCTCCCCTCTCAAGCCCTTCTGATACGCTTGAAAAATAAGACGCTCACAGAGGAGGCGTTGCCCCTTTTCGAGTTCCAGCAATCTGGTGGCCATATATGTTCCATATGCCTCTTCTGCATTGGGTGGTGTGCTGAGGATTTGGCTGGCTTCCCGAATGAGAGCTAGTGATTCCTCCTCAGTTCAGGTCATCTTCCTGGGCCTTTTTGTGCTAATGCGGAGGGGAGGCACCTGACATTCTGTGAGGCTTCTACTTGGCCCAGCCACGGCCTCCTCCTCTCTCCCACTGGGCAAGGCCTCCTCCTGTATACCTCTGGGCACGGCCTCCTCCTGGCTGAGCTCATCCTGGGTAAAAAAAAGGGACATACTGGTAGTTTTAATTTAGGGTTACGCAATCACACACAATTTTCAGCTCATGACTTGCAAATATAATTCTAAACAAATAGTAAAGGCTATCTTTTTGACCCCACCATTATTCTAGCTGCTCACCAATATTTGAAGTATATTTTTGGCCACTACTGTCTAGTGATATGTCTACATATTAATAATTGTGATGAAGTAATTTTTGGTGAAGCAGTTCAAAATTTTTAAAGGTTTACATCATTAATATTTACACAATCCCAAATTCACCAAAAAAGTATATCTGGCTGAAGCTGGGCGCATCCACTTCATCAAGGATGAAAGGGCCCAGTTCTTCATGGGACACCTCAGCTGGGGTGGAGGGAAGGGTGGAGGTGGAGGGAAGGCTGGAGGGAAGGGTGGAGGTGGAGGAAAGGCTGGAGGGAAGGGTGGAGGGAAGGCTGGAGGGAAGGGTGGAGGGGAGGCTGGAGGGAAGGGTCGAAAGTGATTGCCTTGCTTCTGTCTGGTCATCCAGAAATCACAGTTTTTGGTAGTACCACAGCTTGGGGACATAAACCTGGTCTGCTTCTGCTCCGGATCTGTGCGACTCCTGGATCTTATTGTGTTTCCGCCTGTACATATTGTGCAAGATACCAATTTTACTGTCCAGAAACTTAAGGTCTGCCTGGGGGACTCGAGTCTTCACAAATTCCAAAAGTGTGCCCAGTGTTGCCTTCCTTGCATGTCTATTCGAATATAATGGGTGCTTGACCTCCCACAGGTTTCTTTTTTTCTTGATACAAATCAATGAAATGGGTGATAAATTCTTCATCCTTAAGGGGATTAATTTTTGCTGAAAGACAAGACACAAGATAAAA
This sequence comes from Lithobates septentrionalis, assembly GCA_037952835.1. Taxonomy (NCBI): domain Eukaryota; kingdom Metazoa; phylum Chordata; class Amphibia; order Anura; family Ranidae; genus Lithobates; species Lithobates septentrionalis. The sequence goes on from JBBDGP010001009.1 coordinate 2,299,863, forward strand.
AATGTAATGTCAGTCCAAACTCCCAGTATTATTTTTGGATGAATCTAGGGTACACACACACACACCAAACACATTCACCAAACACACATCCACGTTTAATCTTACCTTCATTTCTGACGCTCGCTACTTCCGTTCGGACATACGTAGGCCAGCGTAATAGCTTTATATACACTGCGCATGTGTCATGCTACGCCTGCGTCGCCCGCCCCTGACGTTCTTTAGTACGATTTGTCCCCGCCCCTTCACTCTTCGTTGTGCAGTGGGAGTATACAGAGAAAGATGGCGGAGAGATTATCTGCAAGTAGCGCGGAGGAAAGCCCGGAGCCACAACCATCCAGATCCAGGAGGAGATATAAGGCCACCAAAATGGCCTTTGAAGAGATGGTAGAGATGGTGTCCATATTGAGAAGGGAGGACTATGATGCCAAAAAAGGACCGTACACCCGACCAAATATGCGGAAGGACAAAATAATGTCCTCAGCTGTCACCGCTCTTGAACAAAAATCTGGCATAAAACGGGCTAAAGATCAATTGAGGAAGCAGTGGTCTGACCTCAAAAGTAGGGAGCCTGAACAATATTGGCGAATAAAGAAGCTGCTTAAAAAAAGTAAGTACTTGTTGCGTGTTCCTAATGAGATACTTAACTTGCATGCTGATCCATATGCTTTTCGTTTATACAGCATCGTTCGTTAAGACCGTTCTTTTGAAAATACATATGATACGAAGAAAATTACGTTGTTTTTTTTTCCCACAAATACGATGGTCCAGGGTTGGACATACATTTAGGTCTTGATAATTTGTCGTATTCCAAAAATGTAGTGATGTTGTGTAGATGTGTTTGCAACTATAAAATGCTTCTTCAAAAATGATTCAGTGTAATGTAAGTGTAATGTACACAGCAGCTGTTTCCACATCTGGACTCACGAGCACTAGTGTACTATGTGACACCAGAGCAAATTTTTGGGGGTAATACACATAGGAACTCCAGGGGATACTTGAGGTGTCTGCATCTTTGAAACTTGCATGAAAATGTGTTTTTTTTTTTTTTGCATTTTTGGGCAGAGTGAATTTTAATCCTGTCTCCCAAATTTTTTGGCAACAAAATGACAATTGTCCACAATTTCTAACCAACGTTTCTTATTCGTTTTTCAAGACTGAAATATCACTGTGTTTTAACTATACCTTTTGTTTAATTCTCATAGGGGAGAAAAGACTCAGACAACAGTCCAAGGATCCCAGGACCTCCCCAAGTCACCAGCCTGCAGCTGAAATTACCCCAAGCCCCAGCCCAAGACCACGCCCACCTGACGAGCTGGAGGAAGGAGAGGTGGAGGAAGTGTGCGATATTTCCACCCCACCAAGTGAGTGACTGACACCCCAGCTTAAGTCAATCTATTTAGACGTGCATATTTTACAAAATTTTTTTAATCACAAATTTTAGGTGATGTTCTGGTTGTGGAAGGCCAAGCGGCGGAGCCATTTAGCACAGACAGTGCACAAAGACTCATTGGGCAGATAATGGTGTGGAATGGCCAAATAGATAGAATGCGTGACCAAATTGACAGCATGAGAAATCGGCTGGACAGCATGCAACAGGAAATGAAGAACATGATTGATGTTTTGGGCAGAATCTAATAACTTTTTGCCTAAAAACATCAATCATGTTTACTTGATAAATCCTAATGAAAAAATTTAGCTGATGCACACGGTGTGTCATCATGTGCTATCTTCCATCAGGGGATATCAATGTACTTGTTTTGTGTTTGCAACCCCTTCATCAAAATAATGTTATTTGGTGAGAGGAACAAA